>VDFB02373365.1:332183163-332248396 GCA_007258455.2 Sequoia sempervirens | reverse complement strand
CCAACTCTAATATTTAGGATATATTTCTATCATTACATATTACTTTAATTAAACCCTCAATATATTTATATAGGTGTAATTTATTCCTTCACATTTTTTTTGTGAACTTTATATACTTTGCATACCTTACAATGGTTAATTAATTTTAATAATTAATTAATTGCATGCACAATTCACATCTTTAATTCAATTCACTCCAACCTCGTTATTTAAATTAAATATATTTCCATTTAATTAGTTAAATTAAATTAATTAAAATTACTTTCATCTCACCATTACATTAAATTAATTAAGTCCACTTTCACCCACTTAAAATACATAAGTATAATTTAAATAAATTTATCCCTCCAAAATTCAAATAAATAATCTCACATCATTCATCCACAATAATTACATAAAATTAAAAATGTATGCTTGCAAATGATCCAATGACCCAAGTTCATCACTAACATCTATCCATCCTTTAATCTCCACCATTCATATCCTCATTCAAGAACCCATAAATTAAACCCTCAAATCTCTCAACACTCTTCTTACTCATGCTCACACAAGATTCATCAAAGAACATTAGGCATCCATAAGGAATAAAGTGGATCAAGAGAACACATCAATCATACATCATGCAAGTACATCCTATGAAGATCTTGAATAATCCAAGAGCAACTACACCACTCATATCCATGATTAAATATACTCAACAAAGGAGAAATCTCTTTGGTAAGTGAAGGTAAGAATTATTTTGTTTGATCTTCTTTAAGCTCAACCCATAGATATTTTTCTTGATTTAGAATAATATTTTAATATGGCTTTAACCTCTTAAATTTTTTTCTAGATCTACCATCATGAATTGCCTAGTGAGAGTCCTTGGTCCTTGAAAAACAAAAAATTTAAGATCTTTTAAGCTTAATTTTGTAGGTCCTTCCTTTATAATTTTTAGAGAGATCTTGCCAAAAAAATTTATTATGTGTCTACTAGAGAAAAATAGGCCTCATGGTCAAGTCCAAAAAACCCAAAAACCCATAAATTAACATATAGATCACTAAGGTTTGGCATTGGTGACCTTTTTTTATATTTTCTGGCATATAGCAAAATCTTGACTTTTTGAGTTCTATAAAATTTGTAGTCACCATATAGTCTATGTCTTCATCACTACTTTCCAAATATACCATAAATAGAATATTCTAAACCATATTCTCTATACATGTCACACTTGCATTAGTAAGGGATAGGGCACTATACATTCCTAGAGACATAACATCTGTAATACACTCTACAACATTCTCTTCTAGTACTCCAACAAAATCTACTACCTTCCTACAACTAACTTTCAATTATTGAAACCTTATTAAACTTTGAAACTTGGTTTATTTGTTAGGAATAAAACACTGACCAATACTTCAATATGAGTCAAAACCTTCCTATAACCATGACAGGTGAAACCCTAAATTGTAACACTATAACACCAAGAAAATCAATGATCTAAAAACACTCCCACCCTAAATGGTTGTTCTATATTGAAGGGAAAATATAGGAGGTGCAAGGGTAGTTGGGAGGAGCAGTGAAGAGAAAATAGAAGTAAATTCAAGTAGCAAGGAGAGCTATCTTGCATCCATGAAAAGTAGGTAGGTGAATAACAATAACACCACCCTATTTGGTTCTCAAAACCATTTGAAAGCATGCACTTTATTGTGGACATCTTTAAACATCTTTTTCCTTATGATATTGCTATCAGGATTCAACCGTGTAGTTTCGAGTCAAACTCATTGACCCATGTTTCATGAGTAGTGGTTCAACAAGAACCCATCTCTCATGATATCGAATGGTCCACTTAGCACTCATTGCATCTAGGTGATGCTCACAGAGGTGAAGCACTGGTCCGTCCCGGGAGGTCACCCATCCCAGTACTGCTCCAGCTCAAGCGCGCTTAACCAAGGAGTTTTCTCCACCATTTAATTAATCTTTTTCCTTTTAAAAATACTTTACACTCTTCCATGTGCTAGCACCCCAATGGATGTTGAAACTTTGTGGCTCATCCAAAACTCAAGGTAGTTTCAAAACCACATGAAACATTTTTCTCTCAATACTCTACCCCCTCTTATTTATTTTCTCAAAGATTAGACAAGTTCATGAAACCTTGTTGGTAGGTTGTTGTAGCACTCTAACCACTTTTGAGAACTATAAGTGGTTTATGAACCATTATTTGACACCTAAGACCTGAGCCATCTTCTTTTGCATTCCTCCAAAGTTATAAAAAACTTGTCAAGCTCCAATAAGGTTAGGAAAACCTTGTCAACATCCAAAACTAGTTTCAGAACCTATTGCAAGTACAAATAACCTAACACTTAGCCACATTTTCCTTTCTTTTGATTTGTGGCACCCCTTCACTTTGTTATGTTTTCTTTGAAAGCACAAATACTTTGTTAGACCATATTTTATGTTATTGTTATTCAATCGCTGACAGTGGAGTGATGATAGACCTATATTGATGTGATGATACACTATATGCATGGTGATTATGTGTGATATGCTTTATGTTTGCATAGATGTTTAGTTGAGATGATATTTCTATTTATGCTCTTTGTAGTTTAATTGATATTTTATCTCGTCAATTGATGTGACATTGTATTGGTGAAGAGAATGGTATTGCATCACTCGCTTGCAAGTGCCCTGTAATTTCCGCGATTCTCTCTTCATAGTGTGTATGAATTATTATTTGGATACATGTACGACATATGCTTTGTTTGTAGGTTTGCAGGTACAGGACAACGACTTCACTTGGATTCACAAGTCTGAGCGTGTTCATTACCCAATAGTAATGTTGATTGGGAGATAGTAACAAGTTAACCTAGTCAAACCTTTACCCTAGTACAGTGTGTCGTCAGTCTATGTATTGGTTGTATTCTTTATCCACGTTTGTCTTGTTATGTTTTTTTATTGTGCATAGTTTAATTGTAAGGGTTAATTTAAATGTTATGTTTGGGCATTTAATTAATCTGTATTATTAATGTGGAGACTTTATAATAGATAAATTAATTAATTTAATTTATGTTATAAAGTGATTTTATTATTATATTAAATTTGAATTGAAATAAATAAGTTATTTAATTTCAAATGCATAATATTTGGAAAAGATCTTTGGAAATATCTGTGGTTGTGGTAAAAAGGGTATTTGTGTTGTAACTCAAGTTAGAAAATTTTTATTACTGTTGTTTGAAAATTGATTCCCAAGAGAATTATTGAGATTGAAAGAAAAGAGGTCATTTCATGGAAGGAGGAGGTTATTCTGAGGTTGTGGAATTTGTTTTGGGTTGTTAAAATTTTGGAAAGAGAAGCTCTAATAAAAGTTTGTGAATCTAGTTTTGTTGCATTCTTGGTTCTGCTTATTTTCTATTCTTTGGGAAGTGACAATTCTTCTGGAGGAAGCTTTGGCAAGTTGGAGATTAAAGGGAAGTTTTGCATCAAACTTCGAATCAACAATTCTTCTAGAATAGGTTCTTTATTGTTTTGTGAATTTAAATTGAAAGGGTTATTTAAAATTATTATTGTTTTAGAAATTGGAAAGGTTTTATGTAGAAGAAGATTTCTTTATTGTAAAGCTTTTGTTTTTTTTTTTAAAGATTGTCGTGAATTTTTACAGCCTCTCAGAAAATATATTTTAGATTCTTTGTTAAAAAATTGAGTTTTAGAAATGGATTTATACAAAAGGAAATTATAGTTAAATTGTGGAACCTCTGTTGAAAATTAAATCAAAACTGTAGAAAACTTCTTTCTGTGAAAATTGGAATTATTCTTTTGTAGAAAACGTAATTGTGAAAATTAAGTTCCCATCTAGAATAATTGCTTGGATATATAGATATATATATATTGAAATATATATGTACATATAAATATATATTATATATAAATATTTGATTATATTTGGGGTACTGTTATCTCCTGTAGAAATTATATTTTAAAAAATATTGTGAAATCGTCGTACGACAAGATTGAAAAAAACCGAAAGGGAGATAAAAATAAATTTTATTGTGAATGGGAGGTTGGGGGCTCTATTCCACATACGCCCCCATAGGGAGGCGACTGTGGAGGCAACGTCGTTGCCTTCATAGGCAGTCGGCATTGCCATCCACAGTGTACCCTTATTGGGGTTGGTTGCGGACGCAGCTCCCAGCCACAACAGTCTTTAATGGTTGCTTTTTAATGTTTCGTCTGCCTCCATTTAAATACGTGATTTAGTTTTTTTTATGATATGTTGTATTATATATATATATATATATATATTAATTATATAATATATATATTATTTATAATATATATTTTGTATATTATGTATATATATATATATATTGGAAATTCTATTTTGATATTTAAATAATAAATATATATTTTTTAAATATATTTATTTAAAATGGTTAATTCGTTAAGTAATTGTTTTTAAATGAATTTTGGAAAGGAATAATTGGTTTAGGTAATTAGGAAAGGATGTTTATTTAAATGGATTTTATTGTTTTAGTGCATGCAAGCACGATTAGTTAAATTTAAATTATTGATTATTTTAAGTGTGAAATTGAGTTAATTGATATGAGTAATTGTGAAACTGAAAATTAAACATTTAGTTTTATTTGGTTGTTGATTTATTAATTGGAGTTATGCTTAAAATGATATTTTTTAAATACGAGATATTGATCTATTGGATTTAGGAAATCCGAATGGTAGTGCTTTTAATTGCATGAGTTGTTTATTTTAATTACATGTATTTCTGTAATTGTGAATTGGGGGGATATTTTTTGTTGAGAAGATGTAAGTCTTCAAGAGATTGTACATTGCGAAAGGGTTGTTGTATCTTTAGTTTACCCTTTGATATTTCCTTGGGTAGTGCACGTATTTGGGATTCAGTATTTGACATTCGTAGGGATGTGTTACCTCTTGGGATGTGGCAATTATTTGTTATCAGCTTTAGTGCACTATCTACCCTTGGGTTGTGGAATAAGTATATTGTGTTGTCAATAGGGGAGTGGCTTTCAATGGGGGTCGGGACACAAAGTGGTCCCAGGACAACTCGTGTGAGAGTTAGTTTAATCAGTGGAAATTAAATAACCTATATTAGGGGAAAGGGTAGCTTAATACATTTAACTTGATATTTTAGCCTCACTCATTGGCTCAAGGGCTTGTGTTAGACTTGAGATGAGTCAAGAAGGCCTAGAATGGAAATATCGTTATCTTGTCTTCTCGAAAGATAATTGATTTCTCACTGGTGTGCATGTGGGGCCAAAGTTCGTGAGAAGTTACCAAGATAACTCAAGATGGGGGTCGAGACCTAGGAAGATCTCCTTAGGATAACCAATGCAACCTTTGTGATGACACTCCTATGACAACAATTGGTTTGTATTGTATAATGGTTTTTCTTGATTCAATGATTCTGGAAGCAATGTAACCTTATGTTTTGTGTTTATTGGTACAGTGTTGTTTTGTATATTGCCTGTGTCTAGAGGTAGTAGGTTTGTCTTGGTTGCTTTCTACTATCTCCTAGCACGGGGGTTGGGCCTACGAGTACCACATGGCTGGGTGGATCGTGCACCTTACATTGTTGGGCTTTCTCGACATGTTCGTGATGGCGGGATCTTCTAGTTTGGAGAGCTCATGTGTTTCTGTGGATTTGTTACTTCTCTTATATTCATTGTATCAGTGGGACACTGTGTAATTTGTATTCCTCATTTTTAATTGAGGAGGATCCATGTATTTTGTAATTGTATCATTTGTATGATCTATTCATTCTTGGATTATAATTGTAATTATCATTTAATATGGTGTTGTATCTGTGGAAATATGTTCATTACATTTCCATGTTTAATTTATTATGCAATGGGTTAATGCTTTGATGTATGTTGTTTATCATGAGTTAATTTTTTATGCTATGGTTAGATTAATTTTGTAAGTTTTGGGATTCACATGTAGACGCATTGTGTGGCCTAGAGGATGTATGTGTATAGAGTAGATTACTTTACTTGTTATTGTTACTCTTTTTAAGAAAAAAAATTAGTTGCGCTTTCGCAGTGTTGCATCATCCTCTAGGTTACGGGGCAGGGTTTTACATGATTATCAGAAAAACTATTGACGCTTGAGGCCCTTTCAGTAATCTAAGGTGGTTTTGGAACTTAGCTCAACCTCTAACAACCAAAACTTGGTCTTTCTCTTCTTTTCATTTCTTTTTTGTTGGTGAAATATAGAAGCAATAAAATCTATTTTGGGAAACATAAGTAGTTACAAAACCAACTCAAACCTTCACCAAACAAATGAACACATGCCTTCATTTTTCCTTCTCAAAAGTTTGAAAAAGTTCTTTGGGCTCTAACAAGGTTAGGAAAACCTTGTCATGAGCCAATACAAATTTTATAATCCACACAAATCATTGATGTTCCTTTTGAAAAAATATCCTTTAGAAAAAAAATTTAATCAAGCAGTAACAACGTAAGGGAAACCTTGTCAACTCCTGACACTAATTTTAGAACCTACTCAATGCACCAACAACCAAACAAATTATTTTCCTATCTTTTGTTGGTGGAACCCATTAGTGCTAGAACCAATATTGAAAACCTAGAAAGGTTTTAGTACTAGCTCCCAAATCATTGACGAAGGAAAAATATCTATCTCTTTTCACTTTGAGCTAAGGCTAAGGGTTCTGAATAAAGGGAGAAAGGCTAACAAACATAGAGAAAAAACCACACAAACACAAGCTAAGAAACCATGGGGGAAATAACTCATAAAGATTTCAAAAAAATTCAAAGCTTTATAGAACCTCCACTTTGATTTAAATCATGTCAACATGGGGTAGTCTTGATAGCTATTTGCAATAGGAAAAATAAATCTTTTGAATAATAGCTCATTCTATTGGGAAATAAAGAAAACTAAATTTTATGAAATCCTAAATTATTGATAACAAAGCAAAAATAGTATAAATACATAATCAATTTTAGATTTTTACTTCAAAAACATACGAAATAAAGTAATGACAAAAAACAGAAAAATAAATCTAAACAATGTAGATACCATAGGCTAAACTCTTCAAATTATGCACTAACTACTAAGAAGAAGAAATTCAAAAAGAAAAATTGCTTCAAATTTTAATAATTTGTTAAAATGAACCTAGTCTAGAAATACCACAAAGAAGATGTCTCCTCTTTAAGTAGGTGGACCCTTGCTCCTCCTTTAAAATAGAACTAAAAACTAATTAAAAATAAATCTAGAGGAATGCTCAAATTCTCATTGATTAAATAAAAGAAGTCTCGCAAAGCTTTAAGTAACATTAATTATCCTATTCTATATTTTTTTTAAATTCTTCTAAGAGTTAGAAATTTTATTTTTTATAATTAAACATCCATAACTAACTTCCGTAGAATTGGTCAATACCTAAGGAACAAAACATGTGTGCCTATTCTTATGTTATACAGGTGATGATATTTATTTCTATTCGGATTCCTAATAAACAACTCGTTCTTGCTACCTCCTATAATCTTGGTCATGATTCAAGAGACTAGATCTTCTTGTGTATTCTTATGGTTGTGACATTTTATTTATTTTCACTTAGTCCCAATAAAACAACAACCCATTGAACTAGTCCATCACTACTAGTGATGAGAAATTAAATTGTCTCATCTAAAGCCAAAAAGTAACATCATTTTCTCTTTCATAGAATAGTTAAGTGGATTTAGATGTAATTATAAAAACTTATGACTTATATAAGATAAACTATAGGATAAATATTTTATCTACTCCTTGCAAGTCTTTATAATATGAATTGTTGATGTTACTAATATTTCTTAACACATAGATACAACATTTTTGTATTTGTAAAATAAATAGTCATTAAATATGAAGTATTGAACCTTTGAAAAGTAAGATACAACATTGAAGATCAAGTTTAAAAGTATTTTGAGCATAACATTGAAGATCAACCAGATAAGCAAGCTCTCCTCGATCCAATCAGCTGAAATGGGATTCGAATCCCACATCTGACCGGTAACAAATCAACAAGTTGAAGGTTCTTGAATTACCAAAGTTTCAAAATATTTTGAGCTCCTACTGAATAACATAAAACTAACTTCAAAGTATTTTAGCTTCACAACAATCATCCTGAATTAGCTCCTAAATATTCCAAACAGCTCCTAAACATCTTCCAAACAGTTTTAGATAGCACCATGGTCTTGATTTTGACTACTTTTGTGCAATGTAATGAAATTTTATAGATGTACCATAATTCTTGGTACTATCACCATGCTCTATTTAAAGAAAAACAAAGTCAAGTAGGTATGAGTTGATAGATTACACCAGTCCAAGATTTACAGAAGAAAATATTCAGTGAGGTCAAAATTCTGTTCACTCTCCCAAACTTGTCTCTAGGAAGGATGGAATACAACTTCTCTGTGAGATACACCACTTCAGATTTGTTGTTTACCTCATAAATTTAATGTAATTAACTAGGCTTCATAAGTGATGTCAACAAAACATGAATATGTTTATATGCAGTGATCTGGAAAGAGAATGATCAAAAATCAATATATTTCTGTCTGTTCTATTCTAGATATTTTTTTGGTCAACAATTGAATTCTTAAATTTTGTTGTTGTGACAACCTTCCATACATCTCACATTTGAGAATGCTTTTCACTTTTTCTTTTCATAAAAAGAATATGTCACCTCATTCAACAATTAGTCAGTTTTCCATAAACAATTTTGTACTGCTATCTCAAAATATGCATAGATGCTTGATGGGATTCAACTAAAGATTTATTTTATAAAGATGAAAAAATAGATTATTTAGTATCAAAAAAATCACTGCTGAACATAGAAATATCACACAACCTTTGGAAGCTTACTATGTGACAGGTATGGGTTTCTTAAACTATTTTTGTATGTCATGTACCATGACCAAAATGGGCAATTTATTTCAGAGCATATGGAAGACAGAGAACAAAGTACTTCTCCATGATATCTATTTAATCATGAATTCCTTGTTTGAAATGAGAAGGTTGAGGTGTGTAGTCTTTTCTCAGGAATGTACACAGTGAGGGATCCCTTACTGTACTTAAAAGTTTCTGGGCCACAATGAGGCTTGAAAATCTAAAAATGTTGAAGAATCATCTGTCCATATGTTGAATATTCAAGATCTCAAAATCTACTTTGCAGCTTGATTTATCAATGTATGGTATGAATTTCAATGTATAAAGCTGTCTCCTTTTCAATTATGCACAAGAAAACAAGAAACAGTAAATTTTGGGACTTGCAAAATTTAAGATTTTTGTTTTTGTTCAGGGTGGAGACTGGGAGAATGACGTCTGTTACAGAGCCCATGCTTACTGTCTTTGCTAAGCAATGACTAAGAAATGCCTGTTTCTTAGTGGGTTTTCTTTGTTCTGTATGATGATTATTTTAGTAACTAAACTAAGCTTGCCATTATTTTATTTCTGAAATTGAGATTATTTCCTTTTCTGTGAGGAGACCTGTGGAATGATCCAGGCATCAAAATGTGTTTTCAACATGGTCCATGAGGTGGGCGAAAACCCATCTCTGCACAGAGGGAAATTCCTGATAGAGACTGGGGCTGCTTGTGTGAATAGGTTATTGCATAGTTTTGAAGAAAGTCTAGGACCATTATTCTTTATTGAATATGTTGGTATCTTTCAATTGGATTGAATCGAATAAAGATTAGAATTAACAGCTTGAAATGCACAGATTTAGACGTCTCAACACTGTCAAACAGCCATAGATAATCGCAGCTGTTGACAGCTGAACAGACAAGAGCAAACTAACACTGCTGAACAGTAGTAATAGTTAAAAACAAGAAAACACTGCTGTTGACAGTCATAACAAGCAGACATTCTTAGCTGTTGACAGTCATAACAAGCAGACATTCTTAGACTAAGGTATTATAAGTAGATATTGAATATAGTATATGGCATACGGCAAATTCACCGACAGAAAATTCATCACCAGCAATTCATCGGAAAATTCACGTGGAAAATTAATCACATTATTTTTAATAAAATCAAAGTTTTCGAAATATATATTAAAAAATATTAATGCAGTTAATTTTCCACGGCGAATTGCTGGCCGTGAATTTTCCACCACGGTGAATTGCTGGCGGTGAATTTTCCGTCGATGAATTGCTGGCGATGAATTTTCCTAGAGCCATAGTATATATGTAAAGTTATGTTTCTGAAAAGAACTCTCTAAAATTTGTATGCCAAAGTAGTTGGTGTGTTTGCAAGATTAGTGTTAATGTTATTAGATTTTTATGATTCATATTATCAAATTTTGCTGTTTTTGGATTCAATTGTGTGGAAAATTTTTATTCAAAAACTTGCACACAATCGAAACAAGATTAGTGTTCTATATACTATATTAGTGTTTGCATTTATGTAAGGGCCAAAAGTATATATTTTGCAATTTTCCCTTCTATTTGAGACTTTACCCACCAACCATATAGTAGGGGGTAGGGCGTAGGTATAAAGCCAATGTGACAAGAACGATGGTGGTCACCCTTTAGTATATCTACTATAAAGGTAGGGGTGTCCATTTTTATGATCTATTGGTTCACGCAAAATCAACAATTGATGATGGGATGGAGTTCTAGTAATGGCTAGGACAAGAACATATTCTTCAACCCACAACCCCCTACTATCTATAGGGTCCCTTCCTAAACTATAGTATGGGGTTGGTGGAGGAAGGAGGATGGGCTTCAATAGGGCCTTGGGAGTCATTTCAGTTGTAATGATTAGTGCATGTGGCATGTTTTTATATTAAAGTAAAAAAATTAAATTTATCTATATGTATCTTAAAGGTACATGTTGATCTATATTTCCCATTCTTTATCTTAGGTTGAATCTACAATTGTGGATTTGAATTTGGTTAAGATCCATTAGGTAAATATGATCTTGAAACCTTCAAATCAAGTTTAATCTTAGGTCCAAGTAAATCCCCTCTCGATTAATCATTCTATAATAATTAAAAAGCGAAAACATTCAATTTATATATCACCATGTTGCATAAAACAACACATCCTAGCTGATGTTTACCATCACCTAAATTAGATCTTATCCAACCATTGCATTAGGATTTAGAAGCAACATTGCATCATCATAGAATCATCGACTAGCATCAATATTTGGATGCTAAGGATATAATATGCATATTGCACAGTTGCTCACATGTCTTTGATCTTGTTCACATTATTAAGTTGGTTCAAAGGGTTTAACTAAGGTGAAATCCCTTATACAACAAATTTTTGTGGTATCTGGAGATACTACTAGGTTTAGATACCTAAGGCAAGTAAGTTTTAGGAGATAAAGAGTGCATAGAGAAAATCCACAAGCAAAGGTTGAATCTGCAAATTAAAGGTATAATCCACATTCACAAAGATCATTTTTGCAACATGAAATTAAACTCAACAGAATGTGAGTTATCCAATATTTAATTAGAGCATCAAATTAGCTGACTAAACACAATCCATAATAGAAAGTCTCATAATTTACACATAAAACTAAATTTATATAACCTTATTGATTTGTATTCATTAATTTATAATAAAATATTATAACAATTATTATAATTTGTTAGGAATATTAATTGAATATTAATTCATATGTCTTTAAACCTATTAAAAGTACATGTATGTTTTCTATCAATATCAATATTTATTCTTCTAATATAAATAGACAAATTTATTAATCAAATAAATCTTTTAAAAAAATCAATTACTATTGACTTAATCCATAATAAAATTTATCATTATATCTTATTATTGTATCATTTAACTAACATACTCTTCAAGCTTATTTATTCTTTGGGCTAATATGCTTGACCAACTTATCATTCAAGTATATTATTATTAATTCACCATTTTAACTTGTGGAAAAAGTCATTGATATTTCCTCGTCTAGTTCTTGACATTTTCTATTCGTGCAACTAAAGGAGAAGATAAAGAAAAATGATACTGATGGTTTGGACCCTCCCATGGACACTCTAGACCTCATTGATGAATGAAGTACACAAGATGACCACAATCCTCCTCCTCCCTCCACTACTATTGTTCTGACCACTTAGAAACTTTATTTATATTTTAATGTTTTGAGTTGTTTTGTTTGGACTTTAGAGGTATGAATATTTCATCCACCTTTTTTGGAATATGTGTAACACTATTTTACAAATGATAATATAGACATTTATTCATCAAAAGAAAAAAGTTTGTCAAATCCATAAATAGAAAAATCCCTATAAATTTATTAATAGAACAAGCTTTATACATGAAAATTAATTAACATATAGTAGGAATTCAATGAAAATTTGATCTATCCACATTAGTGTTTAATTTTACAATGAGAGTTTTATAAGTTCTTTTTATTTTTAATAATATTTTTTTATTTACAATTTTTTTTATCATTTTAGTTTTAATATTTTATTAATATGTTATTGTATAATTTATTTAAAATTATTTGATAGATAATTTTATATTTATTCTTATTATTTTATCAAATTGTATTTGGCATATTATTGTTGAATTTGTATTTAGTATTTTTCATTTTTAATAGGGGATTTATTTTTAAAATAATATTTAAAATGAGATTTAATATGTCTCATTAATATGAGGGGAAAAGGAAATAATTTAATTAATGTAATACAAATAGGATTAAGAAGCATACATAGGTGTGTGGGGTGTTTATAAGTAGTATTACAAATCTTATAATATCACTTTGTATGGGTCAATAAGAGGAAATGTTATTCATTATATTGGTCTTGTGAGAGTCATGATATTGTCTTTTTCTATGCTACATAGTCTTGTATTGTGTTAGAGTCTCATAATACTAGGGGTACCTACTCAATCCCAACTCTAATGCAATTAGTAATGGAAATAACGGCCACACCAAGGTCATATAAGTTTAGTACAATGTTACCCAAGTTTCTTAAAGCTATTTATTGAAAACCTTTTGGTAATGCCACAACCCTACCTAAGAGAATCACTAGGTGTTTCTGAAACCCTTCCATTATAATTTAGGTTAATGTGTATACTATAATTGTTACTAAGGAAATTCATTGTTAGAGTTAACATAGCAAGGGTTTGGGGGTTGGGATGTTTAAGTGTTTTTAAATCAAATCTATCTACAAGATGACATAATTATCATAATTCATCTAGGTTTTCTATATTGAGGCTCTAATATATAGATTTGCAATCAAAATTAGTTTTTGAGTCAGACATAGGTGTGGGTAATTCCCTTGATTGATAGGGTAGAAATAATAAGGTGATATTAAAACATAACAAAAAATAGGTACATAAGATGTGCAGAGAAAACGTGGAGGTTTTTCAATTATATTAGTGTCTATTGAAGGGGTATCAAAACATAATTTGAGAGGTAGAAAGGAAATTAAGATTGTTTATTAGTACTATATGAATTCACATACTATGCCATTGATTTATTGAGTCAATCTCCGAGGTCTTACACATCATTAAACCATGCAATTATAAGTGGTTGTATAGCAACACACCTAGTAGATTAATTAATTCTAGGTTTCTACTAATCCATAAACTAAAGTGGATATTTTTCCAGTAATTTATTAACATTGATGAAATACTTGACTAAATACTAGCTTGCAAAATTGAACAAGAAAAATATAGGAAAGTAAAAAGAATCAAATATCACAATAATTTGAAACAAAGTATTTCAATAGTCAAAATATATAGTTTAACCAAACTACTAGTCTATACCACATCATTTATTGGTAATTACCTTGGTATCAATGTATTCAAAATTGTTTTTCAAATTTTTGAACAAATCAATGAGTCATCTCTATCAATTTTTTGAATTGAATTTTGTAATGTTCAATCAAATTTTCATTGGGTAAAAAAAGTTTGTCTCTTATTTTGTCCTTCAATAGACTGAGGGTATTCTAACATTTGATTAGATTATACTTCCATTTGGGAGAAAATATTTGTTGTTAGTCTATACATTTGATTGGGTGAAAATAGACAACTTAATATTATTGTTGACTATTAATTTTATTCCACTCATAGTCAGAGCATAATGACACTATTTTGTGTGACATGTCGCCTAACAACTATATTAAAGAAATCAATTGTGGGATTGTTGTGCTTGCTAGCATTTATTAAAGGGGCTCAAAATATTGGAGATGTAAGTAGCAAGTTTATTCCAAAACAATTCGAGATAGTCTCAGTCATTGATGTCAACAATTTGAAAAGTTGGTCTTTTATGCTTAAGAGAAAAGCGTTCAATGTCACCCAATCCAAATGTTTTAAAATAGCAAAATCAAATTATCTATAATTTTAGTGATGTTAAACTTATGATGCATTAATATATATGCTTTGGCTATAGGAAAATTCATCGCCAACAATTCACGACTAGCAATTCACCGCCACAAATTCATTGCCAACAATTCATCGTCATAACATATTCATCACGTATACAATTCTCCTCCAACAATTCATCACCGTGGTATATTCACCACGTATATATTTTTCAATATTTAAGTGGCCAAGAGCACCCAAAAAGAAAATGTAGAGAGATTTTGTTCAACACATAAAAAAGGCATGTGCAGTGAATATACTACGGCAATGAATTGCTAGTGGTGAATTGTATATGTGATGAATATATCACGGCGATGAATTGTTGGTGGTGAATTGTTGGCGGTGAATTGATAGCAATGAATTTACCTGAAGCCATATGCTTCCTATACATTGTATGCTCTTCCACATATCTATTTATGATCCATGTACATTACATACTTAATATAAGATTTAACACAAAAAAAATTGATAAATTTAAAACCCAATTCTTGATTATTTATATTTTCGATTGTATACTAATAAATGAAACAAGACATTAGATGAACACACAAATACATACTTTGAATTGAAAAAATTACTCCAATAAAGAAGCCAACAATCTTAGCTCTTAGATCACTATCAAGGTTTGCATAATGGAAAAGAAGTTGAATGGCCACATCCCCAATCAATGTTTTTTTTAACCAGAAATATATCACAAAAGCAACCAAACTATGTCAAGTTTCTTAATCATAATTTATTCCAACAAAGACTATCTAGAAGTTTTGTCCATTGCCCACCACTAAATAGGTGGCTCAAAACTAAAGGTCTATTGAAAGGGGGACGGTGTAGGTGAAAGGTGGCGTAGTAACTGACACGTGGGTAGTTTGTCGGTGTAGGGTAACCGACAAAATATGACCCATCATTAAAACTAGAATAGACTGAATAGACTTGACTTCTCTCTTATTGAGATGTTACTTGTTGCTTCCTCGAAGATATAAACGTGGGTTAGAAAGGAACTTCGCTATCTTTCATGAATGTGATTAAATATAGGTAGACCTCTAAATTAAGATGGCTAACAAAGTTATTGCACTTCAAGAAATAGGAGAAATATTTGTAAAATTAAATACCAAAGGTTTTTTTTTTTTTTAAGATAATTAAGGGTTAAATTTGATTTGTTATGTGAAATAGAAAAAATTTATTAAGCGTTAAGATTTTTTATAAAGAATTATATTATTATGTATATTGAGGTTATAGGTTTTTCATTTGGTTTTTGTGAAGATATGGATTTTATTGTAATCGATATAATTTAGAAATAAAGTCAAGGAGTTAATCACATGAAAGTTTTTTTACGTCTTGATAATTTTTTCTAATAGTCATAATAGTTATTTCTTTTCTATCTTTTTCGTCTATGTTGAATGAAATGACAATTTAAAATCTTAGATTTATATTTCCTTAAATTTAATAGTTTCTTACGATGATTAATGAAATGGAAGTATTTATCTACTTCTTTTGTTTTCACTAAAGTTGAAATCTTTATAATAAGTTTTGTGTGTTAAAATTTCAAATCTATTAATAATGTGCTATTTTGAAAGGACATTAGTAAGGTGGGGTGTTGAACAAATATATAAGGTGTGGATTCAATGAGAGGGTAATGTGAAATGTAGGGCGTGCAATCAAAACATCAAGTCGTCTTTATATTCAAGGAAGCAATTCCTATACACATTTAATTAAAAGAGATTTGTATATAGTGGTAGCACTTATAATTGATGCATTTCATTTCAATTTAATCTTGAATGATGATTATTGAATGTCAATTCATGGTTTTCAATAATCATTTTAATATTGATAGGAAAAGAAAAGCATGGGTTAGATGTCGATAAAAACATGACACTATCTAAGTTTCTATTTCCCATCACTTATTGTAGAATATACTACTAAGTTCTACTACCTATAGCATTTTCACAAAGTTGGTGAATGATGGTGTTTGCTTATGAATAACTAAAGTAAATTAAAATATAATATCTTCATTGTTACGAATTTGGGTAAGCTATTACAATGTCAAATGTAATTATGTCTATTTTTAAATAGCATTCTCTACCACAAGGTAAGTATAGTAAAACTCCACTCCAATGTTTAGAGCCTCCGTGAATTCATACATCCTCAATCTAGCAGTTGTCCTTACTAGATTGTTCACTAGATTTGTGTTGCAAGAATGTTAAAAAAATTATCCATTAATGAGAAATCATAACATTTTATTTAGCAATACTAATGAAGGAGATATCTTTGATTTCTTGATTTTGGTCATGACAATTCTATAATCGATAATGCTAAGGAACTTTTTAGCTCCATCAAGAACAATTTGATTGAAAATCTCTAACTAACCATTCAATTTTCTCTTGTCCATCATCCTTTCAAACCAATTTTTTTCCAAAGCCTACATCAACAAAAATACCCCATTTGAACACACCCAAGAACATTCTAATTGTGAATTACTATTGAAAGTGAGACTTGACCTTGGAAAAGGACTTGAAACTTAGATAAGAGGCATTACTAATAAGTTCCTAAAATAAATCTCTTTATTACTACAAAAAATAAAAAAATAAAGAACGAGGCTAAGAATTTGATTAGTTTTAGCCTAAAATGTAAAGGTTTCTACCTCTCATTTTATGCTCTCATCTATCATTTTTCATTACAACATGTCTTATAATAGAAGTGTAAAAATAACATGTGGAGGCCTCAAGAACTTCCCAACGAAACTAAGATCTACAATCCTTCTAGATTCTTCTATGAATCTATTTTTATTTTGTTTTGTGTGTGAAAAAATAGAGAATGAATTGAGTATCTAGTATTTTATTGAGAATTATGTCTCTTAGTTTTGAAATCTTTAATGAAGAATTCTTCTTAGGGGAACATGCATGTGAAGCTTTTAGAATCCTCATTTTACATTAAGTTGTCAAGCAATGTAATACAAATTTATGTTCATGCTTGTTTAAACAAAATATTTACATGATAAAATATTGACCTCACTATTTTTTTAATAGTGCTAAAGTTTTCACTATTTGAGTAGTCTCTAGTTAGCACATTTTGAAATGCCCCATGCATTGAAGTCTATTTTTACATAATTTGTCATGATTTTCTATCTGATTGAACATACACATTTCACTTATGTCGATACATGATTGAGAGGTTTTTAGCTAATTGTGGTTAATATTTTCTTTCCTTGTGACCTATGTACAAGGGTAAAAGACGTTCCTTTTCCTAATTTGATGTCTTTCTTATTTTCTTTTAAGTGTAGTGATTCTATTTCATATTGCATAGAAGGGGTTTGTATTTAGTTGTCAAGGAAGCTAATGTGTTTCAATTTTTTTGAAGGATTTATACATTGATAGATTTGGTAGCACTATTTAGGAACAAAATATATTTGTTCATGAATACTAGAACTTGACTCAAACTCAATAAAATATTTTTTGTATATTTCTTACTCATGTAATGTTAGTGAATATTAATTTTATAGATAATAATGAATGGATGATTGTATTTGTTTATAGAGGATGTATTTGTGATGAAGAGCTACCCCACACAACATCCACACATAACACAACATATATTGGCATAGAAAAATATAGGAATGAAAACAATCCACTTTCGATTTCTTCTACAAAAATGAATTATAGATTCAAAAATTACAAATATATAGCCACATAGGCTTATCTCACTACAAAGAAAATCAACTCTCTAAGAAAACTCTACAACTTGGAGCCACAATATGTACTAATGGAGTTGTGAGATCTGTAGTCTTCATTCTACCCTTTATTTGGCACCAAAAACTTCCTTAGAATGTTCTAGAAAGTGTAACTTCCCTTTTATTTTGGCGCCCATAGGTCCTATTGTTTGTTCCAGGAAGATATTTCATTTAAAATTTACATTTTGGTAGCATAACTTCTCAGAGCCTTAACTTTTGACTTGGGCATCTGATTTACTATTATAATATATTGTTGGAAAGCTCATGAAGATATACACAACACCAAAATATTTAAAGATTTCTTTTTTCACATTTCAAGCTTTTTTGAGGCTTCTAAAGGCTTTATCTTTGAGTTTGAAACTTTATAGGAGAAATTTCCCGAGAAATAAACTTTAGTATATCTCAAATGATACATGATATTGAGATTATTCTTACATCATCTAGTTCATTTTTTCAATTTTGGTACTTGGGGTAAATTTTTAGGTACATGATTGTATAGGCCAACTTACTTAAAATAGCAAGTGACCGTTGTTGGCCTTTTTGAACTTTTGACTATCTTACACCCCTTAAGTGTCATTGTGGGATCCAAAACAACTAAATAAAATAAAGAAAAAAAAAATTAGGTGATGCGAGATTTCCCTTACACCATTAGATGCTCCTACATTAGACACAGTGTAATTTGAGAAGTGACCTTGTCACATCTCTAGTGTTGTAGGAAAACCAAGACAATCAACCTCTAAGTTAGACAACCATGATGAATCTTCACTAGGACTTCCTTTCCAATTAACCAAATATTCTTCATAGTGCATGTTTCATGTACTTCTACCCACATGGCTATCCAAAATTTCTTCTATCTCTTCCTTCTTTGAAGTAGGTGCTAAAATATTCCATTATTTTTTATTGGTCCATCCTCCATATCTTTTTTTTGAATCATGCTTCTTCAGGATCTTGCATGGTCCGAATTTCTTCATTGCAACTTTTTATATGTCCCATTGGGAACCTTTCTTCCCTCAAGTTAACCATGACTTCATCTCCAATCTAGATCTCCTTAAATATTTATTTTTGATATGTCATATCCATGTATTGAGAATTCATCTTATTGATATGATTTCTTACCTCTTCATGCAAGTTCTTTAGGTTCTCTACAAAATCTTCAGCCTCAACATTGCTTTTCTTTTTTCCCCTTTGTCCATCTTCCTCAACTCAAAACCATTCCTTGGACTACTCCCTTAAACAATTTGGAATGGGTATTTATCATTACTCCTATTGACAGAATTATTGTGGGGAAATTCTTCTTGTGGTAAAATCAAATCCCATCGCTTGGGCTTATCTCCAACCAAGCATCTCAGTAGGTTACCCAAACTCCTATTCACCACTTTTGTTCACCCATTAGTCTGTGAGTGGTGTGCAACATTGAACTTCAAATATTTCTTCAACTTCTTCCATAAGATCCCCTAAAAATAACCAACAAATTTAGTATCTTTGTGTGAAAATATACCCTTTGGTAGACCATGTAGTCTCACTACCTCTCTGAAAAATAACTTTGCAATGTGAACATCATCACTAGTCTTATGATACAGAATGAAATGTCTCATCTTTGAAAATCTATCAACCACCACAATATTGAATTGTGTCCTCTCTGTCTCCTTGGTAAACTAAGAAAAAATTCCATGCTAATATCTTCCCTTGGCCTCTAAGTTGGTATAGGTAACTTATATAGCCGACTATTTTGACTTACCCCTTTATCCATTTGGCATATTTTGCAACTTTATACAAACTTCCTCACATATTTTTGTAACTATGGCTTGTAATAATTCTCACTAACAAAAGAAATGGTTTTATCTTGACCAAAGTGTCTAACCAATCCTCCATTATGCTTCTCCTTGATCATATTCTCTCTCATAGAAATCCTCAAAATGCATAATTGGCTTACTCTAAAAACATCCCATCTTGGATTAATAAATCCAACCACTTTGTTCTATCCAAAGTAACAAGTTCCAAGAAAGTTCTCCAAGCCTCTACAAAGTTTGGGTCTTCAGGTTACAAATTCTTGAGTTCATCAAACCCAACAACCTCCACCTTCATCTCCGCCAACAAATTTTTCCTTCTACGTAAGGAATCCACAACTCTATTTGACCTTCCACTCTTGTGCTTTAAAGAAAAAGTATAACTCTACAAAAACTTAACCCATTTAAAGTACCTTTGCTTTAACTTTCCTTGAGTACTAAGATACCGCAAAGCCTAATGATTAGTATATAAATAAAACTCTTTTGTCAACAAATAATTTTTCCATTTCTTCAAATCCTAAACTATAGCATAAAACTCTTGATCATAGACATAGTACTTTTTCTTGGAATCATTAAAATTCTCACTAAAATAGGCAATGGAATTACCTTAGTGACTCAAAATAGCTTCTATGGCACCACCACTAGCATCACAATCTACCTAAAATACCTTATTGAAATCTAGAAGTTCCAAAATAGATTGCTATGTGAATTTCTTCTTCAACATATCAAAACTATTGGCTACTCTTGTAGTCCAATTATACTCCTTTATATCACCTCTCATTTTTTCAGTTAGGGGTGCAAAAATGGTACTAAAATTCTTAATAAACTTTCTATCAAAACTTGCTAGACCATGAAATGATCTTACCTTTTTAACACTCCTCTATATAGGTCATTCAATGATATCCCTCACTTTTTTTGGATACATTTTAAGACCCTCAACTGAGATTAAAAAAAACCCTAGATACACCAACTCTTTCTTCACAAAACTTCATTTATTCAAATTGATTAGTAACTTCTCCTTAGCTTCTCAAAAACTCTGTAGATATGCATCAAGTGTTCCTCCAATGCCTTACTGAAAATAAAAATATCATCCAAATAAAAAATAACAAATTTTCCTAAAAATTCTTGCAATACCTCATTCATAAGCTACATAAATGTGTTTGGTGCATTGGTTATCCCAAATGGCATGACTAACCACTCATACAAGCCCTCTTTAGTCTTGAAGATTTTCTTCCACTCATCTCCTTCTCTCATACAAATTTGATGATGCCCACTCTTCAAGTCATTATTCGTGAAGTACTTGGTTCCACTCAAACAATCCATAAGGTCATCCATCCTTGGCAATGGAAATCTAGATTTGATTGTAATATTTTTAATGGCTTGAGAGTCTATACATATTATCCATTATCTATCTTTCTTTGGTGCTAGTATTGTCAGTACCCCACATGGACTCAAACTCACTAGAATCAATGCTTTCTTCAATATATCTTGAACTTGTTTGTTCAGATCCTCATTCTCTACAAGAGTCATTATATAGCCTAACTTATTTGGAAAAATGGCTCCTTATATCACATCTATCTAGTTATGAATCTTCCTTGCCAATGGTGAACCCTTAAGTACATTATCTAACACATTATCATGAAACTAATCTAATAGATCTAAGACTTCTACTGGTATATATTTACCTTCTTCTTTATTAACTCTAGGAATCAATGCATAACACATATGTTTGTGCTTCATACTATCCAAAATTTTATACCATCAACCAAAGAAAAATTGTGCACTATTGCATACATGAGGAGAGATGAGAGGGAGACGATCTCTCAAGCCTCAAATTATGACAAGTGTCACAATGAGAGAGCTTGAGAGGAGGATGGTACCTTAGAAGGTACCATAGGGGAATGGGGAAGATCTTGGTCATAAAGGCTTTCCTTGTCCTGCATTCCTAATGTATGACAAGGGAATATAGGAATTTTAAATTCCTTAAGGGAATTTTTGGGACAAGGACCCATGTGGGGTTCGTTTCCCAAAAGGGGAAATCCTTTAAGGCTTCAAGGACAAGGAAGGTGAGAATTTAAGGAAAAGGAGTTGACCTTTCCTTAATCATAGATTAGTGATTGAGAAAAAATTTAGAGGGGGGTTAGCTAAGTGATTAGGATTAGGCTTAGGATTTGAGTCAAGTGGGAAATGATGGAGGATGTGACACATTTAATCAAAGATTAAGTGTGTGCACATGGCTAATGGGAGATTAGGATTAAATTAGGATTAGGCTTAGGGATGGGAGGGTGAGAAATAAACTAAATAAATATTTATTTATTTATTTATTTCATTGGAGGAATGACATTAGGAATGGTAAATAATTAGGACTAATTTTATTTTTCATAGATGAAACCTTAGAGAGAATGGGATTTAGTGAATTAAATTAAATAAATAGGGATATTTATTTAATTTAATAGATGATGTGTAAGTAATCAATTAAATTAATTACCTTAGGATATAATTTGTAGAAATAGAAGAAAATCATGAATATTAATTAAATAAAATAGTATTTAATTAATATAGGTGATAGAAATTAGATGAAAAATAGGATAAAATTGACCAAACAACAATGGTCAATTTTAGGTGTCTTCAGTTTTCAATCAAACCATGAAAACCTAAAACCCCATTGATTTTCTTTATGTAACCTATCAAAGTCAAATTTTAAGCCATTCCTTAACTTACTAACTTTTTTCATTCAACCTAAAAGTCCTAAAACTCTGTCGATTGCTCAAAATAATCTATCAAAGTCAAAAAAATTACATTTCCTTAACTTGGTACCTCATTCCATCAAACCTCAAATGTCCAAAACTGTATAGATTTTATCTATCAAACTTATTGGAGTCAAAGTTATGGCCTTCCCTTAATTTGGTACCAAGTTAAGCCCCGCCCTAATTCCTTGATTGTAACATCGTAATATCGGATTTCCCCTTTTGGCCTTCCCCCATCTAGCATGACTTACCTATCACCCTTAATTCCCTAAAATTATGAAACCTCAACAAAGAAATAAAGAAAATTTTCCAAGTTATTTATATTTATAGGTTCACTAGTTTGCAAATGTACTAAAAGTATAACAAGAGGAAGGAATGAATTTAGTGTGTTGGTAAGTTCACAAGTTTTTAAATTTTCCAAAAGTGTAACAAGAGGAAGGTATGAACTCAATGAGTTGGAAAGTTCACTAGTTCACAAACTTCACTAAAGTTCGATGTGTTTCTTTACTTCACAAAAGGTGTCAAAATTTGAAAAGATTAAAGAACTTAATATTTGCAAGACGGGTTGACCACCATCAGTTTTGTGTACTTCAAGAACCAACCCCTATGAGAGTTCATGTAGAAAGAATCACCTAAGTCTATCAACCACACATCTTTGGATACATGTGTTTCTAAGGCTACAAGAAAAGCACATGCATCATCATGAGGGTATTTTTCAAATTCAAAATCAAAGATATTCTTTTTACCTTTATATTTCTTCTCCTCCTTGCACTCTTTATGGATATGACTAGTTTTTTCATAATTCCAACATTTCACCTTGGACTTTCCATGGGACATAGATCTCTTCAGAGACTTAGATTTAAAATTATTTTTTTCTTGTCTTCCTCTTTTGATCTACCATGTACGACAAGGGATTCCTTGCCATCTTAGATGATTTTCTCCACAATTCTTCAAATAACAACAATGCAACCACCTCACCCATCTTGAACTTGGCAATAGTACTTTCAATAGCCATTACCAGGTGATCCCATGAGTTTGTAAAATAACATAACAAAAGCATGCAATGATCCAAGTTTTCAATCTTATCACCAATCGACCCCAACCATGCAACAAGCATACTAAATGTATTCATGTGATCAGCAACGAATCTGCCATCTTCCATATTCAAAGAATAAAATTTCTTTCATAATAATAACTTTTTTACCATGGATTTAGCTTGATAAACATCTCTAAGTTTCTTCCAACAATATTTTGCACTCTTCTCTTCATGGACATTTAGGAGCACCAAATAATCCAAACATATTCTTATCAAACCCTTGGCTTTATGATCCATCAAATCCCAATATTTTTGAGACATTCTTGTTGGTTTTGTACCAAATATTTCATCCCATAAATCTTTATCGATGGTCATATCTTCCATATTGAGTTTCCATAACTCAAAATTAGTATTGTTAAACTTCTCCATTTCATTTCCACTTAATGTGCTTGCCATCTTTTTCCTACAATAAGTTTATTAAATCTTCCTCTACAAAACTCCCATTGAAACATATTATCATAATAAACCCTTCAACTCACCAATGGAATCAAGGTTGGCTAGGCTTTGATACCAACTGAAAGGAAGCTGGCTAAGCAGAAACAAATCCCTATGCTAGTCTAACACAGGAGAGGGTTACAAATAATTCTTCAAGTTACCCTCTAACTATTTTAACAAAAAAAGATGCACATTCAAATTTAATTAAATAGATAAAACATGTAAACCATAACACATATATTTTATGTTGGAAAACCCTTTCAGGAAAAACCCACACTCCAAACACCATCTCAATTGTATTATTCAGTAAATAAGGATTACAATACAATAATAGAGCTTATACTATTTAGGATTTGTCAACACTATATTCAAAATCTAGAATAATTATGGTAGTATAATAGTAGCTCAAGAAATAATTAACCTATCATATAAAATAATCTAACTCATCAAGTATATATAGATGATCAAGGTAGGCACCCAAAAAAGCATCATCTATCTTTTGCAAGTCCCATATCTGTAGAAGCTCAAAAAGTATGAGCTTTAAAATCAACCTACTAAACCAAAACAACTTTATCCTCATCTTGGGCTCCCATATCCAATAAAATCATCTCATCCATATCTCGAACCATCTCTTATCCATATCTTGGCCACCTAAAGCAAATAAAGCTAAAATTTGCTTTATTCCACTTTATTTCCAATATAGAAACTGATAATGGAGACTCTCAAACCAACATAGGAAGTTTCCAAAATAGTTTTTCACCAATATGGAAACATGTAACATTATCCTCCTAAAAAATAGGACCCCTAGAGTGAGTTCCAACTTCCTAAAAAATAGGGATCTTGTCATATGTCATCACCTACCATGTAGGATGTCATCCCAACAATAGGACCCACAAAGTGAATGGCAACAAGAATTTTAATACATTAAGATAAATTAATATACACCTAATAATCAAATAATTAATGTTAGGATTCAAAGGCTGCAACACCTCAATCAGGCAATAAAGAGATAGAGTTTTTTATGTAATCTACAACAAAATATTCTATAATGGATTTGTTGGCAACCAAGATTGCACCCTCAATCAAGCTAGGCTTGGCTATCATGTTGCAACATGGAAACACTCCCTGATTTGTGGGTCAATCAATTGGTGGAAGCGGATCTCCAGAGTGGGTTGGTTCCATCTAGCTAATCACCTAACCTATGAACTTTTCAGGGGAAAGGGATAGGAAGAAAACTAAAAAATGAAACCTACAACTAATGATGATCAACTCAAGATATTCAAGGATTCTAACAGAACTTAACTCACAATAATCTCTCTTGAAACATTAGCTCTCACAAATCACCTTAAGACATCTAGCTCAACAGTATTTTGCATAAAGATTTGTAAACCATTAAATACAATATGCAACCTGAACTAACTGCACTTCTTGCCTACAACACACAATAATAAGACAAAAGAAGGATTCTCATCTTTGAATCACAAACAATCATCCAAATTATTACTGTAAGAACATGACAAGAGAAAGTGAAAGGAAAAATTTGTTGCTTATATTGAAATTGAAGGAGCAAGACATCAAAATTTGATTCAATAAGTTTACAAAACTCTCAGTAATGCATACGAGAGCAAGAAACAGAATTCTCAACTCTGAGAAATTCAAAATTTCTCCAACTTATAGGCATCAAGTGACTTCCATGGTGCAAAAATAGAAAAATCAGGCCCAAAAAGCAACTCATTCTGCATTTTTGAGCTCAAGGAAAAAGCCTAAAAAGAAGGGGCTCAAACTGCTCCAAACAACTTCACCAAAATGGAAACATCTCATCTCCAACAAGCTGATCCAAAAACCCCACAAAATCAGGTTCAAAACTGCCCAGAACTGAAAATAGAAAGTTCAACCTACCACCTCTTTTCGAAATCCGCCCAAGAATTGAACTCAAAATGGAAAGTCTTGTTGTCAACTCAAGTGCATCATCTAATTGCATTTAAATAACAACTAACTAAGCAATTTATAGAAACATTGCTTAATTAGTATTTTACAGCTTGCAGTTTCAAATTTACAAAGCAGAAAGTCTCCCTTGTTACATCAATTTTTTTACAATTCACTTCCAGATGCTCTGATTTTTCTTTACCTATCTCAAATATTTTGATTTTGCATCAATGTTTGCAAAAATCAAATTATGATACAAGTCTCTCTATTTGATTTTCTATGAAAATCATAAAAGAAAATAAGCCCCCCATCGCATATAGTGATTCAAAATAAAAGGGGAACCCTATAAAATTCAAGACTTAAGCAAAAATTGGAGAGCCTAAAGTCATTTTTCAATTTCTCCTAAGGAAAAATTCATGGGCATCAAATGCTTCTAAGGCACTGAAGAGCCTACCCTAGTGAGAGGGCAATATGCATGGTTTTGATTTGATTTTCTTTAAAAATTAAAGAAAATAAATGCCTAAGGCATTCAACCTAGGCAACACATGATGCAAGGTATTAATCAAGGCATAAATTTTGAAAAGAAATGTGACTAAAATCACATTCCAATTAAAACATAGGGAAAACCCTAACACAAAAACTGACTCAAAGCACATTTCGATTGTCATTTTGCATCGGCCAAGTTGGGGGAAAATAGGACTATGTTGGGTGCCGCCATGGGAGACTAGGGTTTAGACCTTGGAACTTGATTCTTCACCATTTTCGATGCCTTCTTTATTGATTCTCCTCTGCAATCTACTTGGTAAGTCACTTTATCTACATTTTGACACACTTTCACTCCATTCTATGAAGAAGAAAAGGCCTAAAGGTCGCGGCTATCACTATATATTGATGCATTTTGTGCTATACTATGTGTCAACTCCCTTTGTTATTCTTTGTGGCCACCAATGGAGGGTTTTGCTTGAGCTATTGGAGGCTCTAGCTACAAGATTTGATGAACTTCTCCACATCAATACTGAAGGTAAGCTCCACTTCTCTATTTTACAAGGCATTTCCTTCTTAAATAAAGCTTGTTCAAGCTTTTCTTCAAAAAAAAAATGAAGAACTGTAGGTTTTTATAATTTGGCCATGTACAGGCCGCGACCATCACTATGTATTATCTTTATTTTCTATTGAATGAAAGCTATGGGTTCGACCCATAATATGCAAATGAAAAACACCTTTTAAATGAAAACATTTTCTAGATACATGCTTTTCATTTTATGGGTTTCCAAAACCCTTCTTGTCCACGAGCCTGTAGCTTTGATTCCACCATTTCTTGAGAGCTTCTCTGTTATTAAGGCTCGAACCCTTATCAATTTTCTTTGTATTTGTGTTTCGAGCATAAAACCCTAAGTGGGTATCAACACTTGTGAATGATAACCTCTCCTAGGCCACAACCATGGGAGGACAACTAGGTCTTCTGCATTCTTGTATGAGCTTGAAATACTTCATTATCTCTACATTTTGGAACCTCACAATATATACTTATGTGGGTTTCTATTGAAACACAAGATGGGTACCACTACATTTGCTTCCATTCTAGGCAAAATGTATTCACTTCATTTCATGCAACATTTACATTCAAACATTATGGTATTCCTATAGGTTACTTTGACGCTCATCATGTGCACTTGAATGCTTCAGAAAATGTACTTTCAGCTTCATATCTTAATGAAATAATGCAGATGATATTTTCCTTTATGTTTGTAGCATAGAAATTCTGAAGCAATACATACTCATTCTAAAAATTACCTTCATAAATGATGTTATTCCACATTTCATTCAGTCCCAATACTTAATGCCTTGCACCCACAGTCAACCATGCCATCTTTGAATTCATTATTTGCTTTCATTAGCTCATTTGCAGCCACTTGTCATATTTTCCATGCAATTCATAAATGATGATGCTTCCCATTGTGTTCACTCAAACCTTGGTGTATTGCATTTTAGTTCACCAGTGCTTCTTTCTTTCACTCATTTGACTCTCATGCTTAACTTGCAGCCACTTGTCACTCTGTTACTAATGGAGCCAACCTCTTTTTTGTACTCTTCATGCATTTTTATCTCCTAAACAACAACATGATGATGTGAAAGCTATCATTGCATTGAAGATTTTGAAATATTAGCTGTTGTTGTTGATGTTCTGAAGCTTCATCATTTGCTTCAATTATCATTGCCTTGTTTGTAAACAAGGCATTATGTATGCCTATTCACTATCACATTATGTGATGATGCACTTGACTGCAATTCACTTGGACAATTGATCACCTATGATTTTCATTTCATTGCACTTTCAGACTTGATTGTCCTAGGTGATCACTTGCTTGAGTTCTCATGGCACGTGATGCACTCCTTCAGATCCATCTCTTTGAGAAATTTTTAGTTGTTTCTTTTTTAAAAACCCCTCTTTGGAATGTTGAGGGAAAGCATGCCAGGTTTCAACCCTTGTGGGATCCTGTTTTACACCACATGCTTTATGATATACAAAATAAAACAGCAACATGGCTTTTCCTATACTTGCACAAGAAACAAACAATGTTAGATTAAAACAATAAATTCAGAAGTTTCTCATTATGCTTTCTCCTTGGTATTCTCTTGTACTCCTCTTATTATTGCTTAGTTGATTCAATGAATCATAGACAATATCCTACATTACTGTTGATGGACCATGTAGGAAAGTTCATATTCTGAGCTCTAACAAAACTTTCATCCATTTGCAGGTTCACTTGGAGCACGGAAGCAAAAAGGAAGGCTCAACTCTGGAGGCAGCTCAAAGACACCATCAGGCAATGATGATTATGTTCTTTCTTACATGCTCTTTCCCCTTCTTTTAATCTTCAGTAATGTAGGATATTCTTTATGGTTCATTGTTCTAGCTACTCCCATGGCTTGTGTGGGACACTTGATTCTCGTTTTACTCCAATGAATACAAAAATAGCATTTGTGAAATACTTGATAATTTTGTACTTTCTTTTCTTGCAAACAATGTATTGAACATTGTGAATGAATAACAGAATGAAAGCACTTCTTTTATTTCTTATGCAATACTTAATGCTGCAAATCATATAAAGCAACTGAAAAACACATTGCATCTCTTAAACTGAATAACTCAAATTTTTGTAATGGTTAAAACATCTGCATAAACAAACTGAAATTCTTCACCTTAAAAAATGAGCTTGTATAACCAGCTTTGTCAATTTGAGTTGTGTGAAAAATTGATAATAGGATCCTCCCTATGTTGGATTATTTTATGTGGTGGATTATTTTATGTTCTTAGTTCACTTTCTATAGTATGTCTTTTATCTTATTTAATGTTTTTGATATGTTTTGTGTCTTTATTGTTCTTTCAAATTTCATTATTTCACCTTGTATATTGCATATGCTTAAATTATCTTGTTTTGTGTCATCAATATGTTTTGTGCCTAATATTGTTTCACTCTTATTTTTCCCCACCTCTAATTCCTTGAGAGTGAATGTACATCAATGAGATCTATTTCCATTATCAATATTTAGTGGGTGAATGTACATGTTTAATCTTATGCCCCTTTTATCTTGAGAATATTTTTGCACACATCAAATCTAGTGATTTAAATTAGTCAACACCTAAATTGGTTTTAGGTGCCATTTGATTTTACTACGCTATTTTTTAATGTTAATCCCCCTTTATCTTGTGAACCATTTTGCATGCATCAAATATAATGATTTAAATTAGTCAACACCTAAATTAGTTTTAGGTGTCATTTGATTGTATTATGCTACTTTTTAATGTTAGGCCCCTTTTATCTTGAGAACCATTTTTCACACATCAAATCTAGTTATTTAAATTAGTCGACACCTAAATTGGTTTTAGGTTCCATTTGATTTTATTATACTAATTTTTAATGTTAGGTCCTTTTTATCTTGAGAACCCTTTTGCACACATCAAATCTAGTGATTAAATTATTTAACATTCAATTGGTTTCAAGTGCAATTATTTAATAAAGTCTAATACATTATGATATGCAAGTATTTAGTGAACTTAAATGAATTCACATATTTATAATGCATAGTAACACATATTATTTGATTAAATAAATTATGATATATAATTTTCTTTAATAAACTAAAATGGTATTAATTAGATGTTAATTATAATTTTTTAGGTGTTTATGATATAATTTAATTAAATATTAAATCGATTAGACAATACATGAAAAGACCAACCCTTCATGACCCTAGATACACTCTCTTTTCCTTTGAAATAATTAAACATGCATACCATATAAACATATCTTAAACATCATGATAATCTCTAACTCTAAGATTAGTTTATTTCATTCTAATCAATATATAGATTGAAACCTAGACTAAGAGAAGTTCAATAAAGAATAAACATACTAATATACTAAAATGTACACAAGAATAATCAATATATGTAGATGTAGAGGACCCATGAAATACTAAAATATAGACAATCCATGAAATACTAAAACATAGTCATACTCAGCCTATAAATAAATACATCACAGTCCATGAAATACTAAAACATAGTCATAGTCCTTGCATATAAATAAATTATACATCATTATCCATGAAATATTTAGTCTATGTCCTATCATCACTAAAATCAAGAGGCCTCTTTGTTCCACATTAAATAGATTCCAGACTTCCCTCACACTATCGAAGAGAAAGATGAAATTAAATAAAAAATTAAAAAATTGCATGTGCATATGATTTAAATGTAATCTAATTTAATTTATTAAATCATGAAATTAAATATTTAAACCTAAACTGAAGTTTTCACATTACCATATGATCATGCTCATATTCTCCCACATTTTGTATCCTTGGTGTAGCTATAAATTATGTACCAAAGGTATCAATTTCTAATTCCTAGATATTCAAATAAAGCATAGATTAGGCTAGAATATTTACCAAAACATATAACCATAGAAAATACCTAGAAATTGCATATAAAATTTATTAGTATGACCTAAAATGTTGTGGATGACTCGTGAAATTGTACATGATCAATAGTAGGACTAGTAGTTAATAGCTCTATCATCCTGCATATATATATGGACATATAAATATATAAATTCAAGATTGATTTTAAAATTTTAAAATAATATACATAAAGTGAATTCAAAGTACAAATTATGTTACAATTTTTAAAAATACACACTAGGGATGACTCAAGAATAGCAGTTGATGATAGAGGAACACTCGCTACACCTTCTAGTTGGTTGGAAATAGAAATCACATGACCTCTCTACTGTAGTAAAAATATTTCACATGTATTTGAATTAAATTATACAAGTATTTTAAAATATATATAAGTTTTGAAGAAACTAATTTTAGAACTAGATACAATTTATTGGTTTACCTTGCAAGGTGTGTCGATTTGTATAGTTATCAATGAAAAACATAGTTGATCTAGTCAAGATGAGGTCTTGGAGCCACTCGTCTATAGGTAAAACAATTCAATATATGTAATTCAAATTATTAATTATTAATTTTGATCTATGTACATTCTACACTTGAAACAAATTAAAATGCGACAAAAACCTTTGTAGGATGATCTTTGTTAGTGTTTTATAGCTTTGGGAGCTATTTTCCCTTAATTAAAGGCAGGTCGACCTTTGCTTCATGTATAAATTATATATTTTTCTAAGGGCCGACCTAGAGAGGAGGCCACCCAGCTTTGTATATATAGAGGATGAAGTCCTCTCATTTGTACAATTCCAATTCACATCTACAAGCAGCAATTCACCTTCTTGCAATAGTTTGCACCTCCTAGCAATAGTAGATACGAATTCTTAAAGGAAGTGTCATCATTTGTGATTCAAGGAGAAGTGTATATATTCATTGTATTAGACTCAGCCTTGTGTAAGGCCTGATTTTGTATGCGGTTTCTACGCTTATTCATTTGATATATAAGAGATCATTTTTGCTAGGTTTTTCTCCCTTGAGTAGGAGGGTTTTCCCAGGGTAAAATATTGTGTTCATTGTTCTTGTGGTGTATTTTTTGCTTGCTTACATTTCTAATCCAAAAAAAACTAATATGGTATCAGAGCGGGTTTAGATCTGATCAAATTTGTCCAATCAATTCTAGTAGATTTAAGTGCAGACCTTAAGGAAAAATTTTGTAGGCCTAAAAGTTGTATTGTGGCAAACATAGGGTATACTTAGCCACCGAGCATTGGCTATGTAGGTTGTAGTAAGGAAATCACCATGGAGGAGTTTGTGGGTTGTACTCAAGGCAAGAAAAGACAAAGAAGTGTTGATAAATCAATAAAGGAAAGAAGTCACTTATCAATTGTCCAATCTTCATTGCCATTTTATCTGATATTCAGTATAGATCATAAACAACATTGTCCATAGGTATCCACCCAGGTGAACATTCTGCTGTAGGATTAAATCAAGTCACTTCCATTATTCAGATCATCTGGGCATTACTAGTAGCAGGTGCCAGGAGATTATTGTGATTTAAAGGGAGTTGGTCAATCTAACAGTTTCAAGAATTATACTATTAAAGCCCTAGTGTGATAGCTAGCAATAGTAGATATGATCATTCAGCATCAAGGACTATCAAGCAACAAAATACCAAGTGATTTCAGACCTGAAGACTATCTCAACAATGACCTAGGTTATTTTCCTGATCCAAACCTAACCAAGGGTTCAGTTTGAGAGGGAGTCATCTTTACTATGAGCAGATCATAGCCCAATCTACCTCCAAGATGAAGGTGTAAGGAAGCCTAACTGAGGGTTTCCTACAGCTCGTTGTTGGGAGTGCAAGAGGTTTATGGAGGAATTTTTGGGTGATAATTTTATGAAGGATTAAAGGAAAGTTTGGGGTCATTGGCAACCAAGGGAGCTTGAAGTTATACAAATGAATTCAAGGGAGAAGAACTAGAGGAAATCATAGGTTTTGCAAACCAAGAATTTTCTAGCAGGGAAGATGTATTAACTAGAAAGTTATTGAAGGTTGAGAACAAAATTGAGGTCTTGCAACTTAACTACAAGGATGCACAAGACAAATTGGAAACACTTGAAATAGATCTGAAGAGTGTTATTAAAGAGATAAGTATTTTATATTTGTACCCTTGAATAACGATCATAGATTTGAATAATCATGTAGTTCATACAATAGTAGTGAATCATGTATACTTCTAGCATTGGTCTGTATATCTCTCTTCGGGGTAGTTTGATTCTATGAACTACTATTAATCTCTCTAAAATGCAAGATGGATTGAGGAGAAAATGGATGATGAGAGATTGCATAAGGAATTCAAGGGAGGAAGAGCATGATGCATCCTGTGAGGAAGTCATGTTGACTGAAGAAATGAACAAACATGGAGACATAGCTTGCAGCCTTGGGACTAAGTTGTGGCGCATAACTCTCATGATTCTTTGCTGGAGACATCTCTCGAGGGCACAAAATTGTCATTGTGATCAGCTACTTCGAAGAGGAGAAAATGACATTCAGAGGGAGTTAAATTTTGAGAATTCAAGGCATGAGTTAAGAGCATGTCTAGGAAAAGGATTAAGGTTATGTGATCAGTCAATGAAGGGGAGTTCACTTCCAAAGGATTTATTTGCAATCTCTGAGGCAGGGATCAAGAGGGAGTTATGTACTCACTAAGAAGAAGTGAAGGTGTCAACTAAGTGGGTTGTAGTGTTGCAAGGCCAGGTGCTAAAGTCCTTGGAAGACCTCTTCAGCTGCAGAGAACAAAATTGCACAAGAAAATCAATTTGGATTTGACATTGGTAGCTCCACAAACCTATTCAAAATAGGGTGATCTAGGATGAGGTCAAGAAGGACAGTCCTAAATCCTTGCAAGTCAGTAGTGCCAGAAGTGTGCATTGGAAACCATTCCTCTATGGAAAGCATTGTAGGAAATCTTGGACAAGGAGGTCAGGAGGTTGATGTAAGTACTTGGAGCTTCAGAGGAGTCACATCATCATGGAGATTTTTTGTAATGTATATTTCCTGTGATGGAGAAATGAGGTGAAAGCCCTTGTAGTGTATGTTTCTTTGAGACAGAGAAATATGAGGTGAAAGCCCTTGTTCATCTTTGATACTGAGATGAGATGTCATGTTGAGAGACTTTGTGATGAACCCTTGTACATCTCTAAGACTGAGATGTGTTTCTTTCCACACATGGGAGTAGCCATTGTGGACGTCATGTTGAGAGACTCCATGACAACATCACATTGAGAGACTCTATGATGAACCCTTGTACATCTCTGAGACTAAGATGTGTTTCTTTCCACACATGGGCATAGCCATTGTGGACATCATCTTGAGAAACTCCATGACGACATCACATTGAGAGACTTCGTGATGAACCTGAGATGTGTTTTCCACAAGTGGGTGTAACCATTGTGGACATCATGTTGAGAGACTCCATGATGAACTCTTGTACATCTCTGAGACTAAGATGTGGTTTTCCACAAATGGGTGTAGCCATTGTGGGCGTCATGTTGAGAGACTCCATGAAGAGGATATTTGGAAAATACCTCCCTAGCTAAGAGGGAGTGTTAGTGTTTTATAGCTTTGAGAGCTATTTTCCCTTAATTAAAGGTAGGTTGGCCTTTGTTTCATGTATAAATTATATATTTTTCTAAGGGTTGACCTAGAGAGGAGGCCACCCAGCTTTGTATATATAGAAGATGAATTCCTCTCATTTGTACAAGCAATCAATTCATTCCAATTCACATCTACAAGCAGCAGTTTTCCTTCTTGCAGCAGTTCACACCTCCTAGCAGTAGTAGATATGAATTCTTAAAGGAAGTTCCATCATTTGTGATTCAAGGAGAAGTGTATTTATTCATTGTATTAGACTCGGCCTTGTTTAAGGCCTGATTTTGTATGTAGTTTCTACACTTACTCATTTGATATATAAGAGATCATTTTTGTTGGGTTTTTCTCCCTCGAGTAGGAGGATTTTCCCAGGGTAAAATATTGTGTTCATTGTTCTTGTGGTGTATTTTTTTTCTTGCTTACATTTCTGATCCAAAAAAAACTAATAATCTCAATAGAGTAAATTGAATAATTCTTGCTCCTTTGATGTAGTTGTTGAAGTGGATGCAGGAGTAAGACCATAATATGGTTTATTGTAAAAAAAATTTAAATGTGGCATTGGCATGTGTGAGATACTAAGATTAGAACCATCCCCTCCATGCTCTCTACTACTAATTTTATCTTCCATTTGGGTAGCTTGGTTAGTTATATCTCTCAAGATCACACTCAATGCTCCTAATGTCTAAACAATTGCCTACTGGTGAGTGGGTGCATGAATACTAGGTGATGCACGAGAAATAATGGGTGGAATTGGAATGGATCCATTTGGATCAGCATGTTCACATGCCTTATGTTGTGGTATGCCACCACCAACACCCTAGAATGATATCATGTCAAAATAATTTTTTTTTTAACCCAATTCAAACTCTACTCATGATTTCCTAAAAAAATACAATGGCACCTCAAAATTAGTATGTGGTGAATGATCAAAGACCATCCACCATCACTCCCAAAAATATGTTTCAATATGTGGTTTCCTACACCACCTAATTGAAAATTATTTTTTGTTTGGAGGTATAGGTTGATTTGTGGTAGTGTCAATAAAATATGATGCAAAAGTTTTCTTAATAACATGAAGATCTAGGATCTATCTATATGATAGTCCATTGGCATATAATTTTTTCCTCTCCTCCCTCCACAAGTGCATTATATCTAGGTTTGCATAATTGGACCTAATAGAATCAACAATGGTTTGCATTAAAGATGCAAACCATGCTATATGGGGGGGCATGTTGGATTAAATCATTTTTTCTTGAAGTACATTTATATTTATATTTATATTTTCTCACAAGTGAGCCTCATCAAGTGGAGGGGTGGATGGTTTTGTTGGGGATGTTTGGGGGGCCTTTGAGGTGGGGACTCTAATATGGATGGTTTTCTATTGGAGGTTGGTTCATTTGTAAAACCTCTTCTAATAGCATGTCATATTTTGTAGGTATTTGGTCCAATGAAATTTAATGTGGACCACTTGCATCTAAAATTAGAATAAAAATAAATAAATAAATACTCATACATAAATCAAAATGTTAAAGTTCACATGCACATGTTAAGAACTTAGATTCATGTTTAAAACAAACAAATTTATCTAAATAAATAAATAAATATTTATCACTAACATATACATCTATCACAAATATTTTACATAAGTAAATAAATTTGACTTAGATAAAATCACTTACATTTACATATATGTATTCACGCACATTCATGCATTAAATTTTCATGTATATAGATAAATATACTATTGCCACATACATCTACAAATATATGCATGCATACATACATACACAATATATGCATGTGTATATAAGTTAGTTACATGTACATTTAACTTTTGAAATCGGAGTATAGGGTTAGGGTTTTATAGTTTTAGGATGTAAATTTTAAGGTAGATAAGATGTCGTTAACACTAGAAAAAATAGGGTTGAGGACAATTGGATTTTTTTATCTAGGGATTGCAGTTTAGCATCTATATTTTTGTGATAAAATGGATCAATAACATGTGCAATCATACACTATGCATGTGGAAAATTACATATGTGTTGATGGGTGTTTTAGCACTTCTCAACATAGACAATGCACAAGTGCAATGCCTCTCTTGAAAGGTAATTTTTGCAACTAAGTTCTAGAAATCACCCCAAGGTCTCTTGGGTGTCAGGTCATAACTTACAAAAATAGCTCAGTTGATTGATAAGATTTGTTGGTAATCACAAAGGGCATTTATGGTTGACTAAGCTTGGAGAGAATTGGATATTCAAAAAGGAGTTTCATAAATTCTGGAAATTTAGCATAGTGTTGCAAGTTCAAAATAGCAAAATAGAACTTCTCTTTACTCATGAGATTTGGCTTTGTTATGATGCTGGAACTTAGCTTTGATTTTAGTTTTCAAAGAAAATTCAAAAGGTGAAAGGGATAGAGAGTTTCCTAGACCTGCAACTAATGTTGAACAGTAACCATGGAGGATGCTATAGTGGACAGTCTTCCCAAAACTTAGCTCCACTTAACCAGGGACAGCCTACAGTCTCATGAAACAAGTGAAATCTCCTAAGGTCTACAAATTTTCAACCATCCATTCACCATTAAAGCATGAACAATAGATGAAATTAAATGCAACAATATAAATAATGTTTAGACTAATTTATGCTACTTCTCATCATCAAAAAATAGCAAAAAGTATGAAAAAAGAAAGCATCAACACCATAGCATTCTCCACCATTAAAGTGCAGCATAAACTTACAACTAAAGTAACTTAAAACTGAAATAGCAAAGCTAAAATCTAATATTGAGGAGATGAATCATGCATACATGTGAAGAAACACAAGAACCCATCAAAATAATGCAATTCTCATTAAATTTTTGCAGCATTCCTTTACACAACAACTCAACTCTCTCTTTGAAAATGAGAGAAGACCCCAATTCATAGTTTTCCAAAAGTGAAATGAATGGCCAAGATTAATTTTCATTGTGTGGCCTAGATTCATTTTACTTGAGGGTTTCACCTAGCCCCAAATATATGACAATATAAAATACATCTTTTGTCTTTTCCCTATTTTGTCATCTACTGACCCTGGCACTGTAGTAATTTTGTCTTGTGGTGGCTGCCATCCTTTATAGTCACTTTGACAAATACTCATCATCTATGATTGGATTTCCTGTATTTTTCTAGAGAGTAGCATACTCCACAAATTTCTTGATCAAATCTTGGAGTTTGTCCCATACCATGATATCGGATTGAAGGATCTAGAAGGATATATTTTTGAGTCTCTTTGTAATGTGATCCCAACTCTTGGTGCACTTTGGGGTTGCCTTGATGACCTGTTTTGACTGCACAAAAGCCCTAGTAGGAAATCCCACAAAGTCTGGTGACAGTGTATCTGTAGCCCCTTGCTTCATCTTCTTGTGGAAGTATGGCTTGATCTTCTCCGGATTTATTTCTAGAGCAAGCATATCATAATCTTTCATCATTTTCAGGTAATCTTCACTGTCATCCAGGAGTTCTGTAACCCACTCAAGGTCGAGTTCTAGCTCATGCAAAGACTTCTCCAAAACATCCTTTCGGTGGTCTAGGCTCATTTTCCATGTTTCTACTAACCAGTGATCATCCTTTATGAGATCTAGTTCCTTTTCCCATATTGTCTGGGGAAGCTTGAGGATGCTTTCAAGCTTAGGATAAGTGATCCTATACAGCTCGGTGAACCGATTGCATGTCTTTATCATTTCATCTATTTTCTTATGCAACCCCTCAAAACCTGTTGAATTCCCTAGTAGTGTGGTAGATGCCCACGTCACCATTATATTTCACTTGGTTGAACCAATCTACCATGGACTTGGTCCAATTCTTCATCTTTTCTATTCTATTTAGCTCCTCCTAGGAGAGGAGAGTAGGCGTGGATGATGCAACAGAAGCCTCCTCTTCCATAGATATCCATTGTTGGATATAGGCAATAAGATCTGCCACTTGTACCTTTAGCACCTCTTTGGTGAACTAATCATTATTCATTTGTTGCATGATGGTGGCCACGAACCCTTGGAATTCATCTATTTTCTACTGACGGGTTGTCAGCCCTAGATTAATTATTGATATGATGTAACTTTAAACTTTGTATGGCGCTTGTATCTTTATCAATCACAAGGGTAGCAATTTGTATTGTTCTGATCTGGAAGTGTCCATTGTGATGTGGGAGAAAACTCCAGGCTTCTTCTCTTTTCTTGTCTTTGTTTGTGCCCTGGCCAGTATTGCCTCAAGTCTAGCCTTTGGATCAATAGCCATAGGAGTTTTCTTTTACAATTTCTGCTCCAACCATTCAAGAACCTTAGTTCTCTCCTTGGGTGATTCATGATCACCTTCTTCTCTCTGTTCACTTTGGGGTTGTTCCTCTTCATTTCCAAGAGCTTCTTGATTAGTCCTTTCTTCTTCGTCTGAGTCTTCTATTTACACAGTCTTCCCCTTAGCTGGCTTGATGGAAGCTATATTTTCCTCAGTGATGTTTTCCTCATGGGGCACCTTCTCTTCTTCATGCTCAAGCTCAGCATGGTGTTCAAGCTTAGGGCTCTTTATTAGTGCGTCTTCTTCTTCTTTAGCTTTCTCTTCCTCCTCTTTTTTAAAAGGTGTTTCTTCTTCCTAGACCAGGCCCTTGTCTTGGCCAATTAGTGGAGGCTCTTTGAGTATCTCTACATCTACATCTATGTTATCCTTTTCTTTAGAGATGTACCCTTTAGGATCAACCTTTTCATTCATATTCTTGGGTTGTTGTAGCCATTCTTCATCCAACTCTTGGTCTGATGTTTGTATTATATACCGCTCATTGAGAGCTTTAGTATCTTCCTCTGAGGAATGTGACCTTTCCTCATCGGATGCCACCTTGTCCAAATTTATGCTTAGCCCACCCTTTGGATGTTCAAAGTAGTCATATCAATTTGAATCCTTGGGCTTCTCAACTACACCATTCGCAACCTCTCTTTGTCATTTTGCATGATGCTTCTCCATCTCTTCTAAGATCTGCATTGTAGCTTCCGTCTTTGGTGTCTCTATAGGTCAAGGAGGAAGAGGCAAGGTAGCAACAATTTGGGACATCAAAGCTTGAACCGTGGGATCAATGATTTCCCCAAAAAAATTAGCGGGCATGTTTTGTATATATGTCACAAAATCATACAGCAAGGTAAGAGGCGGCATGGTGATAGTGGTCATTGCAGGCAGTGGAGTAGAGAGAGTGGGCAGTGGAGGAGGGAGTGAAGAATATGATAGTGGGGATGTAGTGGAGGAGGAGTCTAGTACCATTACCGAAGCCATTGGTGAGGTGGAGGTGAGGTGGATTGAAATATCCATGATGGGCGGAGATGAGATAGACAATGCCTGAGAGGTGGAAGGTAGAGGAGTGGCAACGATAGTAGCAACAGCAGGAATGGAAGTACTGGGTGATTAGTATGGTTACTCAGCATCTTCTTGTTGGGGATCCTTATCTTGGATGATTGGAATCTCAAGTACAAATGCCCCTAATTTCTTTGCTCTCTTAGACAACTCCCTCAATGGAATTTCTTGAATATACCTTGTGTTTAGGTTATGCTCAGGCGCATCCTTCCTTTTCTTTGACCTTGTTGTTGGTGGGGACTTGGGCGCCTCTTCTGATGGGGTAGTAGCTACTCCACTATCTGTTTCACTTTCAAGCTCATCCTCAAGCTCACCATATGTCAACTCAGCACCCTGTGTTTTGAGCTGAGCAATCTGGGCATCTATCCACTACCTTTTTCTATTCTCAATGGGTCGTGTTAATATATCAAGGTCGGTGACCTCTTCTTCATTCCAATCTATCACGGGCAAAGGAAATTTGGCCATAGCATTGTATCTATTGTCGACAATATTGTCATCTTCATCCACTAATTGGTTGGGCATGGGGAATAGATTCACTAACCTCATGAACTGGGTCATCATCCTCATGTAGTACCTCATTCGCACTTCTTTATCATCTACACAGCTAGCCCAGAATTTCTTGACTTGAGGTTGATGTGCATATTTTCTTCTGACCCATTTCTTCAATTTCCCATAAGGGTCCATTCTTCCTCAGTCGGCATGGAGGTCCAAGTGGTATTCTACAAATTCATTTTCCAAGTATTCCACGCACTGGGCAAGAATACATACCTTTTCCAAAGGTCAGAAGATATGGAATCCCAGCCCTATGTTTGTCACTCCACAGTGCGTGGGCGTTCTATAATTACCAAGAAACCTCTAGTAGAATCATGTAGTCATTGGGGTAGTGTGGTAGTCGGTAGGGTCTCCCTAAGAATCCTTTTGTTCTCATATATGTAAACTTTGGGAACTATATGAATAGGTACCCAAACCATAGGATGAAGGCTTTGGTGCTGTGTGATACCCTTCTCTTAAATTCACCTCCCAGGAGTCTGATTATGTGTAAAATGAAGGAATCATTCACCCTCTTGTATTCTCTTTTAAAGTTTTGGTGTTGCAACTGAGGGTAGCAGTCATATACCTTGAGGTCTCCTTTCTTTGTTTCCAAGTTTCTTGCAACAAAGAGTCCTTTGTACAGGAAATTTTCCACCAAGAGGTACACTAGATATGAGGTCATATAAAATTGAAATGTCTTCTTTACGGCCATGAGCTGGTTGTGCATATTATCACTTATCATCTTGGCCTAATGGAACTTGGTCTTGCCCCAGATGATCTCCTCAATAAAGTAAAACATCCACTCCTCGATGAATGCAATAGTCGTTCAGCCCATTACCTTGCTCAATAAGGTAGCCAAATCATGGTATTCTTCATAGAAGTCACTTCTAAACAAATCTTGAGGCACTTAGGTGGTGTTGCCCCTCTTTTCCTTCAACCAATGTTGGTTGATTATTCTTTTGCATGCTAGAGGGTCCTCCTTCCACATGTTATTGGAAAATCCTTTTTTTGTTTCCTCCATAACATCGAACGTGGCGATGTGCAACATTCAGCCAATAGATTTGGAAAATAACTCTGCCAACACCCTTCCATCATGATCAATAATCTTTCTATTATTGTGGTAGCACTACCGAAAAACCATAACCAGCTCTGGGACAATAAGCATGGGAGGGAAGCTGGCTACATTAGCGAGACCACTAATTTTGATATTTTGTGTGTTCTTTGTTGTAGGGTTGACCATTACCCTTTGTTGGAACTACATGTCCAAAATTTGTGTCTAATACTAAGTCTCAGGTAGAGGAGAGCTTGGAGGTACACTCCACGCTGTGAAATTGATATTTCATCTAGTCTTTTTCTTCTTTTCCTCTTGGCACACATGCAGGTTTCTTTCCTTTATCATCTTTCTCAGTGGACTTCCCCAATGGACCCACGGAAGGTTCCATAAATCCTGCATGTAAAGATGTAGTAAGTGCATTCATATAGAAATCAGGGCAAGCATTAGTCAAATCCTACAAAAGGAGGGTTAGATCAAATAATGTATCATTACAAGGTCATAAAATTCAGCAATATCAATTGTTTAAGGCCCATTTGGATCATAAAGAGCAATGCAGGCCGAAGGATGCGGGTTTCCATGGGTTGTAAGCCATCAGGAAGGACTAGGAGCAGGATGGCGCCGAGGCCACGAAAACCCACAGGCAGCCGCCCGCAACAAAAGTTCCACATTGTGATCTTGGTGGTCAAAGTTCTTATGAGCCAATTTGGCACATGTGGAAATTGGTTGTAAGGCACTTGAAGTTGCTTGGTTTGGCTTTAATGCATTTGCAGGTTCCAGGAATGCAGGTGCAGGAGGGTTAGAGGATGTTTGGAGCCTCCACCATTAAGTAACATACTTTAGGAAACAGTGGCCCACAGGCGGAAGTCTGCACTGCAGGACCCGCATGCATCTTGGGTGTTTAGGATCATGTGCAAAAGTTTTACAAATTTAGGAGATACGAAAGGGAGCTAGTGGGCCGCCGTCATATGTTTTTCATTAGGGACGACACTGGAGGAATGGAGGTCTGTACGCGGTGGTCCACATAGGCAAACTCGTAGCGAGCTCGCGGACATGGTGTATGTGTTAGCAACTTTCAATTTTCAAAATTCCATTGCGGAACCCTCCACGCAGAAGGACGTAGGTTCAAGTGAATTAGAAAATGGCATAAAAGAAGCAAGTACCCACATGCGACCACCCACACAAACTATTCTGCAAACTACTTTGACTAGGTCATTTTGGTGTTAGGAAAATTTGGGATAGCGATAGGGAAGTCAGACTCTACATGACAAACAGAAGGGATGTCTCTACCACTAAGAAACGACAGGGGAGCAATGGTTAACTACACATGGTGGTCCGCAAACAATGGTCTGCAAACTCTTTGTACTTAGCAAAAGTTTGGGCAATCAGCGGCAGAGGCAACGATGGGACCCGCAATGCAGAAGGCAATCGAGACTATGTTGTTGACTAATGATGAAGAGAAGTCGGTGGTTCACAAGTGGAGATCCACATGGCCACTCCTGCATGGGGAAAAGACTTAACCATTTTTCAAGGGTTTCCTTAGTTTAACTGGGATGGCGGTGATAAGGGTGCGAGCCGCAAAGGTGGCTGTCACACGAAGAACGGTGATAGAACGACAGGATTCTGCACAACTTTGAGGACACCGTTTGAGCAATTTTAAGTGATTTTTTAAAGTTTTGGGTAAATTACTACTGTGGAGCCGGCTGCTGTGAAGGTCGCCCGAGTTTTTTAAGGTTTACTTTGAGGATTTTAACATTGATTGACAAACCCTAGCTAAGGAAAAACACACATTTCAAAATTTCAAAGGCTAGCGCACCTAAGAACAGCACAAAAATCCAACAATGACTCTAGTTTTGATCCACCAAGAAGTGATGCAGGTGCGAGCTCCTCTTTTTATGTTTCTCTTCTTTGAAATTTTGAAATGCACTGGTGAAAATGATAGGTGGGGGTGCTTATTTATAGGAAAGGGTGTTTTTATGGCACGCAATCAATTCTAGGTACGGTGGTAGATGAAGTAGTTGGAGCTACGGGGACCCGATGCGGTGCGACTTTCAGACAGCAGGAAGAGATGCGGGGCCTGCCATGCTTGGAAGACGCCTAGGCAACAAGCCAAAGGAAACCCGTAGGGGCATTCCCGCAAGAGCCAAATACCTAGAGAATTTTGGGGTAGTGAATTTTGGTCAATGAAGACTTGGTGATTTTAAGGCATGTGACCAATTTGAGCCCACCATTAGAGGCATGCAAAATGAGGAAAAATCAAAAATGACTCGGCAAAGGTGAAAAGGAGAGAGGGGATCCCCAGTCCAAAACTAGGCATGTGCATTAGGCACAACAATATGTTTGTATATCCATAAACTTAAAGAATAGAAATTTTAGTGTTCAAAATATTTACTACAAAAAAGAAATTGATTAAAAAACTTTAATACTAATATAATTTAATAAATCCTTACCCTTTGCTACAAAAAATATTTCAAGCTACAAAGATTTTTTTTATCTATAACTTCTAGCACAATAGGTAAGGAAAACATGGAGGATAGACAATATTTATTTTTTATATATTAATTTAGCAAAATTACACCCAATGAATTACTTGTTGATGAGGGCTTGGAGCCAACCTTATTACATCAATACCACACCTATGTCCATGTCAGAGGTATCACCTTCTAGAATGAAGAGTAAATGTGAAAATTATTGTTGGAAGAATGAAAAAAGGAATGAAAGTATTGTCATTGATGTCAACTGGTCAACTGTTTATTAGTTTTTGTTGGTTGTATATGTTGAGAATATTGAGAAAATTATATTAAAGGAAGTCTACAGGTATTTAGTTGTTGCTCTAAGTAATGATCTAGTATTTTCCCCTATGTTCGTGCAGTTCAGATATGTTGGTCATCGTTGTTGAAGGTTGCTATATCTAGAATTTTGGTTGTTGGTTCATTGTGAAGTTCAAGTTGTGTTCACTAGTTGTGAACTATGTTTTTTTGTGTTTTGGTTGAGGTCTGGGAGAAAATTTGTTGGTCTGGATTTCTCTTTGATGAAGTCTTTTGACTTGCGGTTCTAGAGTTAAAATGTTATGATTGCATTGAAGATATATTTGGTTTCTAGAAGTTTCAAGCTTAATTGTTCTATGTGTTTTACATTGGTTTGGCTGACCTTGTGTTAAGCACTATCTTCGAAGTTGATGAAGCGTGTTGGATCTATTTTGGGTCTTGGTGAAGCGTGTGTTTGGGTCACCCTCACTCTAATTCCACGCTAGGATGTTTTGGCACTGACCTAATTTGAATTTTAAGTTGGATGGCTGACTTTAATCTTTTTCAAGGTTGGAGATAGTATAAATACAAGATGAGCTAGTAATGAAAAACATACAAGAGAAAAGAAGGAAGATAAGTGAAAAATTAGATGTGGATTTGACGCTATTTAGAAAGTCTATGTGAGTTGTGTATGGTAGATCAATATGAAGCTTAATGTTGAGTTTTCGGTGCAATGAGTAGAAGGAAAACTCTATCATTCATGCATGTTGATCAAGTGATTGTGGTGGAATCCTTTGTTGCATTGGGATTGTAGTCTCTCTATAACAATTATTATTTGTCTTCTTTGTATCTATGTGGCAATGATCCCTTCGGGTTGTAGCCTTGTTGGATAGTGAGTCCTTATTTTTAGGCAATGAGCCTTATCTCAGGCAATGAGCGTTATTTCAGGTAGGGAGCCTTTTTGTAATCGATTTTGGTATTCTCTATAGTGTGAGTTAATCCTCACAGTGGTTTTTCCCTTATTGGGTTTTCCATAGAAATCTAGTGTTATTGTGTTTATGTGTTGGATTTTAGTTTCTACATTGGCATTTGATGATTAATCACTTAAGAAATTTTAAGTATAAGTTTTGGTGATTGAATTAAAAGTTAAAATCTATGACAACTGATTCACCCCCCCTTCTCAGTTGTATTCAACAATTATTATTATAGCTTGGTTCCTTGGTGAAGAGCTTAACCACTTGAGGAAGGTCTAGGATGGTTGGAAAAATGGTTTTTGATTATCCAAGGTTTGATGGAAGAATGTCTTGAGTATTGTGGATATGATGTAGAAAAAGATTACAAGAATCCTTAGACTCCTCCTACTAATGGTCCAAGTACACCTGAAGAGATTAGAGCACATGAAGCGAACAATAAGGTAAAGTTCATTTTGAATAATATTCTGGTACATTCTAAGTTAATTAAGGTTTAGAATTTGAAGACAACTAAGGAAGTTTGGGATACCTTTGAAAGAGCACATGATGGTGATGAAAGAGTTAAAGAGGCGAAATTGTAGAATTTAGAAACATAGTTTGATCTTTTACATATGTCTGAAGATGAAAATGTTAAAGCTTATGTACAGAGATTGGATGAGGTAGTGGTTGGAATACGATAACTTGGCACCACTATACATGAAACCAGGATTGTGAAGAAGATTCTCATAACTCTTCTTGATGCTTATAGTGAGAAGGTGAGTTCTATTAAGCAGACGATAGATTATAAGACTTGTACTAAGGATCTACAGTTAGGATTTTTGACATCTTATGAGATGAGGGAGCCGAGTCTAAGAAATGGAGGCAAATCAAAGACTGCCTTTAAAGCTACAAAAGTTGAAGATCCGAATGAAGAAAATTTTGATGAAATAGAAGCTAACTTTGTAAGTAGAATGAGAAAAGGCTCCAATAAGTATGAAGGTAAGTTTCCATTTAAATGCTTTAGTTGTGGAGAAATAGGTCATTATGCTAACAGATGTTCAGAGAGCTAAAAGAAATAAACAAAGATATGAGAAAGAAAAGAAAGGAAAGAAGATTAACAGATCTTATTATGTGAATGAGAATGCTAGTATTTCTAATGAAGATTCAGAATATGAAGATCCAAACAAAAATGAATGCTTGTTCTTGGCGATTAAGGATGAACCTACTTCTACTAATTCAGAAAAACAGATAAAGGAAAGCCCTCTGAAGAAGGAGCAGGAGAAAAATGAAGGTACGGTTATCTTTACCCTACATGCTAATAAACAAGAAAAGAATTTTTGGGTAGTTGATAGTGGTTGTTCACATCACATGACTAGTGATAAGAGTAAGTTTGTTAAACTCGAGAAATATGATGGAGGGTTGGTTATGTTTGGAGATGATATTAGTGCTAAAATTTGTGGGATAGGTTTAGTAAGTTTTGAGGGCAAGCATCATACTAACAATGTTTACTATGTTAAGGTTTTAAGACATAATTTTTTGAGTTTTGGTCAGATGTGCAGAAAAGGATATGATCTTGTGTTTAAGGATGAGAAATGTGAGATCCGAAAAGGATCTAGAACATTGATTGCTACAAGAAAGAAATCTGAAGGGAATATTTATCAACTTAAGGGTGTTGATGGACAATGATTTATGACTCAAATAAATGACAGTTGGTTATGGTATAGGAGAATGTGTCACATAAATTTTGACAATTTGGAAAGGATTAGTGTTGTTTAGGCCGTGAGATATTTACCAAGAATTACAAATCCTATTAATGTTATTTGCAGAAATTGTCAATTTGGGAAGCAAGCAAGAAATCATTACATATCAAAGGAACAATCTACTACCGGACTACTGGATTTAGTTCATACAGATATTTGTGGTCCTATAAGAATCTGAAGTCTACTTGGTGTAAGGTACTTTATGCTTTTAATTGATGATTATTCTAGATATACATGGGTTACATTTCTTAGAGAGAAATCAGATGCATTAGATAGATTCAAGGCATTCAAGGCTATGGTTGAAAATGAAGTGAATTTAAAGAGAAAATGCTCAAGATATGATAGAGGTGAAGAATTCACCTCCCATGAGTTCAATATGTTTTCTAAAGTGCATGGAATAAAGAGACAGTTATCTTCCCCGAGAACTCCTCAGCAAAATGGAGTTGTTGAAAGGAAAAATAGAACAATTCAAGAGGTTGCTAAATCAATGATCACTGAAGCCAGTTTACCAGAATTTTACTAGAAAGAAGCTATTCATACTATTGTTTATGTTTTCAATTGATTTCATGCAAGATAAAATAGTATAAAGACTTCCTATGAGCTATGGCATGGAAGAATTCCTATAGTTAAATATTTCAAGGTGTTTGGAAGAAAATGCTATATCAGAAGAGATGAGGAAACTTTGGGTAATTTTGATGCAAGAAGTGATGAAGGAATATTTCTTGGATACTCTACTAAAAGAGAGGCATATAGATGTTTCAATAAAAGACTAAGAAAGATTGTAGAGAGCTCAAATGTAAAGGTTGATGAGACAATGAAGAATACTATTAATATTGATGGATATGTGTCTGATGAACATGAGTGTGAAAGAATAGAAGAAATTGTGGAAGAACGCGATAAGGATGAGTAGAAGAAGCAGGATGAATAGGATGAAAGAGGAGAAGATGCTTCGGTGATGTCCCCTAGGACACCAAAATATGTATAGAGGAATCATTCAGAAAATCAAATTATTGGAGACAAGACAAAAGGCGTGTTAACTAGAAGCAAAGCTACTACTGAAGTAAATTTGTGTTTAAATTTTGAGATTGAGCTGAAGACAATAAGTGAAGCTTGTAAAGATGAACATTGGAAGGAAGCAATGAAAGAAGAACTTTTGTAGATTGAGAATAATCATACTTGGGAATTGGTCCCAAGATCAACAGACAAAAATGTCATTGGATCAAAATGGATATTCACAAATAAGTTGAATGAGAATGGAGAATTTGTCAGAAATAAAGTGAGGCTTTTGTGTAAAGGTTACTCACAAGTAGAAGGCATAGATTTTCAGGAGACTTTTTCTCCGATAGCAAGAATGGAAGCTATAAGAATGTTCTTGGTATTGGCTTCTTATAAATATTTCAAGGTCTATCAGATGGATGTCAAGTCAGCATTTCTAAATGGTGAGTTGGAAGAAGCTTACATGGAACAACCGGAAGGATTTTGGTTAACAGATCAACCGGATATGGTGTGCAAATTAAAGAAAGCTTTATATGGGTTGATGCAAGCTCCTAGATCTTGGTATGCAAGGTTAGATAGGTATTTGATTCAGCGAGGATTTAACAAAGGTGCGGAAGACAATAATTTGTACTTTAAGATTGAAAATGATAAAATATTAATTGTAGTTGTTTATGTTGATGAAATTATCTTTGGAGGAAATGAAAAGATGTGTAAGATGTTTTCGGAAGAGATGCAAAAATAATTTTAAATGTATATGTTTGTGGAGATGAATTTCTTTCTTGGGCTATAGATTAATCAAACAGATAAAGGAATTTTTATTTCACAGTCTAAGTATGTGAGAGAGATGTTGAAGAAGTTCAGGATGGATGGTTCCAAACCGGTAAGTACTCCTATGGTGACTAGTTGCAAATTGGGTAAAGATGATGATTCACCTAAGGCTAATCAAAGCAAGTATAGATCTATGATTGGTGGACTATTGTATTTGACTGCTACTAGACCAGATATTATGCATGTAGTTTGTCTTGTGGCTAGATTTCAAGAAGATCTGAAGGAAACACATGTTGTTGTAGTTAAAATAATATTCAAATATTTGAATGGCACTCTGAATTATGGATTGTGGTATCCCAAAGATACTAACTTTACACTTAGTTCCTATACAGATGTAGATTGGGTTGGATGTGTAGATGATAGAAAGAGTACAAGTGGTGTGCACGATGCAGATTGGTGGCATGGTTGAGTAAGAAGCAAGATTCAGTCTCTTTTTCTACTGCTAAAGCTGAGTATATTGTTGTTGCATCTTGTTGTACACAAGTTCTATGGATGAAACAAACATTGAAAGATATCATAGTGCTATATGACTATCCCATTTCTATCTTCTATGATAATACAAGTGCAATTAACATTTTGAATAATCTTATGATGCACTCGAGGATGAATCATATATCTATCAAATATCATTTCTTGAGAGAGAAGGTCATGGAGAATGAAGTCAAGCTTGAGTATGTTCTGACAAAGGATCAGATTGTTGATATATTTACAAAGGCTCTTCCTAAAGATTATTTTGAGTATCTTCAGGGGAAGTTAGGGGTTATTGCCCCTCCTTTCATAAACTAAGATGCATTTGGAGATGCATCAGTTTGATGTATTCATGGTTCTATCTTTTTTTGGACTGGTGTTTTGGTGGTTACCTCTCAAGGGGAGTAGGTAGTTCCAGGTGTTGTCATTATGATTATTTTGTTTTCATGTCAATAGAAGATTCAATGAACATATATTTTTCCTTTTCCATTGATCTCAAAGGGGGAGAGAAAGCATGTGAAAAGGAGAGAAAGCTAATGAGAGAAAGCAGGTAATGAGAAAGATGATCTTCTGAGGGGGAGAAACAAACAGAAATCTTAAGAACTATATTCAAAACTAGTATGGTGTCTTTGATGGTTTTTCACATCATGTGTTTCCATCAATGACACAGGGGGAGATTGTTGCAAGAATGAAGAAAGGAATGAAGGTGTTGTCATTGATGTCAACTGGTCAACTATTTATCTAGTTGTTGTTGTTGGCTATATATGTTGAGGATATTGAGAAAAATGTATTAAAGGAAGTCTATAGGTATTCATGTGTTGCTATGAGTAATGATTTGGTGTTTTCCCCTATGTTTGTGCGATTCAGATATGTTGGTCATGGTTGTTGAAGGTTGTTATATCCAAAATTTTGGTTGTTGGTTCATTGTGAAGTTCAAGTTGTATTCACCAGTTGTGAACTATGTTTTTATGTGTTTTGGTTGAGGTCCGGGAGAAAAGTTGTTGGTCCAGATTTCTCTTTGATGAAGTCTTTTAACTTGTGGTTCTAGAGTTAAGATGTTCTAATTGCATTGAAGATATTTTTTGTTTCTATAAGTTTCAATATTAATTGTTCTATGTGTTTTACACTAGTTTGGTTGGCCTTGTGTTAAGCACTATCTTCAAAGTTGATGAAGTTTGTTGGATCTATTTTGGGTCCCAGTGAAGTGTGTGTTTTGTTCACCCTCATTCTAATTCCACCCTAGGATCTTTTGGCACAGACCTAATTTTAATTTGAAGTTGGATCTTTTTCAAGGTTGGAGATAGTATAAATACAAGATGAGCTAGTAATGAAAAACATACAAGAGAAAATAAGGAAGATAAGTGAAAGAGTAGATGTGACTTTGATGTTATTCAGAAAGTGCAGTTGTTGATCCAGTGGACATTTTTCAGTGGAAATTGAAGTGTTCCATTTCTCTCCAAAATCAGCACCATCAGAAAGATCTCAGTGTCCTGGTTCCAACGCAACTCGAACGGAGCGAAAAGGAGTTCGTTTGCACGAGTTATGGCCAGTCAAACCTCGGGTCAAACTGGAATCAGGGGCATCTAGGAAGCGAAAAAAATGGATGTTTCAGAAGTCAACGGAAGTAGTGTCAAGTCGAAGAGCTCGTCGAGATGATTCCGGCAACGTTCGTTTCGTCGAAATCCGACATCGGAGGCTCAACTTATCAGCGGTCAAAGTTTGCAGTTGACTTGTTGAGGTGGACCGTACGGATGCTGACGTCAGCAGTCAGTCCGTACTGTACGGAATACAAGTGGACGAATTTGGGCATGACACGTGGCGGCTGAGTAATTGTACGGAACCAATTGGATGACGACACGTGGCATCCGTACACACGACAGCTTACGTGGCAGGTACAGTCATCATCACAGTCAGCGACACGTCATCATCCTACTCGGCATCCCGTCAGCAGTCCGGTCATCGCTGTCAGCCAATCGGAATCTGCCACGTGGCACCCTCCTGGTGCGGGACGTGGCTCTCTTATCTCTTTCTCCTCCGTCGGTCGGCGGTTTTGGAATTGGTTTGGTTTGTTAAAAAGTTATATGAAGGTTGGGGGATTCGAACCCCAAACCTTACACTCTCCGCAGCGGCCGGCGCCCAACTCGCCTACACATCCGTGCTTAACAATATATGTCAGCGGGTTTGTTTTTGTTATAGATTTGTTGAAATTTGGTTTAAAAAAAATGGACGGTCGGGGGTTGGAACCCCGAACCGGCCGGGTCCCAAAAAAATTAGCCACCGCTACGCCAACGATAGGATTTATAATATATGATATGCGGGTTTTTAATAACCGCAATTTGTTTGAAATTTTTAACCAAAATAACCTTTTAAAGGTTATTTTCAAACAAACATAAAATCAAACCCGGATTAAATCAAACCACCAAAACCATATTATCCCGAGAATGAATAATTGAAGGGCATAGAATTTATAGGGGATTTTAGTAAGGATTTTAAGGGAGGATTTTTAAAATATTTTTACTATGTAAAGGAGATTTTTGTGTATTTTGGAGAGATAAGGTGAATATTTGCAAATCAATTGGTTAGTAACCAATTTGAGAAAATTCTTTGTATAAAAGGAGTGTAAGAGGAGAGTGAGGAACTAAGTTTTCTTTCAGGTGACGAAGTCTTGAAGCTGTGGAGATAATCGAAAGAGAGGTCTTGTGGAGATTCTTTGAGTCATTCTCGCACGTCAGAGCGTTATCTGCCGAAGTCTTGGAGAATGATTGTGGTGCTTTGTAATTGATTTTGGAGTTAATCGGATCGGTCTCTCTATTGGAGGACTCGAGACGAAGTCACTTTCGACTAACTCCGCTATCAAACTGTTTGCACTTCTCTTCTTCTCTCTCTTTCTCTCTCATTTCCTTCCTTTCTGTTAAATCACCTTGTTATTACTTTCATTCTGTTATTTCCTTAAGTTAATTTTGATTTAATTGACTTGAAATAATCATTGTAAAAGCATTGTAAAGTTAAGCATTTAAATACTCGCAATCTAGTCTAGATCCTACATTTATGTGTGGAAAATCAGTGGAATCTTAATGTTAATTTTCTAGATGCAATGAGCAGAAGGCGGACTCTATCATTCATGCATGTTGATCAAGTGACTATGGTGGAATCCTTTGTTGCATTGGGATTGTAGTCTCTCTATAACAAGTCATTTTTGTCTTATTTATATCTCTATGGTAGTGATCCCTTTGGGTTGTAGCCTTGTTGGACAGTGAGTCCTTATTTTCAAGTATTGAACCTTATCTCAGGCAGTGAGCCTTATTTTAGGCAGTGAGCCCTTTTGTAATCGATTTTGGTATTCTCTATAGTGTGAGTTAATCCTCACCGTGGTTTTTCCCTTATTGGGTTTTCCACGTAAATCTGGTGTTATTGTGTTTATGTGTTGGATTTGATTTTTTGCATTTGCATTTGATGATTAATCACACAAGCAGTTTTAAGTATAATTTTCAGTGATTGAATTAAAGGTTAAAATCTGTGACAACTGATTCACCTCCCTCTCATTTTTCCTATTCAACAATTATATAGGACCAAAATTAGACTAAAACAAATGTAGAAATTTTGTTTGTGTCAAAGGCCACTTCCACTAATTTAAATCAATCAAATGGACCTCCTTTTTTATCAAATTTGTTAAGGGACCAATAATTTTACCATAACTATGCACAAACTTTTGATGGTACCATATCAAGACTAGGAATCTTCACAATCCTGTGAAGGAATTAGGGAATTTCCACTGTTAGATTATAACAATCTTCGTAGGGTCCACCTAGACACAATCTTGTGAAATAATAGTATGGTGAAAATAATCTATTTTTTATACTCCAAGGTACATTGCCAAAGGTATTAGATTCTAGAATGAAGAATAAATGTGAAAATTATATAGGACCAAAACGAGACTAAAATACATAGAAATTTTGAGTGCATCAAAGGTCACCTCCACTAATTTAGATCAATCAAATGGTTCCTTTTTTATCAAATTTATAAAAGGGTCCAATAATTTTACCATAACTATTCACAAACTTGTAATGGTATCATATCAAGAGTAAGAATCCTCACAATCCTTTAAGGTACTTAGGGCATGTCCACTCCTATATTATGGTAATCTTCTTAAGGTCCACCTTGACACCATATTATGAAACAATTTGACCCAAATAATCATTTTTATACTCCAAAGCCACATTTAGAGTGTTTGGTAAGAAAAAATGATCTTGTAAATCTAGAGGGGAATCACCACATGATACAAAGATGATTGGTCCATGTCTAACTATAGATGAGAATGTCATCAAGGAAAACCAATTTGAATTTGCATTAGTAGCCATGAAATAGTATGTTTGTGAGACTTTAAAAAGTAGAGGGGACATTGGATAATCCAAAGGTCATGACAAAAAAATCACAATGGCTTTCATGAGTCTAGAAGGTAGTTTTAGGAATATTAAAGCTTCTTTGACCAAAATTTGGTGATAGCCTAAACATGTCCAGTATGACTTAAGTTGACTGTCATTAACTATTCATGTAATAGCATTTTTTCCCATCAATTATGTCTACTTCCTAACTATGTTATACATTGTGACCTCTTTGATGATGTAAGACCCTAACCAATGAGTAGGTTCAATTTTCTTGGGTGATTCTAGTTAGTGATTATCATCTCATTGTTTTTAAATTCCTTGTGCTCAATATATCTATTATGACAAATATTTTGTTACCACTTTTTCCAATTGATTCTACCATGTAAGTATTATTTTATCTTCCAATTAATTAAGGTCCTATATACATCATAATTATTAGGTAAGAGGCTACATGTACATGTGGAGGAGATTATAACTCATTTAAGTATGGTGGAAATAACTCTTTGCACTACCATTTGGTCATTATTTTGTACCCTTGGTATTTTTTGTTTCACTTTAGGAACTATGTTCTAACAGATTCTTGGAAGTACCAAGAGTAACTAAGGAAGCAATAGAGTATTGAAATTTTCTGCAAACCATTGGTAGTGTTTTAATTTCCCTCACAAAATTATGTGTATGATATATTTCTTCATTTTCAACATTATTAGACCATTTTTAGATTTTTATTATTACATACCTTAACATATTTTTATCAAATGAAAAAAGATATGTTGAAATTTTCAATCTTTAATTTGTTGGTACAAATAAAGGATTTACATTGTCATTGACACCTTCAACATGTTCATCGTATTTTTATTTATAAGATACTTTACTTTACATTGAAGGATTAAATGCATGATTACTTATTAAATGAACTTTGACTCTATGGAAGTTTTATAATGTTTCTCATTATATATTTTAAGAAATGTTTTATTTGGATAAAATGGATATATTAGAGGGAGAGTAATTAAATTAATAATCAATAAAATTTGAATTAAATCATCCAAAGATTTATGAAGCTTAGAGAAATTTTTAGAGAATTATTTTTAAAATATAGGAAAATTAGAATTAGTAGCAACTTGATTAGCATTTTCCTTTGTATGATTACCCTTCAAGAAATTGTTTTTCTTTCAAAACTTGGAAGGGTAAGATGATTGAGATGATGAATGATATTTAAATATATTTATTTCTAAAATTTTGACCTCAAGATTATTCAAATGTATGCTCATATATCTAAAGAGGAAATATGTTCAAACACAAATGTTATTCTTAATAACTATAAGTAGTCCTTGAAGAAAAATAATTTTTAACTCATTATCATGAACTTATATTTTTAATTTAACTAATAAACATTGAAAGTGAATGTCATGTAATGTATTTGTGGGTTGTTTTTGGGTAGAGAAATTTCTAGGGACCCTCTTTTCCATTGAGGTTATTTTGACCACTACATTACAAAAATATTTAATTTTTCATATATTAAGAATATCAAGGTCATAAAGGTAATTTCATATCGAGATGGTTTAAATGATAATGAGAGTAAAAGGTTGAGAGAGTTTTATTTTGAACTATTTTTAGCATCATTGGTAGTGTGGGAATTACTAGCTAGAGTGGTTCTTCTCAGTATACTTATTGACTTGGATATCAACTAGGTAGAAGGTCACTAGGAGATGGTGATGGCTCACTTAGAGATGACTTCATGGAGGAAAAAAGATAAGGTCATTCAAGACAAGGTACAAATATTAAGGGTATAAATTAAAAATTCAAAGTATTAATGGAGCATGTTTAGGCATTAGATGCATACAATAAATATCTATGTTTAATAATGAAATGCTTGGTGGATTCTTGTCTTAAATGTGTTTCATAGGTTACTGTTGCCCAATTTTTCACCTATGGGCTCAACAGGCAAGGCATCTGGGTTTCAGGTGTTCATGAAGGCCAAATGGAGGCATTGTTGTGCATGATTAAATCATACCCCTGATGCGAAACAAGGGAGTTCAGTTGAAAGATCGGCCTCAGCCAAGTTTGATATAATTTTCCTTTAAGGAGGAAGTCGGCAAGACCTTCCAAATGTCTTGCCGACTAGCAGGGGTTCCATCAAGTCTGAATGCTTCACATTAGGGATCCTATCGGCATAAGATTATCTGGGTCTCCCCGACCCATAATGCATTTGGTTAAATATGCTTTTGTGTTTCCTATCGGAAAGACCTCAGGAATGTCACGGCGAGTGGAATTTACCTACAAGTTATGATCGGCAAGACATCGATCATCGTCCTGGTGACTAGGAGTTTCCTATCGGTGTGAAGGTCTCCTTCGATGAAAGGTCTTAGCGAGATCTTTATGTCTCACCGACCGATGACAAGGATATGCATATCGGTGAGAAAATTTGCAGCAGAGAGATGTCTTGGCGAATGCATTTGGTCTCGCCGACAAAGCACAAAAGGGTTCTGTCGGTATGAGGTCTTGAAGTCTCGCCAACTAGTAATAGTCACACCGACATGGGGCTTCATCGAGGAGAGAACGAGATGTCACAGCGACCAAAAGTGAACATATAAAGATTTCGGCAAGACGTAGGGTATCTACAGGACGTCTCCCCAATAAGAGGATGTTACAGCGATGCATATGAACATAAGAATTCATATCGACGTGACTATAGAGAGGTCTCCCCGAAATGAAAAGATCAGAAAAAGGTTATGCCTTTGGCATAAAGTCTAGCCGACGTGCTAGAGTCTCGGTGACATGGAAGAGATATCGCCATAGGTCTACCCAAAAGAAGAAGGCCCCACCAAAGTTCAATTCGGCGATAATTTTGCCTTCGGCAGGAGGTCTAGCAGATAAGAATGGTGTCTCGCCGAGAGTACAGGGGATTCGATGTGATGTCATTCCGAGGAGATAAGTCTGGCCGAAATGAAATGAACTCGGTGAGATGTCTCACCGATGGCTGTTGGTCTCCCGAAGTACTCGGCTCGGCAAAAGAAAGCTTCAGTCGGTGTAAAGTCTCACCGATTGAAAAGGTCTCGCCGACATGAGGTAATATTAGCATAAGTCTTGTTGATCCATTAGAGTCTCAATGAATGAAATGGCATTAGCAAAGCAAGATTTCATCACCATGAGGTCTTGGTGAAAAAGGAAGTCACGCCGAAGCAAAAGGGCCCGAGCTCGGGGAGACTCTCAATGAATGGAACGGGTTCGGTAAGATGTCTTGTCGACCTGATGATGTCTCAGCGACGGGAGAATGCTATAAGGGGACCCCACCGAAAGAAGTGGAGCTCGGCAAAGGATCATGCCTTCGCCATAAGGTCTTGGCGAAGAAGGAAGTCACGCCGAAAGGAAAGAGGGACTCGGGCTTAGGGAAGTAAGGATGGACTCGGGGAGATGTCTCCCCGAGTGCGATGGTCTCGCTGAGACAGAGGGGGCTTCGATGAGAGGTCTCAGCAAAACGTAGGAGTCTCGGCGACAGGGCGTGGACTCAGGGTAATATCCCCCCGACATGAAGAGGTCTCCCTGACCTAGAATTCTCGCCAAGAGAAGGACTTCACCATGTGGTCTTGCCGAAAGAATGCAGTCTTTCCAATAGGTTTTACGAGCTCGATATGACTTCTATAGCTTGTCGAAACCTCCTACCGATAGTCCCAAGCTATGTCGACCATCCTATGAAGTATACTTGCATCGGGGAGACACGATTAGTGTCTCACTGACATGCGATGTTGTTTGAGGGACCCTTTGACCGTCTAGTATCTGCGGGGCACGAGTTCGACCAATCAGATGGGAGCTAGGGATGCACCATGAACCATTTGACTGCCTGACTCCCCCCCCATGGATGAGATCGACAGAGCACATGTATCTGCTCTGAGAATAAAGCAATGAATCAGACTAATATCTAGGTGTCATCAAGCAATAGAGAGGCCACGACCACAGGGACAGTTGGGTTGTCAACTGGCAAGAGTTGATCAATATTTATTTTAATGCTCAGAAGCATTCAATTAGGCAGCTCGGCAAGGAAGTTCGAGAGTGGGCACGATGACCAGAAGTTAATGCTATGGTTGTAAAAGATCAAGGATGTCATTCCTGGAGCAACTCTTCACCGACATAGGCAGCAGGGATGCAATCGAACACAACATTAACTACATGAAAATATCTAAAGGTAGATCTTTTCCAATGGCAGATTTTTTTGTAAGCCCTAGGGGCTGGGTCTTTTGTATATATGGCATTTTTTTCCTTTTTAGTAGTTAGTTCTTACTTGCATATTTTCTACTCTATAACTTTTGATAGTCCTTAGAGGAGAATACTGAGTTTTGTAACTCATGACAGACATGTATATCAGTGTTCACCATTGAAATCAATGAGTATAAGTACTTTACCTTTTCAATCTCTCTATTAAATTGTGTGCATTCGTGTAATTGATGAAACTACTTGTGAAACTGTATAATTCCTTGTGGTTATGTCTTATCTCAGCACCTTTCTATAGGGCTATATGTATTTTTGCAGGTTGTGAGATGTGTTCAAAGTGTAGTATTCTCTAGTTGTGAAGTTATTCCTTCCTTCTAGGAGTGTAGCCATATGAACCTTTTCATGAAATGTTTATGCAGAAAACGTATGTGATTGAGTTGTGTATAACTAAGCTTTTGTCATTGATCGAAATTGTGTGTGTAAACTATGTTATGTGTCTTCTTACTAAATTCAGTGTATCGAAATAGAGATAGTGTTTCAATATTTTGTGTTTTTCTCCTTCTCCCTTTCCCTTTACAGAATCAATAGTTTAGGTGACACCAAAGGAATTTGGCCTTCTCCAGAGGTTCATTTCAACTTCAGGTGACCCACAGCCTTGAAATGATCTCATGTTTCTCTAGAAAGATTAGTTTTTTATAACTTTACAAAGGGTGCAATTTCTAAGAGAACATTTTTGGCATGCCCGGTGGGATAGAGTTAGAAAAGAAAAATTATTGAGCCTTGTTGTTTTGATGTGATGACAGTAAGCTAATAGCCTTTTAGAGGTTGTTTTCAAGCATATCTAGCGACTCTGTGTGGAGGAAACGATCAATGTGCTTATTTATATGAGAAAAATAGAAACTAGAAGTTCAAAAGTTGTAGAGTTTCTACATTTATCTCCTCCAAGAAGAAAAGGGAGGACTCTCAGAAGGACCATTCCTTCTCCTAGAGTTCAGTCGACACCACCTGGTGTTATTGATAAGACACTGTTTTCATACAGAACGAGAAGAAGAGACTCTCAAGTTAGGCGTTCAGCATCTCCTACTCTTAGAACAGAACCTTTTGCCTCCTCATTAGGGGCTTTCAATTGTTCAACATATAATATTTATGTTGTAGCAAATACCTCTCAACCAAGTTCAAGTTCTGCTTCAACAAGCATACTAACGCATTCCAGCTCAATGGCAGCACCAAGGGCCTTTTCTTTCATACCATTCAACCAGGGTAGTCCCCTTAATCTAGCGCAACATGATGATATTCCATTAGCAGCATTAAAAGGGTTATCAGAGTTTACTGGAGAAGGACAAGTGACACCTTTTGAGCATATCAGAGATGTGGCAGCATTGTGCAATGTGCATCATGTGACACAGGAAAATGTAGTCGTGAGATTATTGGCTGCATCTTTCAAGAAGAAGGAATTGGAATGGTTTAGAAGCTTGCTAGTGGGTTCTATAAGAACATGGGATGAGCTTGGTGATGAATTTACCAAATTTTTTGAGGAAAAATCTGATCACCTATCTTTGGTAGAGCAGTTAACAACCATCAAAAGATCCCCACATGAACAAATGGCTGACTTTAATATCCGATTTCAAAAGACTTGGAACAGAATACCTGCTACGGTAAGGCCTTCTGCTGATTATTCATTTTTATACTATTTAAAAAGTTTAAATAGTGATATCTCAGTCATGATACAGTCCATGGGGGTGTTTCTTTACCTCAAGCCTATAGCATAGCTATTAAGGTAGAAAATAACCTCATTCAGGTGGGCAAGTTATCACCTAGACCACCTATGCCCTATTTCCCTGAAATTCAGTCAGATATGCCATTGCAAATGCCATCTTTAGCCCCTTTACCTGCTTTTCCAGCATTACCCATTGTTGTGAGCCAAGGAGTGTCAGATGCAGGACCATCAAGTGAATTGCAAGAGATTAAGTCTAGTCAGCATAAGATAGAAAGAATTTTACGAACTATGGGAAATGAGTTGACCAGCATGAAGAAACAAAATCAAGGGGCAGGGCCAAACCAACAACAAGGTCAGAATGCAAACCAGTCTTATCAAAATCAGGGGTATCAGTATCAGAAAAATAGGCAACCCTATCAGGGTGGTTATCAGAGAAAAAATGTTAATCAAAGACCATTCCAACCTTCTAATCCAGCTCCTCTCAATGTTGCAAGTCCAGTGAAGGATATGGTTCCAGCCCAGAATAACCTTGTGATAGAAAATGAATGGTGTCATTTGTTCAATCAAGTACATAACCCAGCCTCATGCTCAAATGGGGTAGTTAATTAGGCATTTATGGTCCAAAAAATTGTTAGTCCACAGCCGGTACACCTGTTAATATACCTGAACAGCAACCAGGTATACATTTTAATGAGACTGGCTTTTTAAATTGGAAAAGTGAAGAGTTATGTGGTGTGAATGTTGATTCAGCAATTGCAACCAATACACGAGCTAAGAAAAGAGCTCTAGAGGTGGAGCAATCAGCTGATAAAAACAAGGGGCCTACAACTATAGAAGCATCATCCACACCTGTTCTAAATATTAAAAAAAGGAACTATTGTCTTACCAATCAATGGGCAGCCTCACAAGAATAAAGAACCGGTTGTTGCTAAAGTACATTAGAAGGTACCTTTAACTGTACCTTATAATATTGTGGACAGCATGAAGAAGATGAATGTGAATATGACTATGTGGGACTCCTTAAGTATTCCAAGATAGGCCGATCTACTTAAAGAGGCATTATTTGAAGATATAAATCCTAAATAAGTTATTGTTGATTCCCAAATATTCGTGATGGCTAATGATGATCAAGAGAAAGTTGCTAATCCCAGTAGCAAAAGGGAATATGTGATTCAAGGTCCTCCGTTCTATGTTTCATTGATAATTGGAAAAAATTTAGTGCACAATTGTATGGTAGATAGTGGTGCTACCTGCTCTGTGATGCCCAAGCAAGTAGTTGATCAGTTAGGTTTAAAGTATGAACCTTTAGAAAAAGGAGTAGTCTAGCTGGATGGCTCATCTGTTAATACAATGGTTCTTATCAAAGATGCTAGCTTAACTCTGCATACTTGCCCTAATTTTTAAATTTCCCTAGACATTTATGTGGCAGATGTGCCTCCATATTATGGGTTATGTTTGTCAAGGGAGTTTATAGCTAAAATAGGGGGATACCTTTCGTCCAACTGGTCTCACATGCTATTTCATACTAGATATAGAACTAGAGTAACCATTAAGTCTGAGCTACTTGCAAAAGACAATATAGAACCTTATGTACCCAGTGCAATAAATTCCAATTGCATAATTTTTTAGCAAAATGAGCATGATGTTGTCTTTGATCCTCGCATTGTTGTCGATGACATTCCTAATATACTTCTAGATGAGTGGGCATCAGGCCAAACTTATAGTGAAAAGAGTGACTTGGTGTCAAATGCTGGTATGGGTAACTACATGTTTCAAGAAGTTGATATAGTGATGCCTAACTTGGTTAAGAGACCAGGGAATGTTTGTGATCAGCAAGATGAAGTTTGGGAAATGTTTTTGATGGCTCAAGGAGTAGGTATGGCACTGGTATGGGTGTATTATTGGTTTCCCCAAGAGTTGAAAGATATTATGCAGCCTTTAGGTTTGCGTTTTCATGCACTAATAACACAGCAGAATATGAAGGTCTCATTCAAGGGCTAGAATGGGCAAGGAAACATGGAATTAAGTGTTTGAAGGTGCATGGGGACAATGAATTGGTAGTAAATTGGTTTAGAGGCCTGAACATTGTTAAAAATGATGTTCTTAAATTGTATAAGCACAGGGTTTGGGACCTCATTGAGGATTTTGAGGCTTTCAATATCATTTCAATTCTAAGAAATCAGAATCAGCATGTTGATAGATTAGTAGTTGTGGGGGCTCAGTTTGATATTCCGAACAGCATAAGCAAGGAGTCTAATCAGTGGCATATCAAGGTTATTATCAAGCCTTCTGTGCCCGATAACAATGTTAACTAGTAGGTCTTTGAGAGCGATGAGCAGATTTTGTAGTTTCTACTTGAAGAAGACGTGTTTGCAGTATCAAACCAGGAGAGAATTAAATAGCAGTATGGAGACCAAGTACTGCAATTAAAGAAAAACAAGTTGCCTAAGGGTCTGGTTACCTTAGAAAGTATTTTTAACTCTGATGATCAGGCTAAAAGTAACAAAGCCAATTTACTAGTTTAGCATGATCGCTATGAGGACTTAGAAATTGTACCCAAGAGAAGCCTCAAGATAGGGAAAATAAACACTATTGTTGAAAAGCAGTCTTTTCTGCAATTATTCCAAGAATTCATTGACATATTCGCTTGGGAATATAGAGATTTGAAGGGATTTGATCCACGTCTTGCACGGCACACAATAGAATTGGAGCCAACAGCCAAGCCCATAAGGAAAAAATAGAGGCTAGTTAATCCCAAAATGGAGCCACTAATACAAAAAGAGGTCTTCAGACTTATAGAAAATGGGATTATCTTTCCCATCAAGCATACTAGTTGGGTTGAAAATCTAGTTCCTGTCAGGAAGAAAGACGAAGAGCTTAGATTATGTGTAGACTTCAGAGATTTGAACAAATCTTCGTTGAAGGACAAGCACCCTCTTCTGTCTATGGAGCAGATTCTTCAATGTGTATCAGGATCTGAGCACTTTTCTTTACTAGATGGGTATTCTGGTTATAACCAGATTTTGGTAAGGAAAGAAGATCAATTTAAAACTGCCTTCACTACAAAGTGGGGCACAATGGCATCTAGGAAAATGCCATTTGGTTTGTCTAACGCCGAAGCAACCTTCCAAAAGGCTATGGACATGGCCTTTAGCAACTTAATGTATAAGTTTGTTTTAGTATATATTGATGACATCACTGTATATTCCAAGAAGACAGCAAATCACATTGACCATTTGAGGCAAATTTTTGAACATTGTTGGGAGTTTGGTATATCATTGAACCCCATGAAATGTGTTTTCTCTATCCATGAAGGAAATCTTCTCGGGTATGTAGTATCTAGGAAGGGAATCACAATGGATCCTAAAAGAGTGGCAGCAATCTTAGAGTTGCCTTTACCTCTACATAAGAAAGGACTTCAAAGTTTCATTGGTCATATTAATTTTGTCAGAAGATTTCTTCCTAATATAGCAGCCTTACTAAAACCCCTTACGGTTATGTTAAAAAAGAATGCAGAGTTCAGATGGACCCGAGAAGCAAGGGACAGTTTTCAAAAGATCAAGGAGACGTTAGCTTCGGCCCCAACATTAGTCAACCCAGATTTCAGTAAGGATTTTATCTTGTATGCTTTTGGTAGTTTTGATGTAATCTCTGTAATCTTGGTGCAGAAAGGTGTAGAAGGGTTGGAGTAGCCCATTGCTTTTTTCAGTAAAGGTTTGGAAGACTATGAGCAGAAGTATACCTTCGTAGAAAAACATGTGTTGGCTGTTGTGAAAAGTTTGAAGAAATTCATACATCTATTGTCTCATAAAAAAATTCATCTTCTAGTGGCACATTTCAGCGTAAAGGAATTTTTACTCAACAAAGATTCAAGTGAAAAACGGGCTAGGTGGATCACAAGAGTTATGGAGTATGATGTGGATATCCAGGTCACTAATTTGGTAAGGGGTAAGGGTTTATTCCAGCAACTGGCTAATGAATACTTCTCAACAGTAGAGGATCAACGAGACTCAGGTTTGGTCAATGTTGGGACAGCAGATGATGAAGCTACCAGCTGGTTGCAGGAAATGTCACATTTCTTGAGAGCTGGGGAATGTCCACCTAATTTGAATAGAACGAAGAGGAGGTACTACCGACTTCAGTCTATTCCCTTCGTATTGATTGATGATGTGTTGTATAGGAAAGATCACAGTGGAGTGTTGCTCAGGTGTATTGATAATGATCAAGTGGATCAAATACTACATGAGTTCCATGATGGACCCTCTGGAGATCACTATGCTACAAGGACAATAGCCTATAAGATTTTAAGAGCAGGCTATTATTGGCCCGACTTGTTCAAAGATGCACATACATATGTCAGGAGATGTTCCAAATGTGCCTTATTTTCAGGCAAAGAAAAGCTTGTTGCTTTTCCATTGCAACCAATTCAGATAGAGCAGTCGTTTATGAAGTGGGGAATTGACTTCATAGGGGCAATTAACCCACCCTCAAGTGTAGGCCATCGGTGGATTATCACAGCAACAGATTACTTTACACGATGGATAGAAGCTTTGCCTCTAAAGGAAGCTAATGAAACAACAGTGTTCAATTTTTATGAAGACATGGTTTGCAGGTTTGGAGTCCCAGATTCTATAATTTCTGACAATTCCCTGGCATTTTTCAGTTTGAAGGTCGCTAATTGGGCATTGAAGAATGGCATTTACTTGAACACAAGCTCTAACTATTATCCTCAAGGCAACGGACTTGCAGAGTCCACTAATAAAAATTTGATTAACATTATCAAAAGGACACTTCAAAGCAATCAGAGGGATTGGCATTCTAGGCTAAAAACTGCTCTTTGGGTGGACAGAATCACCCCTAAGAAGGTGATTATGAACTCGCCTTACATGTTGGTGTACGGTAAAGAAGCAAAACTACCTATCTATACTAAGTTGCCCGCCTTGGACATTGCCAGTCAGCTAGTCCTGTTTGAACAGACTGACCCACTTGCCTTAAGATATACTCAGCTGATGGAGCTAGAAGAAGCTAGGAATAAGGCTATGAAGAACATGGAACTTTAGCAAATCCTGACTAAGATAAAATTTGATAAGAAAACTAGATCAAGATATTTTAGGGTGGGAGATCTTGTGTTGAAATGGGATGTTCTAAAAAGCAGGCTAGGCCATCACACCAAGTTTGATAACATGTGTACGGTTCCATTTATTGTCAAAGACTACAAGGAACACAATGCTTACCAACTGGCCACAACTGAGGGTGAAGTGCTTCCTATCCCAGTCAATGGGATACACCTCAAGCCTTGTTTTGAGGTTTGATAAGTTCTTCCATTGTACATATTAGGTTAGGTTTTATGTTTTCCCTAAGTGTCATTTCGGCATAGTAAATAACTTCTCTTCAGTTTCTACTATTTTGTCATTTTGGTAACTTGTTGTGTTCTAAGAGTCTCAAGCAAGTTGTGGCCATGTGCAAACTATTTTTGATTTTCTTCTTCTAAGTTTTTCTAACGACTCCATGCCCAATGGATAGGCCTAGGCTACTGGTTTCCATGTTTAGCAAGAAAA
>VDFB02373365.1:332156893-332183063 GCA_007258455.2 Sequoia sempervirens | reverse complement strand
CCCTAAAAAAAATCACAATACATATTATATATATATATATATATATATATGTGAATTTCTCAAATAGATATATGAATTTATATATATATATATTTTTTTTTTCAATTTTAACAGAATAACAGTTTAGTTGAGCAAATAATTTCTAAAAAAGAGTTATTTACAACCATAATGCAATTTTTTGAAGAAATCCATTTCTAAACTAAGGTTTCAAAGTTTTGAAACAAGATTTGAACATGGGTTTTCTTGCAATCAACCAGAGTTTAAATATTTACAACAACATAATAAAAATTGTAAAACCCTTTCAAAATGAAAACTAAATTAATAGAAGAAAACCTGGTTTTCCAAAAGCTTGAAACGTTGACAATGGTGCTATGAATTCTTCTTCTGATTTCAGCTTCTCCAAGAATCCCACTTGCTTCTCCAAATCCAAAACCAAAAACATAAATTTCTTTCCTCCCCTAATTTTCAATTTTTCATTCTCCCCTCAAAAACTCTATCAAAAAAACCCAATAATAGAAAAAAAATGAAATATCTATCCAACCACCCTCATCAATTTTCAAAAATAGAATAAGAAATATCTTAATTTCTTTTACATTCTAATTTTTTTTTTTAAAATAAAAAATTAAAACATATTTTCATTTTTTCAAATTCAAACAAAATATCTATTAATTCCAAAATGAATAGCAATTTCAATTCAACACCAATTAATTTAATTAAAAGATTATATTATTTTATTAATTAAAATTAGGTAATTAATTAAATTTAATTAAAATTAATTAATTAGAACATTAAAGTGGTAATTAATTGAATTAAATTAATTAATTAATTAAAATAAATTAAATTAAATTAATTAATTAAATTAAAATTAATTAATAAATTAAATAATATTTCTAACATTATAATAGGATGAATTTGTAAAACCACTTAAATACATAAGGCCATTTATTTACCTTTTCCAACTTGCAATTAAATAAAAACAGGGTGAGAGGAGCAATATTAAAGCAGCATAACCCGACTAAAACCTGACGACACATTATGACTAGGGTGACGACTTGACACGGAAAACCTAGCTACTATCTCCCAATCGAATACCGTTGGCCAATGGACTCGCTCAAACCTATGAAACCAGGTGGAGTCAATGTCCTGTACCTATCAACCTGCGAACAAAGAGTATATCGAACATATATATAAATATAATAAAACACACTTGAAGAGGAAATCTCAAAATCGCAAGGCACTCGCAAGCGAGTGGTGCAATCTTGTCCCCTTCACCAATACAATATTACTAACTGACGAATCTAACATCAATAATATAATCAAAAGCATAAAGCATCATTAATTCAAATATCTGCTAAGCTAATCCAAAGCATGCCATAATGATAACATCATAATAAAATACCATCACATCAAAATATAACATTCACATCACTTTACAGTTAGCGATCAAATAATAACCAAGTACCATAGTCAAAGTATTAACAGAAACAAAGCATAACAAAGAAGAACACTATCCAATCAAAAAGCAAAAATGGAGGGGTGTTACATCCTCCCCCCTAGCTCCCTCATTCTAGCTGCATCTTCCCAAGTGGATGACGTGTCATCCCTAAGATCCCACTGGACCCTAACTTGATCAATATCTCACCCTCGTAGAGCGAGCGTTTTGCGCTCCATTATGACCATGAGCTCCAAAGCCAGTTGCCCATCCTCTACCTGTAATGCATTCCAATCAAGTACATGAGAAATGTTTGGATGGTACGACCGAAGAACTGAGACATGAAATACATCATGAATACGTGAGAGACTAGGCCGTAAAGCAAGACGGTAAGCAACTAGACCAATCTTCTTGAGTATCTCGAAGGGTCTGACAAAGCGAGGCACCAACTTAGAGCCCTTCCCATAACGGATTGGACTCTTTCGCGAACACACCCACAAGAAGACTCTATCGCCCACAAAAAACTGACGATCCACTCTATGCGCATCTGCATACTTCTTATGCCTATCCTGTGTTGCCACCAAGTGCTCTTTAATCCTATCCACCTGTTGCTCCATATCCTACAACATATCAGGACCCAAAGTTACTCTGTCCTCCAGTTGATCCCAACTCAAGGGAGTGCGACACGATTGCCCATATAATGCCTGGAATGGAGGCATGTCGATAGAACTCTGGAAATCGTTATTATAAGCAAACTCTACCAAATAGAGATAATCTTTCCATCATGTCTGTTGGTCCATCACATAAATACGTAACATGTCCTCGAGGATCTAATTGACCCTCTCAGTCTGTCCATCTGTCTATGGGTGGTAAGTTGAACTGAAGTTCAACTATGTCCCCACCGCATGTTGTAATGAAGTCCAAAGAGCTGAGGTGAACACTGGATCCTTGTCAGAAATAATCTGATGTGGAATACCATATAACCTCACTATGTCCTCCATGAACACTCTAACTACGGACGATGCAGTATAGGAAGAGTGAATAGGTGAGAAGTGTGCTACCTTCGTCAACCTATCAACTGTCACCATAATTGCATCATGTCGTCTTGAAGAGTTGGGTAAACCAACAATGAAATCCAATGAGATTATATCCCACTTTCACTCTAGTACTAAATGTGGTTGTAAAAGCCCTGTTGGATGCTGGTGTTCCGCCTTCACCCGCTGACACTCAAGACATCGCGACACATAATCTGCAATAACACGCTTCATCCCTGGCCAAAAATACAACTGATGCAAATCTGCATACATCTTCTTCACCCCTGGATGGGCTGAATAAGGTGCACGATGTGCTTCGGTCATGACCAAGGTGCGAAGATCACCTAATGAAGGAACGTATATGCGTCCCATGTGCCTCAATATCTCATCTGAATCTAGAGGATATCCTAAATACCTACCCTCAAGGGGTCTGCCTACCTCAATCTTCGTCCTAACCTCTTGATACCAACTATCCACTGGAAGGGCAAAAAGAATTTGACTCCACAAATCTACAACAAGAGTCAACTCAAATATCTCATGTCTCTGCCTACTGAGTGCATCCGCTACGACATTCTCCTTTCCCTGGATATACTTCACTTCGAAATCATATTCACAGAGAAACTCCATCCAATGCCTCTGCCTAGCATTAAGGTTGGGCTAGTGAAAATATACTGAAGGCTTTTGTGATCACTGTGCAACTCAAACCTATGGCCAAGAAGGAAATGCCTCCATCTCGTCATTGCATGAACAACTACTGCCAACTCAAGATCATGTGTGGGGTAGTTTAGCTCATGATCCTTGAGCTTTTGTGACTCGTATACAATGACACGATCCTCTTACATCAACACTGCACCTAATCCCTCTAGGGACACATTTGTACAAGCTACAAGGTCCCCAGTCCGATAAAGTATCGCAAGTATTGGTGCACTGGTCAACTTCTCCTTAATATTTTGAAATGTTGCCTCACACTTCTCTGACCACACAAACCTCTTCCCTTTCCTCTGAAGGGAGGTGATAGGATACCCTATTCTCGAAAAGCCCAGCACAAAACGCCTGTAATAACCCGCTAGCCCCATAAAGCTATGTATCTTTGCCACATTCATGGGCGCAGGCCAATCTGAGATCGCTTGGATCTTTGTAGGATCCACTGAAATACCTTCCCTTGAGATCACATGACCAAGGTACTGGACCTCAATCTTGAAGAATTCACACTTCGACAGGTTAGCATAAAGTTGATTATCCTGTAAGCACTATAATACCTGCCGCAATTGTTCCTCATGCTCTTCCATTATCCTAGAGTATATCAAAATGTCATCAAGGAACACAAGGACAAATCTATCTAGGTACGTACGAAATACCCCGTTCATCAGACTCATGAACACAGAGGGTGCATTCGTTAACCCGAACGGTACTACTATGAACTCATAGTGACCATACCACGTTCGAAACGTTGTCTTATGGATGTCTGATTCGAAGATACGAATTTGATGATATCCTGCCTTAAGATCAATTTTTGAAAAGATCGTGGCACCCTTAATCTAATCGAATAGATCATCAATCTTAGGAAGCGGATATCGATTCCTGATGGTCACTTTGTTCAACTGTCGGTAATCAATACATAACCGAAGTGATCCATCCTTCTTCTTCATGAAGATAATTGGTGCTCCCCATGGAGAAACACTAGGGCAAATGAAACCCTTTTCTAACAACTCCTTAAGCTGCAAGCGAAGCTCTTTCAGCTCCTGGGTGGTCATAAGATAAGGAGCTCATGAAATGGGTTTTGATCCAGGTACAAGGTCTATCTTGAAGTCTATGTCCCTCTGAGGTGGCATCCCTGGAATCTCATCTAGAAAGACATCGAAATACTCCTGAAGAATGGGGTGACTATCGAGAGATACTTTCTCTTCTCCACCTCCTAAATCCAAATCATCCACTGTAATAACAAATAACTAGCAACCCTGATGCACACACCTCCTCAACTACATAGCTAAGATGACTCTCAAGGAAATCGATCTCTAAACTCCCACTATCTCTACTTCTCTAATAGATGCCTCAATGCATCGAATCAACTTACGTCGACAATCTATGACTGCACTATGCGCCTCTAACCAATCCATCCCTATGACAACATCATAAGAACCTAATGGAATAACTCAAAGGTCCATTGTAGTATGGAGAGGTCCAACCTCCAATCTACACTCTGGTACAAGGGAATGGGATGCAACTCTCACACCCGAGGCTAACTCAACCTGCCACCTATAGTCTTGCCTTACTGCACCCAGTCTACATCGCGTCACAACATAAGAAGAAATGAAGGAGTTTGATGCTCCAGAATAAAAAAAATGGTAATTGGGTTACCCAACAACATACCATATGTCTCAACAACAGTACCTTGATGCTCTGCCTGGCGGTTATCAACCGCTGCGAAAACACGATGCCCTCTGCCAGCATCTCCAATTGTCGGCTCAGATGCCACTGGTCCCTGAGAAAACCCAGATGTGCACCTATTGGGACACATTCTAGCTATATGACCTTGCTGGACACATGCAAAGCATCCAGTACCTTTTCCATAGCCTCTGCCTCCAGGTGGTGCGCTAGACTATTGTGCACTACCCTTGAAAGTGAACTGAGAACTTTGCACCAACTGATCAAAGTTGAAGTGTTTCATATGCCTCCAGTTCCTGTCCCCTGCCTCTGCTGGAAACCTTTACGTTTCCCCTGAGAAACCTATTGTTGCTGCTAACCACTCTACGAAGGTCCCTGCTAAGCCTTGGGAGGTGCACCTCCTTGAGGATGACCTCCTCTAGCACTAGACCCTGCTGTTGAACTGATGCCTATTTGAAACCCATGTGGCCTCCCAGTTGCATGGCCAGATTCTCCTCTACTAGACGTGCTTTCTCCACCACTGCCTCCATGGTTTTGGGTTCAAAAACCCTCACACCTCCTCTAAGATGGGCATTTAAGCCCCTGACAAAGTGGTGAACCAACATCCCCTCATCGTCTCCTATCCCTACAAATTGTTTGAGCTCGTAGAAGTGTTGCTCATACTGTTCAACTGACAAGGCCAACTGACACAAAGCGTGAAACTCATTGCCTTGATGCTGACGCCAATGCTAGGATAGTAAACGAGCTCTAAACCGCTCTAGAAAAATCTCCCAAGATATTGAGTTAATGTCAATGTGGAGCTTTTCCTCCTCTAGCCTCCACCATGTGGATGCGAACCCCCACATATGCATGATAGTGCACCGCGCTTTGGTATTGTTGCCGTAAGGATGCATCGCAAAGCACCTATCAAGGTCTATAAGCCAAGTCTCAGCCTCTAACCTAGTGCCTGCTCCATCATACAGTGGTGGATGTGCCTTAAGTAGATCTCTCATATGCATCTCTGAATGAGGTGGAACTTCCCTCTCACCAAGATTACCCTGAACCTCGGCCTACCTCTGACCAAGGAGGGCTAATGCCTCCTCAAGTGCTCTATGTGTAGCCTCAATCCCTGAAGGATTCTATTGTCGATCACTACCCCCTGGGACATTCTGCAATGCCTGATGTTCTTCTTGATCTGGAATAAGTGGAACATGAGGAGGAGAGTCATGTTGACTCCCATCGCGACCGCCTACACGGTCACGTCCATGCCCTCTACCTTTTCTGTGTCTGGGAGGCATAATCCTGCACAGACACATCAAGGTATTAGGCAAGGTACACAACTTAAAACCTACACAACTAAAAGCTTAATGGGTTCATCATAATCCCATAGTACCCAGTGTTTAGACTTGGGCTCTGATACCATGTGTAACGCCCCACCACACAACCTTAGAGGAAGTTGCAAACAACTACTCAAACTCACAATATATTTTTTTGGTTTAAGTACAATTAACATGCAAGTTCACTACCCATTTCCAACAACCTCTAAGGTTATGAGACTACGATTACTTTAAAACCCAAACAACAAAACATGAATTGAAATCATAACATTGAATTACTTAAGGAATTAAGAACACATACATTCCATACATAATAAATTACATCAAAGAATAATCGATACCTCATGATTTCAAATAACATAATTGAACAATAAGATTACAACTCTCATTCCCTGAATGAGGTAAATCCTAAGCATGGTTACATAATACATCTTCCACCTCGATAACAAATGAGGGGTAATAAATTACAAGATTCAACTGAAATGAATAAAGCATGAAATGAAACTAGTTCCCACGAGCTCTCCAACTGAAAATCTTGTCCACATGAACAAGAAGAAAACCCAACGGAGTAAGGTGCATGTTCCACCCAACCAAGTGATACCTGAAGGCTCACCCCCGTGCTAGGAGATAGTAACAAAGATTCCTAGACAAGACCATCTACCTCTAGACACAGGCTAATACATAACTGAACTGAATCAAATACAAATACAACATCACTTAACACAATGGTTACAATGCTTCCAGAGTTAAATAATCAATTGCATCATTGATACAAACATATTGTTGACTTAGGAGAAGTGTCATCACAATGTTACATGGGATATCCTGGTAAGTCTTCCTAGGTCTCAGCCCCCATTTCAGGATATCCTGGAAACCTCTAACGACTCCCGGCCCCTCATGCAAACCAATGCAAAATCAATTATCTCTCATAAAGACAAAATAATGATCTTTCCATTCCATGCCTTCTTGTCCCATCCCAAGTCTATACAAGCCCTTGCGTCCATGAGCGAGGCAAAATTAATCTTATTAAGTGTTTGATACTACCTATTCCTCTAATCAGTTTATTTACGTTATCACTGGATTAACCAACTTACAATGAGTTACCCTGACACCTCTTTGTGTGTCGGCCCTCGTTGCAAGTCACTCCTCTAAGACAACACGTGGAATAACTCCACAACCCAAGGGTACACAAGTGCAACCTAAGGATATTAAATCCCTTTCCACGACATAAAGTCAACACATCTCGTTCGTGATAACTGGGTATCTAACTGGATACATTTAGACGCACTACCCAAGGCAATCTAAAGGTTGACTAACATATTACGACAACCCACAAAATTAAATGAAAACCCCACCTGAAAGACTTAACAATCCTTCTAATCAATTTCCCCCAAAGGGATAACAGAAGAAATCACATTTGAAAGAGCAATTTAACAGGAATTGAGTCTACTTTGGATTCCCTAAATCCACTTCCTTTAATAAAATTCAATAGTTTATTTCCACAATAAAACTAGTAAAATTATGTCTCTTTCAACAAAGGATAAAATTTAACCTGATATGTAATTCCCTAATTGCTCTTAAATACTAATAAACATTTACTTCTATGATCCAGAGTATATCGTTTTAAAATAAATAATTGTTCCATCAATGTATATTATTTTAAAAATCAATCCATTAATTTGACTATTATACATTAATTTAAAATTTCACAATTATAATTAAATCATTCCACCATTTTAATCAATTATTTTAATATATCACAACTATATTTATATATATATACATATAATATAACCTCATATTATATATATATATATTATAATTAATATATATTAATATTTTAATATTATACACATATAATATAAAATATAAATATATCTATATATATATATATATATATATATATATATTAAGGACTTATATATATATATATTAATATATTAATATTATATATATATAATATTAAATATTAAATTATATTTATTATTTTTATTTTTGAAAAAAAAGTCAAAGCACGGGTTTGTTGGGGCGCACGCCGAGCCTGGGGAGTCGGTTTTGTTAACCACAGTTGAATCCATAGTTGTGGGTGCGGCTGTGTTAACCATAGTTGAACCCATAGTTGTGGGCGCGGTTGTGTTAACCACAGTCGAACCCATAGTTGTGGGCACGGCTGTGTTAACCACAGCCGAACCCACCACTGTGGTGGTGGTTGTGTTTAACACAATCATTCCCTCCATCGTGGGTGGCTGTGTGGGGCATTGGGCAAGGCTCCCTTCACAACGCCTCCCATGGGGGGCGCGGTGGGGTGAGCCCCCAGCAACCCCAAAAAAATTGGGTTTAAATTTTTTTTTATAAATTTTTTCCTAAACACAAAAAAACTTGCGGATTTTTCTAAAATCCAATTTTTTTCCATTTCTAAACAGGGTTTTATTTCCCCTAAAAAAAATCACAATACATATTACATATTACATATATATATATATATTTATTTATTTATTTATTTATTTTTATTTTTTATTTTTTCAATTTTAACAAAATAACAGTTTAGTTGAGCAAATAATTTCTAAAAAAGAGTTATTTACAACCATAATGCAATTTTTTGAAGTTCATTTTTAAACTGAGGTTTCAAAGTTTTGAAACAAGATTTGAACATGGGTTTTCTTGCAATCAACCAGAGTTTAAATATTTACAACAACATAATAAAAATTGTAAAACCCTTTCAAAATGAAAACTAAATTAATAGAAGAAAACCAGGTTTTCCAAAAGCTTGAAAGGTTGACAATGGTGCTATGAATTCTTCTTCTAATTCCAGCTTCTCCGAGAATCCCACTTGCTTCTCCAAATCCAAAACCAAAAACATAATTTTTTTTCCTCCCCTAATTTTCAATTTTTCATTCTCCCCTCAAAAACTCTATCAAAAAAACCCAATAATAGAAAAAAAATGAAATATCTATCCAACCACCCTCATCAATTTTCAAAAACAGAATAAGAAATATTTTAATTTCTTTTGCATTCTAATTTTAAAAAAAAAACAAAAACAAATTAAAACATATTTTCATTTTTTCAAATTCAAACAAAATATCTATTAATTCCAAAATGAATAACTTAATTCAATTCAATGCAATTAATTTAATTAATCAATAAAATAAATCTAATCCAAGATTAGATTATTTTATTAATTAAATTAAATTAATTGATAAATTAAATAACATTTCTAACATTATACTCAGATAAATTTAATAAACAACTTAAATACATAAAGCTATTTATTTATCTTTTCCAACTTGCAATTAAATAAAATCAAAGTGAGAGGAGCAATATTAAAGCAACTTAACTTGACTAAAACCCGACGACACACTATGACCAAGGTGATGACTTGACACGGAAAACCTAGCTACTATCTCCCAATTGAATACCGTTGGCCAATGGACTTGCTTAAACCTGTGAAACCAGGTGGAGTCAATGTCCTATACCTGTTAACCTACGAACAAAGAGTATATCGAACATGCATATATAAACATAATAAAACACACCGTGAAGAGGAAATCTCATAATCGCAGGGCGCTCGCAAGTGAGTGGTGCAATCTCGTCCCCTTCACCAATACAGTGTTACTAACTAACAAATCTAACATCAATAATATAATCAAAAGCATAAAGCATCATTAATTCAAATATCTGCTAAGCTAATCCCAAAGCATGCCATAATGATAACATCAAAATAAAATACCATCACATCAAAATATAACATTCACATCGCTTTACAGTTTGCGATCAAATAGTAACCAAGTACCATAGTCAAAGTATTAACAGAAACAAAGCATAACAAAGAAGAACACTATCCGATCAAAAAGCAAAGATGGAGGGGTGCTACATTCTCTTTAAGTAGATCAAAGGCTTCTTAACACTTCTCAGTCCACTCAAATTTCTTCCCTTTCCTCTGTAAAGAAGTAATTAGAAAAATAATCTTGGAGTTCAGTTTGCAACAAACTTCCTATAGTACCCAACTAGACCCATAAAACTTCTTACCTCAAACACATTCTTGAGTACTGGCCACTCTAGTATGGCTTTGATCTTAGCTGAATCTACAGATATTTCGTCTACCAAGATCACATGCCCTAGATAATGCACCCTCCTTTGGAAGAAAGTACACTTAGATAGTTTATCATACAACTTGTGTTCTCTTAACCGTTATTAAACTATCTCTAAATGTCTATAGTGATCTTCCTCACCCTTAGAATTGTTGAAAGTGAAGGTAATATTGGAGCTTAAAACTTGTAAACCTATTTGATTGTAGATTTAATTAAGTGTTCTTTGTCACAATTCTTTGTGTATGATTATCTATTTAGATCAATTTTACCAATTGTAGAAATAGATAGGAGATTGTAGAAGAATGAGACAAGAAGATAGAAGTGACACAACATATACGTGGACAAACCCTTTCGAGAAAAAAAATCACTAGAATCAATAGTGCTTGTATTATTTAACCTTAGAACAAGATTACAATAATATTGTATCAATCCTTGATTGATATGCTTCCTTGCCTTTAATAATCCTTCTTCACAACCTACACAAAACTCTCATACACTTTCTGTAGCACAAACTATCCATGCATTCCATGTGACCAAGCATGAATCCACACATCCCATGCCATGCTTCAAACCCTCACACATGCACAAGCTCAACTTGCTAACCAACAATAAAACTCTGATACAATTGTTGCAATAAATAGACAATTAATGAGCATGTAAACTCATAAGAGTTATCAAATACAAGAGCATAAAGCTCCTCACAAAAAACTACGCCTATATTGTGCAAGTAGAGTTCCACACTATAACATGAAGTCAAAACCAAAGTCTCCTCAATTTAGGTGCCCCAAATTGAACACTTGATTGATTGTTGGTTAAAAAAAATATCTTGCAAGCATCACCTCAAAGTTGATGCCCAAGAATGGGCCCACTTAACTGAGCCTTGTAAATATCTTCTCATGCAAAAGGTGTTAACTCAAAGATGCCAACTTGGGCACCCAAGGTGGGTCCAATTCAATCTTAGTTAACTGAAACATATCTCTCCACCAATTCATGCAAACATTATGCATGATTGATCATCCCCACTTAACTGAATGTATCCACCTATTACCTATCATGCAACTGAAGTCATTAGTCATGCAACTGAAGTCAACTAAATTCAATTAGCATTCAACTCAAACTAACTACATGCAACTGAAGATAATTGAACTGATACTAAATTAAACTAAACTAAACTCCACTCATGTAAATATCAATCCCTAACTTGTAGGATCTAAACATCCATTACTGAAGTGTTATCAATACTCCAAACAGTTAACTTAAGGAAGGTGGGTTCCACCTTCCATATGGGAACCCCATGTGCTCCTATTTTATAGGAGCTCTTCTTAGGCATCCCTACATGTTCCTATCATTTGGGAATAATTACAAATGTCAATTTACATGTTCATTTTATTTGAATTTAATCTCTTTCTAATCCTAGTGTTGGGGAACACTTTCTAAGGACTTAGGAGATACATGAAATATGTTTAGGATTGAAATTAAATGGCATCCTATTCCCAACATTCTCCCACTTGACATTATACATTGCAATTATTCTAAACAAGGAATCATTATTATAAATCAAGTACAAGACTCAAGGCCAATGACCTTCTTGTACCAAGAGAACTTATTTACAACATTGATCAGAGTGTTAACTTTCTCAATCAATACCTTTCCCAAGTCTCTGTAACCAAACTATCATAGGTAGAATTTCATGCTATCAACATAACAACCCAAATCTGCAAACAAGTCCCTGTATATCCACCATCCTACAAAATAAGACTTCAAGGTAATAACACACAAAGACATGCGATAAAAAACCTCTGAAGTAACTCGCTGTAGTAAAGCGTAACCAGTCCAAGAAAGGTGCCCCTCTCATATAGAACAAAATTACCTTATAAAACTCCCACTGCACAGGTAATGTCAAGTATGAAAACAAGATCACAACATTAACAAGTTCTCCTATAGCACTTCACATAGAGGATGTGGCTAACTCCTCTATCATAGTGTCGAAGAAGCATACAATGATATGCAAAATACATCTCTCATAACACAAGAACCTTCAAGAAGAAGACAATATTCCCACAAAGAGAGAACCTACAAATCAAACCATGTTCTTATACCATACTAACATGTGCCAAACTGTGTAAAGTAAGATCTCCTTCAACACTCCCAAACTAAAAGGATATCAACATCTAACCATTCAACTTATAATGAAACATGACAAAACTTAGATGTAAACCTCTCATAGAAAGTAGATCAAGCTTAGCCAATCATTCCCACAACAAAAGGGAATATGCCTAAAGCTTCTAACTATCTCTCGTACCTCTCCTACCCAAATCCTCTGAACTAACTCAAGTTCAAGATGGCAAGGAGAACAATGGAAATACATAAAATCATGCATCTACTTCTCAATAATCCCTCAGAACTCAATTTTCAAGACTAATGCATAAGAGAAGACAAGATACATATAAATAATACATCTAATAATCAGGCAGGAAATACCTCTTAGATCATTTACCCATCGAGTAGACCAAGAGTGGGATACAAGATTGTCTTGTGCATACAAAACCAAGCAATATAGGCTTTCAATAAAGACAACCTTCTCAGCAGGTCTATGATGGAATCACATCCATTTCCAGGGGTAGACTCCTTAGTCTTTCTTGTTGAATTTTTTTTATAACAAGTAACCATTCCAACACATATCTCTTAACATAAGAAATATCTAGCCTAACCCAAGTCTCTCTAGTATCCATGAGCACCCACCAATCAATCCATGCCAACTTCAAATGCAACCTGCATAATCATGAAGCTCCAAGCAAATGATTAATACTCAAAACAAAAAATAACTACATCCTCTTTAGAGGAAGAACAATAAAACCTTTACCAAAGACTCTAAGGATCCTCCATGAAACAAGATGTTAAAAACTTTTCAAATCACATGAAGATAACCATAGCCTACCAAATCTCCCACTAAACTGTGATACTGAGCTATACATGGCAACAAGATAAACATCAAACCATCACTGTCAAAAACTCCCACTGAAATATGTAACCATCTCCTAAATGAAGATCATCCATGGCCTTAACCCAATCAAAGAATCTATTGTTAATGACACGACTCTCAAAAGGTCAAAAAAACCATAATCTCTAAACCAAGAAGATAAAACACACTTCTTTTACAAATCTGTAATAACACAATAGTACAAGCTCCCACTATAGCCAAAAAACCTTCAAACTTTTAAGAGAGAGGTGTCCCAAACTCTACCCAACCGTTAGCTCTGATACCAAATGTTGAAAAGTGAAGGTAATATTGTAGCTTAAAGTTTGTAAGCCTATGTGACTGTAGATTTAATTAAGTGTTCTTTGTCACAATTCTTTGTGTATGATTATCTATTTAGGTCAATTTTACCAATTGTAGAAAGAGACAAAATATTGTAGAAGAATGAGACAAGAAGATAGAAGTGACACAACATATACGTGGAGAAACCCTCTCAGAAAGAAACTCCACCATAATCAATAATGCTTGTATTATTTAACCTTATAACAAGATTACAATAATATTGTATCAATCCTTGATTGGCATGCTTCCTTTCCTTCAACAATCCTTCTTCACAACCTACACAAAACTTGCATACACTTTTTGCAACACAAGCTATCCATGCATTCCATGTGACCAAGCATGAATCCACACATCCCATGCCATGCTTCAAACCCTCACACATGCACAAGCTCAACCTACTAACCTACAATAAAACTTTGATGCAATTGCTGCAATAAATAGATAATTAATGAGCATGTAAACTCATAAGAGTTATCAAATACAAGAGCATAAAGCTCCTCACAAAAAACCACACCTAGATTGTGCAAGTAGAGTTCCACACTGTAACATGAAGTCAAAACCAAAGTCTCCTCAATTTAGGCACCCCAAACTGAACACTTAACTAATCATTGGTCAAGAAAATATCTTGCAAGCATCACCTCAAAGTTGGCACCCAAGAATGGGCCCACTTAACAAAGCCTTGTAAATGTCTTCTCATGCAAAAGATGTTAACTCAAATATGCCAACTTGGGCGCCCAAGATGGGTCCAAGTCAATCTTAGTTAATTGAAACATATCTCTCCACCAATTCATGAAAACATTATGCATGATTGATCATCCCCACTTAACTGAATGTATCCACCTGTTATTTTTCATACAATTGAAGTCAACTAGCATTCAACTCAAACTAACTACATGCAACTGAAAATAACTGAACTGAACTAAACTCCACTCGTGTAAATATCAATCCCTAACTTGTAGGATCTAAACATGCATTATTGAAATGTTATCAATCCTCCAAACAGTTAACTTAAGCAAGGTGGGTTCCATATTCCATGTGGGCACCCCATGTGCTCCTATTTTGTAGGAGCTCTTCTTGGGCATCCTAACATTTTCCTATCATTTAGGAATAATTACAAATGTCAATTTACTTGTTCATTTCATTTGAATTTAATCTCTTTCTAATCTTAGTGTTGGGGAAAACTTTCCAAGGACTTAAGAGATACATGAAACATGTTTAGGATTGCAAATAAATGACATCCCATTCCCAACAAGAATATATCAAGATGTCATATAGAAAAAACAAGACAAATTTATCTAGGCATACCCTAAATACACTATTCATCGAATTCATAAATGTGACAGGTGCATTAGTTAACCAAAAAGGTAAAACTGTGAATTCATAGTGTCTATATTTGGTTCTGAACGCACCTTTAAAGATATCTTCATCTCTAATTCTCAACTAGTGATATCCAAATCTTAGATCTATTTTCAATAATATGGCACAACTCCTCTCATTTGATCAAAAAGATCATCAATGTGTGGCAACAAATACTTGTTCTTCACCGTGGCTTTTTCAAGCATACGATAGTCGATGGACAAACACAAAGTACCATCCTTCTTTTTCACAAAAATAATCGGTGCTCCCCAAGACAAAACACTTGGTCTTATCAACCCTTTTGATAATAGTTCATCCAACAGTGTCTTAAGCTCCATTAACTCGGTTATTGTCATCCTATAGGGCACCTTGGAAATAGGTTCAGACCCCGAAATTATATCTATAGAGAAATCAAATATCCTCTTCGATGACAACTCCAGTAACTCATTTGGAAATACATCCAATTTTTTTCTCAATATAGGATACTTTTCCATGTTTGACATTCTAGTGTCATCTATTTCACTATCTTCCATCTCTTGGAAGCTTTGGGAATCCAAGTTATCAAGATCTTCTTCAAATTCTTCAATCTTAACGACAAAGAGTTTGCACCCTTTCTTTTTAGCCCTTGGAACTTCACTTGGTTACCAAAATCATCTAGGCACTCAACCGTAGATAATTTCTTAGCTACTCTAGGTGAAAAGAAATTATTAGTTGCACCAATATCAATGAGAACTGAAATGGGTAAACCAAACAAAATACCTGGAGTTTCAATGGGAGTTGCCTGATACTTTGCTTGGCGATCATCCACTGTTGCATGTATCCTTTGTTGAAACATTGCCCACTGAGTAGGTAGTGAATTTCCAGAAGGCTTGTTGGGACAAACTCTAGCAAAATGGTCTCCCGCACAAGTATAACATCTTGTAAATGGTACCTTCTTCTTCGCAGGTTCTTCAGATCTACTAGCATTTCCACCAACATTGTTGGAACCATTCCTCTTTCACTCTCTTCTCGACTCTTTTCCATTATTTTGGTTACATTTTTCTCCTTGTTTAGGTGCATTTTTCACAACCTCCATCTTCTTTGGAGTTGGCTTGTTAAGAATTTCTGCAATCTTCTTACGGTTTTGTTGTACCCCAAATAATTTTTTTGGCATTCTGTGTAAATTGAGCTAAATCTTGTTAAAATGCCATGAAAGGTCTGTTTTAGGTCAAACCAATCATAGAATCTTGGTGGGTTTCTGTCAAGGAACACATGTACAAAATTCTGAAAAATTGAAAATTAGGGTTTTTTTTCCCCTATTTTCAGGGAAATCCCCCGAAAATAGGACCTTCCCAGAAATGATCGAAAATGATTTTGATAGGCTTAAAAGGCTTCACGATCACATTGGTCAAGTCAGAATCATCAAAAGACACGTTTTACTCTGGTGGGTCTATTTCTCTTTTTCAGGAACGAAGTTAGGAGCTCCACAGCCATTAATGGCAGATTGGCCAGTACCAGGTGCTGAAAGCTAAGCTTCAAAAGCTTCAACGACACAACCATGGCGGAAAAGGTCGAAAAAGATGCCGTTTGATGAAGGAGATTCCCGAAATTAAAAAAGATCAAAATTTGGCTAACTCTGGAGATGTTACGAAGGGGAGATTGCTCACATGTTGAAAAGGCGCCTTCTTCAAGCAGGGGCGCCCATGATCTTTGAAGGTCAAATGAAGTCAGTAAGATCATCCGAAGCAGTCATTCTTGACGTTTGACTGCTGGCTCAACAGTGAAACAAACATCCAGATCATCCGATGAACAGATCACTAGCAATTGCTGATGAAGCAAAAAGAGGCAGTTCAAGGAAATATCAGGAAACCACAGATAAACGACGAAGTTCTAGAAAAAGAGCCTTTTCAAAGCAAAGGCACCCTTCTTTCTTGACCTCTAGATGCTGACCAATGACAAATGGCCTCCCAGGATAACCTTCTCAGCCCAAATAGATCTCGGAAACGCAACTGCAAGCATCAATACCTGACAGCCAACTGATAACTGGATCAAAGTAGGCAACCGTCGATGAAAATAATCAAGTTAAAAGGCAAAAGCTCTTTTCAAGGAGGCCCTTGGTTAAAGGAACTTAATTTGAGATCCAGATTCAAGACAGCCATTCTCCTGGGCTAACAGAGTCGGGTACCGATGAAACATCATGTGAAACATCTAACCTCCGACCGCGAGAAATCCAGCCAAGGTAACGGGAGGTCATTTCAAATAAGCTGAAGAACGAAGATTGAAAAATCACTAAGGCATTGGCAAAAGCGCCCTTTCTTGGGAAAGGCGCCCATTCTTTTGGAGCCCTAAACTCAGTCTTTACCATGCAGTCTCCCAGGCACTTCTTTCCAGTATGGATCCAGCTCCGCAGTAAATGTGTCCGTGACGTCTCAGGGTCAACAAACAACGCTAGATTCAAGATCAAACAGGGGGTTTTCAGGAGAGAAAATACTAAAAAACTTGCAAAAGATGAAAAGGGACGCCTAAAAGAAGTCAAAGGTCATTTGTTGACTAAAGTCAAAAGCTTTTTGAGTTAAAGTTGGCTAAAACGCGCCACGATTGGTGGAAATCACCTTTTTAACTTCAGATCAAACTCAAATCACCTTTTGAGCTTGTGTTAGGTCCCCAAATTTGTGGATCTGAAGCTTAGACATATATTCAAGGTGAAGGCGTCCATTTCATTATTTCATTGCAGGTTGAAGGATAAAAACAGCCACAAAGCTCTCAAGGACGCCATTGAAGATCTGAAGGAGGTTTTCATCCGTTCTTCATTTTTATTTGCAGATCTGAAGCAGGAAAAGATTGCCATTTTGAGGATTGGATCAGAGATAGTTTTTTTTTGAAGATCAGATAAAACTTCCAATCCACCTTCTATCTTTTTCCTCTCTTCTTGTCTTAGGTTTTCTTGCATCTGACAGAAAAAGCAACAGGCTACATCAGATCTGATCAACTGGGTAGATTCAGCATCATTTTCCAGAGAGACCCATCTCGACAAATTTTCCAAAATCAGCAAACTTGCTGCCCCTATTTTTAGTTTTTCCAAAAAGTTTTAGAATCCAAATTGAACCTGGTTTGTTCAGCATTGAAGCACGAACAAAACCCATGTGCCAGATTTTTCCGGAAAAATACTTATCGGCAGGGCGCTATTTTTAAGGGTTTCCAAAAATCATCTGAACTAGGTCAAGCTTACAGTCAATCTTCAAGTTTTTCAGGATGCAGTACTCCCAGGTGCAATACGAGACCAAGACGGTCTTACTCCATGATTACCTAAAAATAGTTGACACAAATCTACACCAAGTAAATCCAGTGGTCGATTTGGAGCAGTTAGAAGGCATGAATCAAATAACATTGCAGAATATCGAAGAATCCGGATTGCTGCAAGCTGCATCAATTCCCATCACACTACAAAGCGTAGAGCTCGTAATCACTTGTATCAAGCATTACAACCCTACCACCAGAGAAATCAGAGCAGCAGATGGAAGAATTGTTTGCAGTTTAAAGCCTCAGGATATCGAAAGATGTTTTGATATTCCCTCACATCCTAACAGCAAAGTCATATCATTGACGGAATGTGAGAAAGCTTTTGAGACGGCTAAGGACAAATGTCAAAGGATAATGGCCGAAAAATGGCTGAAAGTGACAAAGGAAAGCTTGCCTAAGTTGTTGGGGCGAGGAGAATGTAAAGACGAGTACGCAGTGTTAATCACTCTACTCAATAGAGTCACTGGAGAAGAAGATGGTCGTCAATTCCAGCCATGGATGTACTATGTCATCGCTAAAATCATTGGCAGGAGGGAATACTATGACTGGGCCACTTTGATTAGTGACACACTCCACCGACAAATCACTGGGTATCTGGAAGCTCATAGGTTCCACATGTGCTCTTACCTAGTATACCTAATAGCCTTCCAAGGCGATTTTAGGTTATTGAACAATGTGGGAACCTTAGGTGTGCAGAAGGTTCACGAGTATTTCACACGTCTTGAGTTTACTCAAGCGGAAAGACACTTCAAGAAGACAAGTGATCACTTCACCATGCACATAGTTCATGAGCTTAACCATGAGATGCACGTGCGTATTTCACAGACAGCCAGAGAGGCAATGGCGGATTGGGCAGATTGGTTTATCCAATTTCCTACATTCTCCTACATACGCGTGTATGGCTACATTGGCCACCCTGCCATGCTACCAAGACACCCTTCGGATAGGGTAGTCTTCATGGAGTTCCTGAGACAGTTGTCCGAGGTTCATGTCCACTTGCGCTTGAAGAGGAAGATAGCTGTTAACTTTCCCGTTGAAATGGGACTATATAGATGTGGATTCGCAGCGGATGCAAAGATGATGGATCAAGAAACAAGGAGGTTTAACCTTAAGTATCTCATTGATAGAAGATCCTATGATCCCAGAGGACTCTATGCAGCACACCTCAAGCAACACTCGTCACATAAGTCTTCTATGGAAGATTATTGGGTGAATTGTAAAGACGAGTATGAAGTGCGAAGAAGGAACTACAACAGATTCAGACTCCCACAGATTGCTGATTTCATGTCAGCAGACATTGAGGGCCTGTCAGATGATGAAGGGGAAGTCATTCTCCCCACATTCTTTCGCGCAGATGTTTTGACTCCCAACCGCTCCCGAGAGTGGATTGGTATGCCAAAGAGGATACATCTATAGAAGAAAGAACGAGTAGAGTGGTTAGAAATAGCCAACTCTATCTCGACAGCAAGAAATCAAGGAAGGTGATACCGCACAGAACAGAGCCGCCACAGGTTCAGTCTACACCACCTTCCACTTCAAGAAGGAAACCTAGACAAAAGCAATGGTGCAATCCTCCCCAAGGGATGAGGATGTCAAAACCTAGAACACAGAGGACACCAGTGGAGAAAGCCACACATAGTCCTGAAATAATCATGGGTATTGCTGCCCCAGAACAAAGAGTAGAGACTGCTACCCCTGATTCAGCAGAAGTTATCACGGAGGAACCAACAGCATTAGTTGTTGAAGAACCAATGGCTGAACCAATGGCGGAAGCAACAACAGTAGAAGCAGCAGCAGAAACGGTGCCTGTTATGGAAGCAGAGCCGCCAACATCACCAGTATCACAGCGAACACAGGTCCTCATCGACTTGGATTAGCCACCGAGAGACATTGCTCCAGCACAGTCTCACACATCTAGCGTTCAAGGACCTCACGTCCCTCCTAGTGAAGTTCGCCGAGATTCTATTTGGCTCGAAGGTTTCCTAGGAAGGAAGAGGGAAAAACCCTCGTATGAACTTGACTTTACCGAGTTCGACCACGTCCCACAAGACACGTCGGCGAAGAGGCTAAAGAAGCAAGTTCACATAGAAAGGAATGCAGATTGTGAGATCATTATAGAGACTGCCGCCCCACTAGTAGAGAAAAGCATACACGAGGTTCAAGTAGAGGACTACACTTTGTCTCAACTTAACCTCGGGAAGACTACACGACAGGTGGAGGCCGACCTTCTCGGAATAGCTTCGGTGAGCGTACAAGAAAGGATGGCAAAGGATGGTAAGGAAAAGGCAGCCTTAAAGGCTAAAAAATCAGAAACTGAGGTCTTACATAACCAACTTGATACATAGCACACCAAACGTCTCAGCCCTACCAGCAGGACTACTAGATCTCCCCGCCGAACAAAATCATCGGCAATTGTTAACATTCGGCAAACACTTGAGAAATCAGGTGGAAGAGTTTGTTCTCAAGGGTAGATGCGTACTGGCGAACCTATACCAGTTACAGGATAGAGCACATGAACTTCGTGTGGAGATCCAGCAATGTAAAGGGATTGCGTAAAGAGGTTTGAAGATCGAAAGCAATGTAGATTTGTACTGCATATCAATCGGGTGATACCTCGAGGAAAACAAGCAAACATCTTTTGCTTGAAGGAAACAATTGGTCTATTGGCAAAAGCCTACGGCGCTCATTCGAGTTGATTGATTACGTAAGGGTGGCTGCCACTCATTATCAACTCGGCAAGAATGTTGAAAATATCTTGCATGGAATATCAGCTGAGGGAGGAGAATGGCCGAAGTTGGTGACCGCATCAACCGCCTTCGTGGATGGTAATCCGCAAAGACCTTCTTGACGATCCAGAGGGTTGTAAGCTGGCTAAGGTAGCAGCTTTATCAACTAAGTTAGAAGAGGCAACATCTCAATGCATTGACTTCGGAAATCAGCTCACAACGGGTGAGGTCATGCTCCGACGCCACGCCATCATCCTACAAAGCATTAACTCCCCAGAAGCTGACGAGGTCAATCAATGGATTGAGACACTGTTGATTAATGGCGAGCTATAAATGCACCAGAGAAGGACGCCATACACCCTCCAAGTGGAATTCATGAGACTTGAGTTGACTTGACGCTTCTTTCCAAGTCAACTCGAGATGCTATTAAATGTAGTTGGAGTTAACTTGATGCTTCTTTCCAAGTTTAACTCCACTTTTCTTAAATCATGCATTGTCAGATCCCACTAATTAAGGATGTCTAATTGACTTCCACGATTTGTGGATCTTAGATCTCCACTAAATGTGGATGTCTATTTTGGAGGGAGACTTTACATTTAAGTTCACCTTTAGGTTGCTTTCAGTCAACTGAAGTAGTTTCCAGTTGACTCTTTGTTGACTTTCAGTTAACTGAAGTAGCTTTCCAGTTAACTGCTTGTTCCCCCTATTTAGGAATAAATCTTGCTAATTGATTGGCAAGAACTCATTGTTAACTCAAGGAGATTTTGGGGTTGCCCACTCCTTTGAGTTCTATAAATAAGAGCCTCGGGCTCATTATTTGTTTAACCTTTACTTGCTATGCAAAATTGCTGCGCCATTGTTGCCAACACTTTGAAAGCGAATATTTGTTCACTCTTGGATGAGAGTTCGTTGGATGATTGTAATTGTGCATGATTTCGTGCCTTTGCTTTCCCAACTTTTGTAGTTCGTTGATGAAGCATTGAAGAAGATTATCAGAAGGCGCTTGCATTTTGATCATCTTATTTGAGTTATGTCTACGTCCTGTGTTTAATAGCTTGTTGTCTCATTTCCCTCCTCGGATAGGAGTCCCTCCTCCTTGGATATTTGTTATTGACAGTTGTCGTTTGATGTTGTTCAATGTATTGACTTCCAAGCTATACTTCAGATAGGAGTCCCTCCTCCTTAGCAAGCTCGTTGGCCAAGGCATCGTGATTTTGTTGTTTCTAGTAAGCTATTTCTTAAGCTCATACCTCGGATAGGAGTCCCTCCTCCTTGGCAGATCTCAGATCTAGTTTACCGTGCAGAGTGTTTGCTTGTACCAACCTTATCCCGGTGTATACCCAAGAGTTCAAAGCCTCAGTCATATCCTCTGGAGACGGCGAATTCAAGTGATCCAACCATCCCATTCCCGCTCCTTTACCCTCATGCTCTGTTTACCTTAAAGGTATTGGATAGATAGAAGCTAGTTAGTCGTAGTTGAGATCTGCAGAAACCAGAGAAAAGCTTAGCTACGACACATTGTGTTTGTGCACCCTTGTGTCCTGCTGCTGAAGCATAAAAAGATAGGAATTTTAGTTAACATTTCCCTTCCCTACGCATTGCTCCCAGCAGAGAGGGACTTCTCCTCTTTAAATAACGAAGAAGTGTTGCAAAACATTTGAAATAGCTGAACGTTTACAATCAGCACTCCAGAGGTGCTAATTTAAACGCCAACAGGTCTTTACTTTCCTATCGGTTGGAGTTAGCCCTAAGCTTTTGCTCCTGCTTAATTGCTTTTTCATATACAAGATCCATAGTTGTAGGACCATGCATATCCACTTCTCCTCTGATTTGATTGTTAAGTCCCATTGCAATTTTCCTTATACATTATGTTCATCCTTATGGTATATAGGCACATAATGCAAAAGTTGGGTAAAATTCTCCCAATACTCGTTGACCGACATATTTCCTTGTCTCAAACTCTGGAAATCCATGAGTCTTTGGTCATAGTATAGTTGGGGAAACCATTTCCTGTGGAAAATCTCAACAAATTCCCTCCATGTCAGCTTCCATGAGTTGATATTGAGTTCCAAATTTTTGTTCATCCACCAAGGAGAGGCTTCTCTAGCTAACTGGTATGCACCCCAAGGGGCTTTAGTGGTCTCGGTGTAATTTCGGATTTCAAAATACTTTTCCATTTGAACAAGCCACACCTTAGCTTCATCACCACCGACGCTCCCCTCAACCTTGGGTGGAAAAATATTCTTCATATCTTTAGAAAGTTTAGAAGCCATATGCTTCTTATTTCTTTCCTCATACAGTGTTGGTGATCTTTCTTTTTCATGATCACGGGTTTCATCATGCCCATGAGAAGAGTTTTCACCTTCATTCTCATTAACTGGAACCTCTTTCTCAACCTTAGCTTGTGCCCTTTCTTGTTCAAGGTTATCTAACCTTTCCATAATTTGGTCAATCCTAGCTTCAATTCTTGTTGGTCCTTGTCCAACTTCTTGGCTACTGCCAGGATTGGTTTGTGTCCTCACCATATTCACAAGTTAGGTTTTTCCTGAATGTTTATCCATGCTAGACTAAATTACGTTATCAACTATCTTACAGAAAACATTAGAAATGACATTCATACGCACATAAATAATTCCACATAAGATTAAGCACACGCTTTTGATAAACAAATAATTTTATTCATTTCATAACGATTTCAATATCCTTTGATCACACATAGTGACCATTCAGATAGTCGAGTGGAGAGTATCCCTTAGATTCACTCTCTTGACACATAACTTAATGGAGTATATCCTATAGATTGAGATTGTTGCTCATCTATATCTTTTTGTTCATCCCTTAATTGTTCATACCTATTCAAAAATGGATAGTAGCCTTTGGATTTATCGTCCGATACATAGTTACGAGGTTCAATGCCAATATGGTGTCCATCAACAATATAGTCTACCCTTTTCGCAGACATTTGTTCATAAGACCATTTCTCATCTGGTTTGTCTCAAGGTACATATCCCTCAGATTCGTTACTTGAGGAAATTACTATTACTTCTGCCATTGGAAGAACTCTAGGGTCCCTAAGGATGGATGTCGTGCTGACACTTCCTTCCAAGGGCATATCCCTGGAAAGTGATAATGACTAAGACATTTTTTGGTGAGATGGAAGGTAGATTGTTGTACATAGCCTCCATCTTTATCTTCCTCTTCACATCACTAATTCGAGAAAGTGCGTGACTAAATGTTTCGATGTCACTCAACCAACCAAAATTGTTGTAGTTGGTTCCCTTAATTGTTCTAACGATGGCTTCTCTTTCCTTCTTGGCCTTGAGGTAGCACTTGTTACTGATTATTGACTTTCGAGTCATCAATCTGAGACGCACCATCCTGGCACAAGAATTCACAACATTAGATAATGTTGGATGGAAAGAATGGTGAGCTCATGGGATCTAGAGCTAAACCTGGTAGCTTTGATACCACATGTAATATGCCAAATGTTCATTGAAGTAAATTTCCTAAGTTTTCATTGTGCGAGTAAAATAAACTATGTAATAAGTCATTGCAATAAAAAAAATTCTTTTCTTTATTAAAAATATATGAACAAAGATGCTATACAACATACAATAAGGATTTCCATTCCATTACAATAATTCCCAAAGTACAATATTCTGAGAAAGTACAAAACTACATACATAGCTCCTTCAAGCTTCATAACATAAGATATAGATGGTCTAGGAATCCGCCTTTCAAAACCTTGGTCTTCTATTGCCTCTTGAGAAGGAGAAGCATTGCTCAAGCACTTTTCCACGTACCACAGACTCATATGCAGTCCCCAACACATCTATCAATGATAGATGGCCCTACCCTTCGATGAGGGTATTGGTTGGGTAACCCCGTACGACATACCACTCTGAGCTTAGTGTTGTGTCGTACATGACTAGGATTTACATCCTATGCTAGGTAGCCCTCGTGCATTTTCAATGGACACGACGAACTAACAGTGGATCTTAGGACAATCGCATTACTTTGGCCAAAGTATTCTCACTTAGTACTTCGAGTGAAGGTCTACCATTCACTTACACTATTGCAAGCTCATTTTAACTTAAGACCATTATATCTATGCTTAGGCAATCCCTCTCCATGGGAAAGATACTCCCTCGGATAACCTATCTCTTTAACAACCTAAGGAAACACAACTCATAAAGCAAAGTACTAGTTCCCTCCCTTCACTGGGCAACATTCCCAGGAGTAACCTACTAGCCATCTAGCATATTCAATTATCTAGTTATGAGTATCCCTTAAGCTTGTCTATGTTTAACCATATCTAGTATAATAAAAATACCTATGACAAACAATCTCTCCTACCCATGTTTAATCATATCGAGTATAACAATAATACCTATGAAAAATAGTCTCTCTTGTCCATGTTTAATTATATCAAGTATAATAACAATACCTATGACAAACAATCTCTCCTACCATGGAGTAATTACAAACATTGCACATGTACAATAAATAGTTTCTACTTCTCTTTCAAAGCAAACATTACTTTTCCCTATAAGCAAGTAACTATAAAGCCTAGTTTAAACATTCAAGAAGCAAATCATTCAACACTAATATAAACAATGGAAGAATATCCTCATGCCTATGATAAGCTTTCCAATTAACTGACTGTAGTCACAACACTTCAAAATCAACAACTAGCCCAGTATCAATCCTTCAACAAAGATCTAATAACCACTATATCTCAAGTTGGAAAATACTCCTCTCAATGATAATAATAAGTTCTCTCTAAAACTCAAGGTTCACACTCTTTGTTTTTGGCAGAATATTGTAGAAATAAATGTAAGTAAAATACATAAACTTGCCAAAGAAATAATGCATCTAAGAATGCATCTAAACTAATGAACTTACTCCTCTATTTATACAACAATCAGGTAACTAATTTACCTACAGTTTAGGCATGGTTTGGACAGCAACAAGCATGTACAACAATACATCTATCTTAGCTCAAAAGGTGGTGAACATATAAGCACACACTCAACTTGAATAGCTACAAATCGACTTAGATAAATGACAACAATTAGAGACCGATTCAAATCCCACACGATAGAATTTGGTTTGCATCTCAAAATAGATATCTATAGGAAAAAGGATTCAAAGGTGGCGCTAAAGCCTCCTTATTCATTCTCATAGATGGTGCGGTATCCTTCTTAATAGAAATAGTCAACATTAGATTTGTGA
>VDFB02373365.1:331895824-332156793 GCA_007258455.2 Sequoia sempervirens | reverse complement strand
AATGACATGCAAAAGGGAAGGGAAAATGCAATAAATGCCACTTGTCTCAAGGCAAAGGACATGTAAGATGAATTTATTGCCTTGTTGGATGTACATGTTGACTTGAAATCTTTGAATTCAAATTGAGAGAATATTCCACAAGATGCCTTGTGAGGAAAATAGAGATTTAATAAATGAATTAATTCTATTTTCATGTGCAACTTGCATTATCTAGAGGATGGGACATGAGATGAGATTAAACTAACTGCTGGCCAATTAATTTAATGAGAGAGGTTAGATGATGTGACTCCATTTTGACTCAAATTTATGGATTTATTTAAATCAAATAAGAGAGGAATATGATAAGAGGTTAATTAAATAAGGATTCTGATTTATTTAATTAAAAGAAATGGTGTTAGGTTAAATTAAATAAGGTTTTAATTTATTTATTTTAATGGATAGATTTTAGAGATTTAATCAAATAAATTGATTATTTAATTAAATAGGGATAATTAGATCTAGATGGATTGATTTAATTACAAAAAGAGACCTGATTTAATTAGATAAAAATAATTTATTCAATTAAGAGGAATATTGATGAATTTAATCAAATAAAGAGGTTTGATTAAATGGTTAGATTGAGGAATGATTCTGGAAGAAATGATGTTATTAAGTCAGGATCAGATGCACAATGTTAATCGGTATATTTTACATGTCTACAATTTTGAAATTGTCAATTGTACCAAAGATATCTTTAAACTTGTCCCACATTTTCTTAGGAGTTGTAGCATTTTGAACTCATGTAAATAAACTCAAAGTATAGAGTTAATATAAATGATTTAATTTTCATTAAAATTTATTAGATTAAGAAATACATTTTAAAAATTTATTTTAGTATAATATAGAATATCTCTCTTAAGTTTCACAAGAATTTTTTTGAACGTTTAGGGTATTATAAATTTAACTTATATTTGACAAGAGTTATTTTTTGAAGAATTTTTAAACAACTTTAAAAATATCCATACATGTTTTTATATTATATATATATATATATATATATATATATAATTTTCATAAAAATAAATAAAAATGAAAATGTATAGATTCTTAACGCTTTAAGAATTATATTTTCTAAATATTAAATAAAACTATCGCAAAGTAAATACATAAATGAATTTAATTGTCTAAAATAATAACTTTGAAGAATAAAAATACTGTTAGTAACTAGAAAATTATAGTTGAGCATTGATGATTCTTGTGTTTCTAATACTAAGTGGCAACCAACTAGAAGTGAATAAATTTAATAAAGCATTTCGAATGAAAAATATGCATGTAATTCTATTTTTTTAAATTGTCAAAATTGAAAATTTTCCTCTTTACCAATAGTACAACTTGATAGATAAGCAAGGTGGATGAGGTGAGTAGGAGATGATGAATGACTACCCCTCCAAATGTGCAACACTTGTGAGCTCACTTGGAAAGTATGCATGCAATAGATGTCTTAAGTGATGAGGACACATGTATCAATGCTATGAAGTGAGACAAAACTTTAAAAGTTCCTAAGTGGAGACTTAAGCAATGTGAATAGGACTCTCCTAGGTAGGCTAAAAGATAACTAGTGTGAATAAAGTCACTATTTACACAAACATCCCCCCTTAAGGGCAACTTATGGAGTAATGTATGCAAGATGATGAATATGAAAGCAAATAGGGCATAAGGAGCCAAGTGTGAGATCTTCAGACTAGTAGAGGAGTTGGAGGTGTGTTGTTGACTGATTCATGTGGAGTTGTTTGGATGTCATTGAAGGCATGTTGTCAAGTGAAGGTCAAGGCAGGTGAAGTCGCCAAGTGGGATCAAGAAGACTTAGTGGTCACAAATTGCTTGTACGTGGGAGAAACCAATAATTGATTTGTGCCTCCAATCAAAATCCCATTACTAAGAAGTTGTGAGCTATAGGGATGAGTGTGGTAGGTCCTCAAATCAAAGGAAATAAACAATGCCAACAAACTAGGTGATGTTGATAGACATGAAACCCTAGCATAAAATAAAATCCTTAGCTCTTACAGACTCCACGTGATGCAAATGGAGGTGATTTTGTGAAGAGCACTGCCTATGGATGTAAAGATGTTGTCAAAGATCCCTCCAGCTATTGAGATGCCTTATTTTTGGATCTTTGACTTGCAAAGTTAACAACAAAATAAATCTTTGAGAGGATATGTGTGAGGCTACAGATGGAGGGTCACGCAAAATCCTCACCAACCAAACTATATGTGATGGCCCTTCCTCAATCTGAATGCAACTCCCCGCGGCCTTTGTGGACTTATATTATTGTCTTATAAGGAAATCTAGACTTATCGATCAGAATATATAGTCCTCTTCCTTATATCGATTACTAATTTATGTTCACTGTCAGGCGCCAATATCTTCTTCACGTGATCAAGACGATCTTCTAATATGTTGACCCTGATGAAATGACTGTCGACTGGAGATGAGTCGCTTGATTTTGTAGGACGATTTTTGGTTTTCTCGTTCACTGCCTTTAATTCCTCCTTTGGTTTCAAAAATCTGGAAGTAGCTTCTGCCTGAAGATTATCTCTGCTATCGATATCCCCCTCCTTATTCTCTTCCTGTAGCTTAAATTAGCTTCTCCTGTAGAGAGCTGCGTCCTTCCTCCAGGTAGATTTGTTCTCTCTCTTTGTAGCGACATATCTTTTCTCCAAGCGGTTGTCTACAACATGCGATTAGTTATTAATCGTGTATTCATCAAAATGATTTACCATTTAATAAATTTAATATATGGTGGATATGTCTGTCTATATATATATATATATACATATTTGTAATTTGCACAAGTTACTATTATTGAAGAAAAAATGAATAAAATGTTGTTAAGGATTAATACTTATCTCTTTAATGGCGGAACATTACAAGTCTCCCCCCCTTGGCTTTGCTTGTCCTCAAGCAAAATACAGTGTCTTTTTCCTTCATGTTCTACATTTATTGGTACATTTGTGTATCCCTGTATATATATATATTTTTTCTTAGAGGGGCGGAAGTTGTAACAATCATTAAAATCTACCCTTAACTCTAATGTGTAATCTGAGAGAAAGGTTGCAACAATCGCTAACTAGCTTCCTCAAATCTTCAAGATTCTCCATTTCTTAAGTTGAGAGAAGGGTTGCAACAATCGTTACAACCAGACTTCTATATACTCAGCATTAGACTGGGTAAGGGTTGTAATAATTGTTACAACTAGGCTTCTTAACTAAGAGAAGTGTTGCAACAATCGTTACAACTAAACTTCCATATACTTAGTTTTATTCTGGGTAAGGTTGCAACAATCGTCACAACTTAACTGAGAGAAGTGTTGCAACAATCATTACAACCAAACTTCCATATACTCAATTTAATTTAGGAGATTAGTTGCAACAATTGTTACAACTTAACTGAGAGGAGTGTTGCAACAATCGGTACAACTAGACTTCCATATACTCAGTTTAATTTAGGAGATTGGTTGCAACAATCGTTACAACTTATCTAAGAGAAGCGTTGCAATAATCGTTACAACTAAACTTCCATATAGTCAGTTTTAGTTTAGGAGAAAGGTTGCAACAATCGTTACAACTAAACTTCTTCTGAGCTTAGTTTAGTCTCGGGAGTGTAAGGTAAACAATCACATCCAACCTCCCATTTTTTCTGCATATCTCATTGGTTTCGAAAGAGGGTTGTAACAATCGCTACAACTAGTCCCTCTTGGGCCTTATGGTAGATCTACTTTGATTCTTTGTATTTCAATAGTTAGTTTTATTTCTTTGTCTTATTCTTGACTTTGTTTACTCCTGAGAGTCTTAATAGTCTCCTCTTGTTCCCATGTAGCATCGTCTTTTGGAAGACCTTTCCATTTAATTAGGAATTTGGTGATGGTCTTGTTCCTTAACCTCCTTTCTCTGGTGTCAAGGATGAACTCTGGCTCCAAGGTGAGTTGTCCCTCCTCATCTAGTGGGGGTAACTCGGTGCAAGGAAGGATTTGTTGACCCAGGACCTTTTTGAGCCTGGATACATGGAAGACATTGTGGATCCTATTGTGTTCGGGTAGCTCTAACTCATAAGCTATCTCGCCTACCCTTCTTATAATTTTGTAAGGCTCATAGAATCGTGGCTTCAGCTTTTCAGCCCCATTCTTTTTGATTGATGTCTGCTTGTATGGCTGGAGCCGTAAAAAGACCAAATCCCCAATTTCAAACGTCCTTTCTATGCGATGACGATCAGCATAGATTTTCTGCTGGTTTTGAGCTTGCTGTAGGTTCTCCTTAAGGGTTTTCATGAGATCAATGTTCTTTTGTATGAAATCTTGCGCACTTTGTACTTTCCTTTCCTGGGTGATCAAGTGCACAAAGGATGGAGCGTCATAACCATATAGGGCCTTAAAAGGACTCATCCCAATTGACATATGATAGGTGGTATTATAGCAATACTCGCCCAAGTGTAGCCATTTGACCCATGATGTCTGTTGTTCTGTTACATAATTCCTTAGGTAACCCTCTAACCATTTGTTGACTATTTTTGTCTGACCATCCGTTTGCGAATGATAACTTGTACTTGGGGTTAGATTGGACCCTGCTAGTCGAAAGATTTCTTGCCAAAATTGGCTAAGGAATTTACTGTCTCGATCACTAATGATTGTTTTGGGCAGTCCATGAAGACGAAAAACTTCTTTAAAGAATAATTTTGCTACTTGTGATGCTTTGTATTCTGATGAAACAACAAAGAAGTGGGCATACTTAGAAAGTCTGTCCACTACCACATAAATACTATCCTTCCCATGTACCTTGGGCAATCCGATTATGAAGTCCATTGAAATACTATCCCATTTTTGGATGGGGATGGGTAGGGGTTGAAGAAGGCCTGCTGGATGATTTTGCTCCGTCTTATTTCGCTGGCATGTCATACACTCTTGTACATGTTTGAGCACGTCACCTTTCAAACCCTTCCAAGAATACACCTCTCTGATTTGTTTATAAGTCTTGTAGTAACCTTGGTGCCCCGCCAAGGGACTATCATGGAACTCCTTAATGATTCTATTCTTCATCTTTGAATGTGGAACTAGAAATATCCTTCCTTTATATAAAATGAGATCATCCCATACCTTGAATTCCTCATTTGGTATTCTTCCCTCTAATAATTTTGAAGCTTGTGCATCCTTGGCATATTCGGCGACAATAACATTTTTCCAATATTTTGAAATGCTGGTAATGGTGTTGAGGTAGGCCCGCCTAGACAATGCATCCACCACCCCGTTATTAACCTCCTTAACGTACTCTATGTCAAAGTCATATGCTTGGACTTGGCTTACCCACTTTTGTTGTCGATCGTTAAGATCCTTTTGATGCAAGAAGTATCGTAAGCTATTGTGATCTGTTTTGATGATGAATCTTCCACAAACAAGATATTGAAGGAATTTGGCCAAGGCGTGCATAATTGCCAACATTTCTTTGTCATAGACGGAGTAGTGTTTCTCTGCCTCAATTATTTTACGGCTTTCAAAGGCTATTGGATGTTTCCCTTGCATGAGAACCGCCCCTATCCCCTCCCCAGAAGCATCACATTGTAACTCAAATGGTAGTGTGAAATCAGGAATGGCAAGGACATCTTACTAACCTTTGATTTTAGGTCCTTGTTGGCATGGTGTTTCCTTTTACTGTTATTGGCTTGGGTCTTAACTTCGTAATACTCTTTGAATGGTATGTGTTTCTGGATTGCAGGATCTAAGGCAACGTAAGTCTGAGCGAGATCTTCTATGCTAATGGTGTTTGGCTCTTCTTCTTCTAAGTCGTTTCTGCTGGGAATGAATGGGGGCAAGGTGGATCTCGGGGAAGAGCTTTGGGTAGAATGCTCAATTTCAAAATGGTGTGAAGGAGTTTCTCTCCTTGGGGTGACCCTTTCATGCGTATGACGATTGCTCATGCGTATGACGATTGCTCATGTTTTGGAGAGCCTGTAGGATTATTTGGTTGGTCTCTTCAAATTTTTTATTGGTCTATTTCATAAAAGACTGAAACTCATCCCTCATGCAATCGTTTTCTGTGGTGTTGTTGCTGGAACCTCTTCGATGGTATGTTTTCATGGTGTCCTATGGACGGCAGAGAGGTGGCTCTGATACCATTGTGATGGCCCCTTCTTCAATCTGAATGCAACTCCTACGGCCTCTGTGGACTTACTGTTGTCTTATAAGGAAATCTGGACTTATCGATCAGAATACTCCAGCCTCTTTCCTTATATCAATTACTAATATGTTCACTATCAGGCGCCAATATCTTCTTCACGTGATCAAGACGATCTTATAATATGCTGACCCTGATGAAATGCCCTGTCGACTGGAGATGATGCTTGATTCTGTAGGACGATGATCTTTGGTTTTCGTTTGCTGCCTTTAATTCTCCTTGGTTTCGGAAATCTGGAAGTAGCTTCTTTACCTGAAGATTATCTCCTACTATCGATATCCCCCTCCTTATTCTCTTCCTCTAGTATAAATATCTTCTCCTGCAGAGAGTTGTGTTCCTTACTTCGCGTATCGCATCTTCAGCGACATCTTTTCTCCAAGCGGTTGTCTACAGCATGCGATTAGTTATTAATCTTGTATTCATCAAAATGATTTTCCATTTAATAAATTTAATATATGGTGGATATATATATATATATTGAGAAAATGAATAAAATGTTGTTAAGGATTAATACTTCTCTTTTAATGGCGGAAACATTACACTATAGCTCTTGTAGGTGTTGAAAGACGTTGCAAAGATGTTGGTGATTGATTGGGTCTTGGTGTGTACTAGGAGTTGTGTGTAGGACTCTCAAGCCCACATGAGAGGCCCATAACCTATGAAATTTTGCCATACCTTCAGAATCTACAGAGATCGAATGGCAAAATCACTTAATGCCAAAGCCTTCTCTTCTATTGACTTGAGGTATTCAATTTTTTTGGATTTCTAGTAGGGGGAAGGATCTAATAGTTGAGCACCCTAACTTCACGCTTTCAAAACATGGAAATTTCAAATAGATGCATACTACTTGGGGTTCCATTATATAAATGATGTGAAAACTAAATTTCATGTTTACAATGTAGAAAAACATTTTTATGTAGTTCTAAATATTTATGAAAAACATTGTTTATAAACAGGACTCAATAAAAAAATATTTTAAAAACATGTTTGTTTTTTTGTTCTCATGCATAGATCATCCTAAAAGATCTAATACTATTTAAATTTTTAATTTTACGTTGCAATTTTCATTTGATGCAATGTTATGTTAAATATCAATTTTAACATATCTTGAATCCACATTGAATCCACATTTCCCTAATCTAGACATTCCTATTCCATTTTAAGTCTATACATGAAGATTTTGATATCACCTATAGCTTTAATTTTGAAGCAAAATTTGACATCATTTAATACTTCAGTTATTATATTATAAAACCAAAAAAACTAGAATAATTCCAATTATTTCATGTTTCAAAATCTAATATGATAGATACCCCTCCTTCCAATGAAAATTACCTTAGAAACTGCCAAAAATTGAATTTTCCATCAATATTACTTTCAATATTATTAAAATACAAAACATTACAATTTATAATTGAAATTTTATTTTTTCCAGTTTAACAATTACCACCTCGAACGCTAGAGAAACACATGTTTACCCTGAACGTATATAAATGAAGCTCTTTACACAAGGAGATAACTATGCCATGTCCTATCACAAAGTAAATGCATATTCAGTCAACTTGTAAATATTTTCAGGACACATTAACCTATCTAATGATGATGACCATGCATGCGACGTGTATGTTGCTGCAAGGATCTACCCACTGTCAAATCGGTCAAGTAGATTCTCTAATGATGATTTCTGTTCATGCAACTTATATACATTATTGCAGAGACCTACTTTGTCCAATCACTCATGAAATAGATTCTTTTGACGGTGAAGATAATATATGCAACTTTGTTTCAAGGATTTACTCGCAAGTTCAGCTACTTTGTTTAAGTCTAAGATCAAATATGCAGAATTATAGCCGCATGATTACTATAAAGCGGACAAGAACTTCATTAAGAATTACTTTGAATTCCAAGAGCAATATTGTAAGGTTCATGGTCATGATATGGGTACAAAGGTTGTTCATACTAGCTGTGAATTTACAAAACAGAATTTTGACGAAGACAGCAGAGACACTATTTCTCCTTCTCTTGGCACATATAAAATTGATACTTACGTGGAAAGTAACAATAAAAAATAATGTTGTCAAAAGGTTTTTGGAAATGTATTTCTTATATCCTGTGTATAGACCCTGCTGGGTTTGACCCTATGTTATATGATGTAATCTTGTTAGGTTGTGACTCTTTGCTGCTGTTCTTATTGTGAGCAGCTTATTTTGGTGTACTTTATGCTCAGATCTGGGCTAACCTGGTCTCTTTGACACATTCATATTGTAAACTGCCTTTATTTTCATAATAGATCATCAATTTGAAAAAAAAAAATTACTCAATGTCAAATTGATTGAATGGATTCATAACCATGAAGACCATACATGCAACTTGTGCATATTGTTGCAAAGATCTACCCACATTGTGTCAAATTAATCAAGCATATTCCCTGATGATGATGATCACACATACGACTTGTGTACATTGTTGCAAAGATCTACTCACACTACGTCAAGTCGCTCATTATTTAGATTTCCCTTGTTCTCAAGAAAAGGAATTAAAATATGGCAGTTTATAGGTCTGATGAAAAAATGACATCCAGACAACGGAATTCATCTATCAATAGATCACAAGAAAAGAAATCTGAATAGACAGCCATTGGTTAAGAGTTGTGCGATGCTTAAGGTAGGGAGATCCATTGTGTAGGCAACATTCTTGATTAACAAAAAAACACTTAATGAGGCTACATACCATGTGCTAATTACAATTATTGAGATGCCAATAGCTAGTGCCATCAAACAAACTGTAATAAACTCACAATCAATTGCATGTGGAACAAATGAGTTGTCATGGTAGATTGAAGCATACAGCTCACAATCAGGCACCTCATCATTATCAACCAAAGACAAATTAAAGTGCATTTCAAGTCTATGGTGTTAAGCATATCCAACCTGGAAAATCCTAAATGAGGGTGCCATTAACTAGCTCATAATAACTAATCACTTCACGTCACCCATTTCTAAAACAAATGTAAATTTTTAACGTAAGAGAGTTCTAAACAACAATGCAAAACCAATGGCTATATATTAAATGTTGATGGTTGTTTGATTTTATCTATGATGTGAATACATTGTTAGTGTTAAAATGATAATTATATCATTTTACGGTACAATAAAATTCTAATGATTATTAAATTCCATCTTTATGATCTGAATATGTGAGTGTTCAAAGGAACATAAATAGTGACAGGTAAAAATGAAATTCTGATGATTGTTTGATTGTATCTTCATATGTGAATACATTTTAGTGTTAAAATAAAATAAAAAGTTGTTAATGGTAAATGAATGCAAGAATATTTGGCATGCACCATGAAAGTTATAAAGTTGTTTAATAGCAGGAAAACATCACCATAGAAATCCTCTAGCTTGTCTGCATTAACTCAATATTGATGAACTGGAATCGGCTTATAGCATGGGAGGTCTTGGAATGATGTGACATGCAGTCCTTTCCCTGTTAGCCATAAGATCTTTCACAAAGATTTCAGTTGTTAGTTCAGTCCAACTCAACTATGCAACAGTGTCGCTCTTTGCAGATCAGAAATTGTAATGATTTTGAATGGCAATTAAAAAACAATATTGTCACAATACAGTGAGAGTTTCTGGGATTTTCCTTTAAAAATTAAAACTCATCCATAGATGAATCCATGTGAATTGCTGCTAAATGTTTCCTTTCCAGTAGAAATTGTTTCGACATATCCAACCTTCAACATGTAATCGTGAAGATACTACAGATGACAGCTAAAGGCCAAAGGTATTGCTTTAGCTTTTGTGGTTTCTACTGAATTGTCCACCACAGAGGTCCATTCATGGAGCTTCCTTGTGTTTGTGTTCAACATTTATCAATAAAAGATTATGTAATGGGAACCTGCAGAAACAATTGTGGGAGACAGTGGTGCAAGAGCAATTTATATAAATCATTAAGATACAGTGAAAAGAGCTTTTCTGTAACGATTGATTATAAGGAATGTTCAAAAAAGCTTAGGAGCCTAACATTAGGGAAATGAAGAAAAGAACTTGTGCATGATGTACTGGTACAAGGTGGAGGACATTAATTTATATTATTTTCCTTATGATGTCTTCCACTGCCAACAGAGAAGTGCATCACATTCTGTAACTAGTAGCTGTGCCAAGGGTTACAACCAAGTTAAAGTCACAATGTGCACCAAAAGATAAATTACTTATAAGATATTTACAGAAGTTAACCCATCAGAAAGAAGAAACAGATTTAAAATGAAAAAGAAAATTTGAATAACTCACCTGCTACAAAGAAGACATTCTCGAAGCAAGGAAATTCACACTGCCAATTGGTTCCCATGGTTCTTCCAAATGGTTTTATTAAACTTTTTACTTCATCCTTCAAGTTTGCAAGTATACTTTGTTTGTCTTAAAATGGCAGATCAAACATAAGTTGATGATTCAAAACAATCTTCTTCAGGTGCGTCACTCTATAGATATGACTCAGCTAGATCCCAGTAAGGCTCTAGATGCTTGTTTACTTGACCTGCTGCAAAGCCATAAACTTGCATCAGCGCTTCCACAGCCAATCAAATACTCATTCATAAGAATATATCAACCGAAGCTGCCATATTGAAAGACATACTGAGTGATTTATCCCATTGAACCATAGCTGTCAGTTCACACTGCTTGAAGAATTGCAGCTGAAATTTCATCCACGTTTATGCAAACTGCCATTGATGGCAGACATTGAGAACAGTGGCAGCCCTGTTTCAAGAGGAAGGAGAGATGCTCAACACTTTGGCATACTTAATATGCAATGCATGTCTTAAGAACAATTCAAACATGAGAAACTAATTCTTTGAATTTGTTATAAATGGAATAGCTTGAATTTTGAAGGTTCAATTTTTGCAGCAGGCCTATCATATTATTTTTTTAGTTTTGTTTTGACTACATGTTTCTTACGAGGTTTGTAAATCATCAAAGTCCCTTCATGTTCATCCTTCAAGCTCCAATTGGCTTTTATGGTCTTTCACTATGCACTTCATCATCTCCAAGCTTCATTGAGGTATTCTCTCCTCCCAAGGCTATCTACACTTGTACTATAATTACATAGCTCTGAGTTTAACCACTTAAAGTTTAGTCCTTCAGGTTCTGTATGCATTCCTTTATTGATAATGCTTAGTGTCTAGTTATTTTTGCATAACCTATAGTCCCTTAATCCGAGTACTTATCCATGGTAATCATATGTACTTTCTTATAGTCCCATTGACCTACCGTGCTCATTGTGGACATGAATATTATTCTTTTCTTCTTTCTTTCTACAAACATATACACTAAGCTAAAATGATAATTGGAAATTTTGACCATTTTGAAAATGTTCTTCACAAAACTGAATACAATGCTGAATACAGTAAGCATCACCCTATATTTTTGCTAAAAGGGAATGATAACTTTTAAAACAAAGAACACTACATTTAACTAAAATATGTAGAACAGCACCACTGTAAAATACTTGTATTACACAGGTTTCACTCAAAATGTGCATAGTTAATATCACTTTTTGACTCTTCAATGGACAAGATACCAAGTAGCTGAAATCTTCCCTTCATTCAAGTCCTAAAACATCCCTTCTCTTACATTATGATTATATACTTTTACTCAACCAGTTTCCCTAAAAAGGCTAAAACAGCTATTAATTAGTTAGATAACTAACTAGCTTTGCCATCTGTCTTCAGTGGAGTCAAAGTTACTTCTCAGGAGCTTTTCTGTGGTTGCTTACTGTTACTGGCCTTTTCTAATGACCTGAAATATCTCATTGCCATCAATTTCATAACGACTGAGATGGCTACTGTAAGGTCCACATTATATACATTTGACATCTTTGACCCCTCTACAAGAATATTTATATAGATCCCAGTGATTTCCTGAGACTCGTCATTGACATTACCTTGGATTAATTATCAGAATTGACCCGCTTAACATCAAGTCTTGTTCTATCACTCAATTAAAAATATGTTCAGATGAGATAGATGAAATCATTGACAAATTCTCTTTTGCTGATGATATTCCATTTCAAGTTGCTCAATCTCCTTATTACAATGAGGCTATTGCCAAGGTAAGCATAACAGGTTCATCTTATGTATCTCATAGCAAGACCAAATTGAGAACCATAATCTTAGAAAAAAGTTATTCCATGGTTAACATTGAAGGAGATGAATGTTAGACTTGCAAAGAAAATTAAACCCAAAACTAAATGCTTAGAAATTAACTAAACTAAACCCCACTGCATAAATGAAATTACAAGAACAATTTAGACAGAATAACACTATCTTATTATGAGAGTTTGTAAATATAAAATGCAATAAAGTTGCATTTTGTAGAGAATACAAAAGGAGATTGAAATAAGCAATGAGTCTCCAAATACAAAGAAGGCATGAGCTTTCAAAAGGCTAACTAGGTAAACTTAGAAAAGAAATCAATTGTGTCCTAGGAATATCAAAACAATATCTAAAATAAAGTATACAATACTCCTAATATCCATCTAAGCTAGATGACTATACTAAGGTGTAAACCAAACAATAATATACACCAACACCCTCGTAAGCTCAAGTTAGGTGTGCGAAAAAGACGGGTATTGGCAACTAGACCATGTTAGGTACCCATGTACACAATGTAGCCTCCCCAAAGGACAAAGTGGGAGAGGACTGGTACTCTAATCTACTAATGTGATGCCAACAACTTGCTTCTAACACTAATCTAACCTACACTAGTCATGATGAGAAGGTTTTTGAGGATGATAGGTTTCAAAGAACGAAAGGAAAAGAGGCAATGTGCTATAAAAATGGATCAATTTGACTCTCCTTTTAGAGTTCAACCTTCCATCCTTGCTTCAGGCAGAGTACAGCCAAAGTGGATTCAACTTTCTTTTGGAGTCCAACAAACAACTTCAAATGCATCCTACTTAAACAGATAATGAATATAAAAGTGCATACATTCAAAACATGCTAATTAAACTACTTCCACACAAGGACCCCAAGCAAGCATAAAACACAAAACACTTCTAGTCTGAAGACCCTCTCCAAGACACAGTGTTAAGCAACACAAAGTAGAGACAACTTTGAGCCAAAAGATATATATTGGAGGGGTTAACACTAAACCCATATTTATAAAACATCATGAGCCCTCAAAACAACACCACCTACAGTGATCTGAGACGCAGAAGAATAATTTCAATATGCAAAAGAAAAAAGAGAAAAGGGACAAATATCGAGCAGAGAGGAAGACCAACCAGATGATTGGCTGGAGATGCTAATTTAAGCAATGGGATGCCTGATGGAGACCATTGGGTACACTTCTCCCTCCACAATGATGACAATTAATGAGCTATAGGGAACCCATTTAATTATTTGAGGTACACCCCAGTAATCCAACACTTGAAGGCCATTGGATAAGTGCATGAGGGACTGTTGCTAGTGGTGATCACTCTGTTAAGCGAAATATTCCTCACCAATGTTTGCCAAGCCATTGAAAACGACATTTAGCACTGAAAAGAATTAGCATGCATACGTGGTGACAGGAAAAACTTGAGTGGAATCTGTAATTGGCAAGCCTGCAGGGAACTTTGCAAACTTTCCGCTCACAGATGTCCACAAAAATTGGGGAAGAACCCTATCAGATGTGCATGCAAATGGTTTCCACATGATGGTGAGGCTTGTTTAAGCAGCTGATCCATTTCATCCGATGTGACGGCAAGTTGGCATTTGGTCTAACAATAGGACTCGGAACTTGAAAAAAAAAGTCCCACTAACATCTTCCAAGTCCTTTCTTTGCGGCAATCTGCTTCTGCAGACGCACTGAAAATTACAAGGACTCTTGGATTCACTACTTTGGCAGGCAGCCATGATGAACTTGGAGCTATGTGTTTTTTTGTCGGCTAGTTCTGTAGGTTTTGCATTTATGATCTCCATACATTTTTAATTATATGAACATGATCTTAGAGATGTCTCTAAAGTATCCAAACAGGGATATTAGCAAAAATATCACTGGCCCTATGAATATTTACTAGTTGTCCAAAGGCTAATTTGTAATTCATGCAGATTTTTGAGGTGCTGAATTTCTCGTATAATGAATGTTGATAGCAACAGGGCATCATCAGCAAAGTTTCTATGTAACCTGAGGATGCCTCCCCGGCCAAAACAGGGATGTCCCCAGCAGGGAATGTTTCAACTTTCAAGGATGTGAGAACAGGTCGGAAACATCCCTGTGCCATCCCCAATGTTTTAAAATCTGGAAACATCCTGGGGATGTTTATGAAAGTCCCGGAAACTGCAGGGGACAGCTAGTGAATATTTACTTGTTGTCTAAAGGCTAATTTGTAATTGCATGCAGATTTTTGAGGTGCTGAATTTCTCGTATAATGAATGTTGATAGCAACAGGGCATCATCAGCAAAGTTTCTATGTAACCCGAGGACGCCTCCCCAGCCAAAACAGGGATGTTCCCAGCAGGGATTGTTTCAAGGATGTGAGGACGGGTTGGAAACATCCCTGTGCCATCCCCAATGTTTAAAAATCTGGAAATATCCTGGTGATGTTTATGAAAGTCCCAGAAACAGCAGGGGACAGCTAGTCGTCCCCTACGGCCCAACAAGTTTTCATTTCATTTAAAATAAAAACACAAAATTAAAAAATAAAGGGGTGTGGGGGCCCTTTACATAAAACTTAAACCTTAAAAAAACATTATAACATTCAAAACCAAAAAAAATAGCTCATTTGTTTAATTTTTCAAGTATATTCCACAACAGTTTGGTTATATGCACTGGCTATTAGTTTCTAATTCAATAGTATGTAGCTATTCATCATCAAATTGAAGAGCAGTTTTGATGTATCTGAAAATCTCAAGCTACCAACAGGTAGTCCTTGGGGTTGTGGTCAAAAGAGCTCAAATTGCTACTCAAAAAAGATTTCCAAAAAACAATCTAGAGTCACAGAGGAGCTACCTAACATTTAAAATGATTAATCAGAACATGTCATATTAACTGTAGAAGGAAGGTCCCATAGAAGGTTGAGTTTGCTCTGAAGTCTTCCCTAAGGATGCAAGTTGATCATCCTTTGTGCAAACAATTCTAGACTTAATCATCATACTCCTTTAATTGATTCACTGGAATTGCAATGCATTTATCCCTGTAAAATTTAGATGACTCAAGAATAGAGAAGAGGATCCCATGCATTGAAGAGGCGTGATACACCATAGCGGATATACAAAAACATTACAACACCACCAAGCAATGATGCCTTAGCCAATGATTGCCTTATCAATGCTATCTTACGAATATTTGAAATTTTATATATTTTTTAAATTTTCCCTTTTTTTAATAGTCATCCCCTGCCATCCCCTAAAATATGGCCTCCCTGCTGTCCTGGTCCCTAAAACGCATCCCCCTATCCCCTGCCGTCCCCATCCCAAAAACTTGGGGTAACATAGCAAAATTTGGAAGATCAAATAATGTAGTCTTCTCTCCATTGATGCAGCCCGTGCAGTTTTCTTTTCACCTTTTCTATCAACATTAGCATGTTTAGACTTTTAGAGTTTTCCCCAATAATATAAAATAAATATGGTGTTATTGAAAGATAGCGTCGGTCAGATCTGGAAAAGCGATTGCTGCAAGCACCATCGTATCTGATTGATCCTATCGCTAATTCTGAAAATCGTTGAGTATAAAATGCGAATCATAGTTGTATTCTAAATCAATATTTATAGTGATATTCGCTGGTTAGTAAATATGTTATGCTAAACGCATTGTTAACTATGTGTTAACACGGACTCTAAAGAGCACGTCCCATGAGTGGACGTGTCTCCACTCTTGGAGACACGTCCTCTCATGAGACGTGTCTCTTAGAGGCCTGTTTTCTTAAACATATATTTTGCGAATCCCTCAATGATATGCAGTCATAGAAATCTGATAATGTTCTGCAATCAGTACATTAAAATCTAAATCTGTAAGTCGAAATTCTGTCTCTCTGAAAGTCGAAAATCTGTATCTTAACTTTTGTAGATTTTGAAACCAAGAATTATTGTAGAACCCTTGAATCCCTCATTCTTGCTATTAGATTTGTTTACATTTACATATGGACTAAGAGGATCCCCTTGACGGAGACCCGTGTAAACTTGAAAGGCTCTCCCACACATTAGGATAGTAATGACTCTACAGATCTGAGAGACTATTTGACTGTTGAGCCCAAATGCACCCAGACTCCAATTACATCAATCAAAAGCTTGAGACATGTCCAGTTTGATGAGGGTGCTTTTGAGCTTCAAGTGAGTGAAGTATTCCTTGGACAACCATGATGTTATCTGTGGTTGACCTCTTTCGCTATTGGTGGTTTAAGTCTTTGGGACAAAAAAATTTGGGTTACTGATATCATATTCAAGAGCAAATTCTCCAACCTTCTTACTGTTACTAAATAACAAATATTCAATTTGCAACTGTCATTGAGTGTTGTAAGCCTATACTCATCTATTGCTTCTGCCTGGACAACATTTGGAAACACCGCCAATTTGGTCATGTTGACACCTTTTTTTTTGTTGTTTCTTCTGGACTCCACTATGACAGCTGCCAATACATCTGTTTTGATTAGATGCCAAAAGCAGTAAACCTAATAAATATGTATTGGATCCATCATGACTAGAAGCTATTGGATTGATGCAAAGCAGGGGTGGACAACTCCAAAACAACCTCAATCAACCAATCTTTGAAACCCTAAAACATCACTTGGTGGGTTTCTCCTCACAAGCCTTCAATCCTTCTAGTAGCCTTTCAATAAAGGTTTTTCAATGATAACTTCCAATGCAGACATGGTACCAAAAATGTAAACACAGTTCCAAATACCCATTTGGGCTTTATTCAACATATCAAAATTTCAAGGGTGGTCACTTTGTACGGAACCCTTCAAAAATTGACTGTCATTTTGTTCAACTAGGCCTAATTGCATGAATATGCTTGGTAGCAGCAAGGTATTTGAGTTTCAGGCTCTATGTCTTCCCTCCAATGTTTTAAACATGTCATACAGGGTCCCAAACACAGGATTCAATCATCTAAATCTCTCTCCAATTGCATAGAACACAATTCAACACTTCACTAGGGTTATTCGATCTGTTACATAAAGATTTCAGACCTAGGGCATCTCAAAACACGTGCCAACCAAAACCCTAGAACTTGCAATTTTGAGGAATGAAAATACATACAATGATAAACCATTCCACCAAATTTTAAGAATTTTTACCGTGGGAATGGCAAGAAATGCATTTTACAAGTCCACTACGAACCCTGGGTAGGGTTTCACGCTGGTTTCACTAAAATGCTAATATTTTTTCACAAACTCCATAAAAATTGATCACACAAAAACCAAAATGAAGTTAAGAGTGCCCTTTACATGCTTCAAACAAAGTTCAGACCGTACAGTGCACTACCAGGCCGTACAATTCGCTGTAGCAGCAAAGCACGTTCAAAAAATTGTAGAAAATAGAGTTTTTTTATTGCTTTTCCTTCAAAACTTCATCAACAACCTTTTTCCTCGATGATACAAAGCTTCTTATACATTTCCAATCATGTTCCAAACAATTCATAACCAACTTTCAAGTTCCAATGGTTCATCTTCCAATTTGACACCAAAAATGCAAATTGACACTTTTTGCAACAAGACCCTAATACACCCCAAAATGACTCAAACACATTAGGCATGATCTTAGAAGACCTTATTACAAGCAAATGACTCAACCAACACAAAATATCAACTCTTGACCCCCCTTGGAGGCATGAAAACCTGGGTACCCCTACACCATGGATCCATCAGCACTAGAGGCTATGTCACATTGGAAGGAGAAGACAATTTCTATGATTTCTTCCATAGCTAGCCTCATCATACATTCACTATCTACCTCTTCCACTATTGTGGAGATATTTTTTATTTCTGGCTTCTGCACCTTTTTTCTGATCTGGGATATTAAGAAATCTGTTGCATATTGCATTACCTCTGACTCCTGGAAGATGTATCTATTGGTGACTACTTTGAATTTTTGCACGAAGTTTATATCCTATAATCAAACTTTAGTTTCCTAAATAGCCCAATACTTATGAGAGATCAGAATAGCACCCTTATATACTCCAAAAGGGTATGTTTGGCACCAATACTATTAAAGGAAAATTAAATATAAACAGGAAATTCTTATAGAGGAAAAAAAGTACTGACTTCTTTGGACTGCATACAAGGCATGATGAAACATACGTATGTAGAGGTAGCTTTCAACAGTATTTCTGTGAATATTGGGGACACCAAAAGAATTTGGGATTTTGGGGACAGTGGAGGAACAGCTACTAAATAATATATAAAAACTAATACTAAATTTTTCAAGTAGAATAAATTAAGAATAGCTTTAAATAAGTAATAACTTAAACAAACTAAAAGAAGCTGAAATTTTTAATAGTACTATAAGTCTATAACAATTCATTGTTTCCATAACCCATCTAATAGACTGGTAATCATAGAAATTATATGAAACATGATTTGTATCAAGAGATGCCAAAAAACAAAAGTTGTTAAATGCATATAGTACATAGGTACTGTTGATGCGTTTTATGACACACCAAACATCAGAATAAAATGCCCAAAGACACTCTATCCTCTCTTGAAAAACCACCGCGTATGCTAAGATTGCGAGAAGATCATATGGCGATTCCAAGGTTTCTTTAGTCGGGTCTCGACGTGTGGATAAGCTCAATGGCCGTTGTGATATGCTGGTAATAAACAAGGGACTTACAGTAAAATCTTCGCAAGTTCAGGACTTAGGAAATTTATCGTTAAAGGCTCTCAATTAGGACTTTCAATTGTGGATCTCAAAAAAAATGGCAAAAGGACAAGGGTTCAGGAGAATCTAGTCTATGCCTAAGAACTCAAGAGACAATAAAGACTCGGTGAAGAGGATAAACCACACTTTGTTTCGCCTCCTGCAGGACAACATACGCAAAATGGGTGCAATCTTCAAGGGTTTGTGAGAATAATTTTCAAACCTCGAATGAGGCTGAAGTTAAGTTTCCACAATTAAGAGCTCAGGCTAACTTTACGCATCGAATGCAAATCATCCATTCGAAGAAAGTATGAGCTACACTTCACCATTGAATCAATACGATCAATCTTTCATTCAATTAACCAACTTTCAAAGCAAATTCTACCTAATCTAACTTTAACTTTAATCTATGGCGGAAGATAATATGCAACCTCGCTTACTATTTGACAATAAGAAGTTATTCAAGGCAAATCATGCTCAAGAGCTTTTATTATTCGAAATAGTCTCAGTGCAACAATACACATATTCTGTCTCCACACCAATGAAAATGAGAGAGCACTAGTTTATATAGAGCCTCAAAAATGAAATGAAGGGCCGAGATTAAAACAAGATTAACGGCCAAGATTATTACAACCAAACCCTAATTAGGGTTTCCCAAAATAACAAGAGTCAACTATCAGAAATCAATCAGAAAAGTGGCAGTTCCAGCTATAATCTAGGAGAGGCGTCCTTATCCATCTGAGTAGCATTGTGCTTGGCGAATCTGGACACTACGGCAATGACCTCCTCCATCGTGACAGGTGGCAACATGCTGATCCGGAATTCAAGTCCGTCCAACTTCTCAGCACATTTAGCAAAAGTACCTTCCCAATCTGCCTCCTGCTTCTCAAAATCCTTTCGAATGGATGAGAGTCTTGCCACTCTCGCAAAGTCCTGTCTCAAAAATGGTCCAGTGGTCGAGAAGAAAGTTTCTTGAACTTTATGCTTCAATTTCTCCAGCTGCATGTCGTTCTCCCGGATGATCTCACGGTCGAACACCTCTGTAGTTGTCATGTAAATCTTCTCCTGGATTTTCCTGACCTGTTCCTCAATTCCAAGCCCATCTACTTTTGCCTTCTCCAAGACTTCTTCTCGTATAGTCACTGCCCAAAACCAGTGATGAAAATCATATGCTGCCCCTGCAGCAATCACTCTTTTATCAACCAACTCCTCTCTTGGAGTGCTCTTCAAGATTCTAAGGCTTGGAATAAGCCTTTCCTGCATATCCGGGATACCTTCCCATGCCTCTGCCATATCCATCAGTCTGGAAAGAAATGAAGAAGTTCGTCCATAAGCAAGTGCCAACTTCTCCATGAACAAGGCCGCTTCTGTGCCTTCACTTGCTATCCAGTCTTGAGCTTCCCTGGCCGTTACCATCCCATGCTCGACTTCCTTGGTCACCTCCTGTGATGAATTGAGGAGAGGAGGAACAGTCGCACTGCCCTGATCAAGTGGCTGGGTCAAATGCTGAATATATTCCTTAAGACGTTCGACCTCTTTCTTATACTCCTTCTTCTTAGCCACTTCTTTCTCCAGTCTCGCTTTGATGGTCGAGACGGAATTATCTAACTCCTCTACTTCTTGACCTTTCGAGGTCGGGCCAAGGTCAACGGTGGTTATAGCATACTCCTGAGGAGTGATCTCGTCCTGTGGCTTGTCCACCGTAGGTACTGCAATATGCACGGAACGGTTGCCCGTCTCATTCCTCTGAATGGTGGAGAACTTCTTGGCAGGCTTCTTGATTGCAACTTGCTCTAGCCTTGCCAAGAAATCGGCAGTATCATCCTCCTCTTGTTGAGCCTCAGCAGGTACCTGGATCTTCATTCTTTCCAACAGCCACTCTGGAATGGTCGACTGTTCAATGCCATCCTCTACTTGAACCTCTTCTTCATTTGGAACATCCACAACCCCTCTGAGAGCGGAAATCATTCCCTCCTCGAAGTCATTGTTCCGAGCTTCGATCTCATTGTCTGAACCCAAAATTTTGTGCCCGTAGGTGACAAGGGCTCTTCATCATCTAGTTGAATAGGTTCATCATTTATTTCCTGAGCTGCAGGAGGTTCAAGCATCTCTACCAAGGAATCGTCAATAGTAGCCACCAACTCGTCAATATTCCTGGATGCTTGTGAACGAGAAGGTTCTCCCTTATGCCTCTTGGAAACAGGCTCAGCACTTGGCATTATTTCTTTTCTTTTCTCTCCAATCCCGACCAAGTCTTGATGGGATGCACCAGCATTAGAAGAATATGACTCTGATTCGCTCAACAGGTCATATGTGAGCGTGATTCCTTTTTGTCTCAATTCTTGGGCGTGATAATCAACCCACCATTGAGAATACTTAGTCACTGGCCTCATTAGGGTTGCCAGGTCTGCGTGCTCCGGTTCTGACCATTTCACTGGAGGGAGAGGTCGGCTTTCCTCGAAGCGTGGCTGGACGTGGTTTCCATCATCTTGTAGCTGGTCAGGCACTCGGCAGAACTCAATTGTCCTCATGAAATCTAGTGGCATCCTGGACCACATTTTCCGCCTGACCTTCGTACTCATCGGCAGCATTTGCCCAGAAATCCTCCAATTCCATCCTGTGCTTGTACTTTCTCCCTTCCACTGTCCGAATGTTATGATGTGGGTCATAGTTGACCCTGGACTTGTAAGCCGTGAAAGGATACCATTGGATCTCCAATCTTGCACTTTCAGCTGCCTGTGCTGATGGACAATATTCTAACATATTCCCGATGAAGAATGGGAATGTGACGGACGCCTTCTTGGATGGCCTCTGAATATTCTGGTATTCTTCTAATTGTCTCAAAACCTCGAGCAATATCATCCGATTGGTCGGATAGATGGGCAATTTATAGGGATTTCCAGTGAATCCCTGGATCCTGACATATGTGAATTTAGGGAACTGGATGAACCAAGACCCGTATTTACTGATAAGACTTTTCGCCTCATGGCTCAGCCTCTGATGCACTCCTCCTTGAAGCTTTCTGGTAATGTGCATTAGGAAGGCATCATGCACCCTCCTGAAGTGAGTCTTCTCCTTCAATTGGAGCTGTGGATAACAGTCGTAAGGCCTGAGCTCGTTCTCCCCGTTGCCAATTTTGCCCTTGCAGATCAATCCTGGATACTTGTATGATCTGGCCAACAGGTATATCACATATGAACTCATATGAAAAGACTTGGTCTCTTCGAGGTTGATCAGTTGCTCATGAAGGTTGTCACTTATCATCCGTGACCAGTTGAACATTTTGACTCCAGAGGTGATCTCATCTATAAAATAGTACATCCAGCTCTCGAAGAAGGCGCCTTGCGGGTTACCAGCTATTCTGTTTAGCATCAGCACAATATCCCCAAAATCTTCCTTGAAGTCCGTTCGGCGAGGCCTCTTGGGCAACTTCTTGATTGATGGCTTCGGCTTGTCCATCCACACCTTGTTGACTGTTGTGGCACACAAATCTGGCTGACTGTCATATAATCTTTTAGCTTCTTCCTTGGTCTTATAGACCGTTCGTGAATGCTCCGGGATGCCGAAGGTTTCCTGGATTGCTACTTCGCCCAAGTGTGCCAAGACTCTTCCATCGGGTGCGATAATTTGTCTCTTCTGAGCGTCATAGTGGAGAGCACACTCCACCATCAACTCCGCACAATCCATTGCCGGTGGGAATCCAGCTGCTTGAAATATTCCGTTTCTGACCATCCGTCTGGCTATTGCTGTGGGAAGCCCTTTCTGCCCGTACACTCTTTTCTTGAATTCATCAAAGTCGACGTGCCCGAGATCAGTGTCCACGACATTCTTCCACTTTGAAATGACCTTGGTCTCTTTCTGAGCACCCTTGTTGGCAAACTTCATTTTCAGCTTCTTTGATGGTTCGCCTGCCGTGGTCGTCAACCTGCAGTCATAAAATTAACATTAATATAAAGACTTTTTCAAATAATTAAATCTCGTGCCTTGGATTCGAAAATTGACTTTCAGCTGTTTAAATAATTAAATTATTGCGAAAAAGCAAGCTGAAAGCAAATTGGATGAAAGTTGAAAATTCTGCCAGAACTCCGTCAAGATGAAAGGACATAAAAGAGATAGCAAATTTATTTGACCGAACACCAAACCTCAGTGAAGAACTGTCGAATGCAAATCAGATTTAAAAATCTGAAAAAGTGCGCCCTTCTTCACAGAAGAATTTCAGCTTTGAATAAATCTCTTTCTTTTTTCCTGCGAAAAATTCTTCAGCATAACACTGCTTCTCTCTCTGGGAAAATTCGACTTTGCCTATTGATCAACCAATCGCTGAGAGGGATTAGGATGTCCTCAAGATGCATGGCGGACTTTGAAGGATGCAAGGACAAGGATGGCGGACTTTGGAGAAGGCAAGGATGAGCATCTTGGCACATGGCGGACTTTGAAGAGTCCTAGGATGTTCCTCTTTGCTGCTGGGCGAACTTTGGAAGATCCAAGGATGTTCTTCCTTGTTGCTGGGCGAATTCCATAAACTTCCTGACATTTCTTCATCCTTCCTTCATCCTCCTTCCACGGCGAATTTCAGACTTGAACCAATTTTTCACAAATTTCACCATTTAAGAACTGATTTTTCATGATTTCATCCTCAGATCTGACTGGTTTTGACCTGATTTTTCCAGATTTCGAATGTTTTTGGTCTGATTTTTCATGCTTTTTGAATTGTTTTTCCAGATTTTTCAATAATTTTTCAATTTTACTTTGATTTTCTGAGAGTTCTATCAAGTTTTGAACTTCAGTATTTAGAACTTCGGGACCTCAAAAAACTTTCCAAAAATAGAAACTTTCTAAAAATAGAAAAGCAAACCCTAAAAAATAGGGAACGCTTGTTTGGTCCAAAAATGCCAAAAATGAAAAATCGAAAAAGCAACTTTTCCTAAAAAATAGGAAGTCTCAGAATTGGCCGAATTCACAGTCGATCTTCGTTTCTTGGGCCTTCTGAGCGCTTCCATGACGTCTACGCACTGATTCAAGCATGAATTACGACTTGGCTCGGGTAACTCTCGGCAAACGACTTGAAACCCTCATAATATTGACCTTAAACCGTTGCAAGGAGACGGACCCTAAAAACTAGCGGCGGGGGTCCCCATGTGATGGGCGATGTGAAAAGGTCCAACGATCTTGTTGATGTTAAATCTGCAAATTGCATGCCAACCTGCACCCAACATGGGAAGCCTGTGAACATGGGATGTGGGTCACAAGACAACCTCTGGGATTTTAGAAGCCAGCTCTTTGTGAGATCTTCAATGAGCTTTTCCTAGGTCCAAATGAGAGGAAAAAGGAAAAGGAAATAACTAGAAATCTATCATTAATCAAAGAAATCTTATTTCAAGTATTTTCTGAATAAATAAAAGACTATTAAATGAATAAAGTAGAGGGATGAAATGGTCACGACTTCATTTATTCATTTGCTGATGGCACACAACTACAAACTCATATATCAGTTGAAATAAGTTCAAGCATATGGAGGCTACTCTCATTGAAAAATATTTGAGAAAATACAAGTACATAGAACCCTTATGGCATTAGAATCTCTAGTACATTCTACCTATGAATGAGCAAAGAGCTCTTATTTATGGAAAACAAGCCAAGGAAAATATGGAACCACCATGCACAAAAATTCAAATTTGAATAAATGGCCTCTTGAAGAATTGATGACCACTATGCCCGAAACACAACATGACATTTCTTTTGTTGTTTAAGTGATTTTGCAATCCTTGGATGTTATATTTCTAAAGACAGAAATTCCAGACCAATGGCACACTTTTATGCTTTAACAGAATTGTTTTTACCTTTGGAATGTTGCAGATGTTAGATAGATGGAGACTCATTGGGAAAGATCAGACAATCCAGGATGCCGCCAATTAACTTGTCCTTCATTTTCTCGATCAATGGTGCAATGCTTTTATGTTGTCAACGTTGTCATTTTCAAAATGAGCAAAATCCTACCATGTATCTCCCAATTACATTGTTCTTCCTTTTCTCATTGGTTCACTGGTTCTTTGGATTAACAAGGTATTATCTTGTCCCATGGCACAATGGAAAAGAGTTGTCCAACCAGTGGTACCTATGGATGCATAAGGCTACTATGTGCCCAGCCATTATACTAGCTCATCATGGGTATTGGACGAGCGGCAAGGGCCACCAAAGAACCAATAGTGCACTAATATAAAGTTGTCAAACTAACAACTTCAATATCATGCATGTGTTGTTCGATAGTAAAAGGGTGCACCCCCCGCCTTCGCCCTACCATTCCCCTCACACCAGGCCTTTCTCTTTATTGGTGCAATGAGCAATCCCTTTGCCCAAAGTAACTATAGGGCCTGCTAGATACCCTATTGCCCCCCAACTATCTCAACAGCCCCTGTCGTCTCCTCTGGGTGGGAGGGGATTTTAATGGTGGGAAGGGGTAATTATAGTTGCCCTCCCACCAACGCCCCCCCATAATGCCCCCCACTCGAATGGGAACTATAGGGTTCCAGTTCTAGTAGTGGAGGTATATGCCATTGCGGGAGGTAGATTAATTGTGTGATATTAAAAAATAGCATACAAGTTATAAACTTACAACAAAATTCCCAAAGGCTACACTATTGCCATATAATTTTACTTTCAATTATGATATGAAAATCAAAAAACAAAGCACATTGCTGCCCCTAATTTGCATCTCCCAACACTGCATCAAAATCAAAGTCCTCCTCTAAGTCACTATCACTGTCATGGTCCACCTCCTCCAACACAATCCCAACCAATCCCTTTGGTGTCTCCTCATCAACATGGGCCACATCTTCGAGATCAATATCCCACCATAAAGCTGGAGTCTCTCGATACTCTAGAGTCTGACGATCTTGAAGTTGAAGAGCACTATACACGGCCACTAGCTTCTCCACTTGTCTAGAGGTAAGTCTATTCCTCTTGATGGAGTGGATAAAGCCATGTGGACCAATTCCTCTCTGCAACATAGGAACTAACAACCTATGCAAGGAGGCAAGTGGCAAGCATCTTCAATTGTGGTCTATCCCTCCCATGCCATGTCCACCATCCAATAGGGTCAGTTTGAGCTAATATAGCTATATCCAACCTCTCCTGTGGTTTACTCAATGTTGGACCATGAAGATTTGCAAAGTCAAGGAATTGTGTGCGAAGTAATGAAGCCTACTCCTCTGAATATATCTTATCAATGGCCCGTGCGAACCCATCTTAAACGTTTGGGTCATCACATGGAGGCACCCTTCCATCCCTTGTGCACACCATTTGGGATTTAGAGCAAAGGCTACCATATGAAGCGGGGTGTTCATTGTGTTCCACCTTTGTGTCACAATGGGCCTAATATGTTGCTCATATAACCTCAAAGTAGGATCCTTAGCCAAAATTGTTTGCTTTATCTTCCCAAGCATACTATCAAATGTCTCATATATCTCTCCAAGACTAGGAGAGTCTATATCAGCATATCTAAAGACATCTACAATAGGTGAGATGAAAGAGCAAATATATCTACAAAATGCAAACAAAAAGTTCAAAAGAATTAATTGACATGTTAGAAACTTCGAAAGTTGGAATATTGAACAATAAAATTAAAATATTAAAATCAAAAATTTAATATGAAAATCAACAATCTAATATTTAATTTTTAATAAAATCAACAATGTCTTACCTCACAATGGACCACCAATCGTCATCAAGGATCTTTTGTTTGATGGATTTTCCTTGAGTAGAGCTTGAATTAGGCCATCTAGTCCACTCTGAATTCACCATCATCAATTGTAGAGGCTTGTGCACCTCAATCATCCTCTCCAACAAGATGAAGTAAGTGGCATACCTATATTTATTAAAAGGCAAAAGCAATATAAGGCTCAATGTAATTAGAAATTTGGAATACGAATATTTGAAGTTTCAAAAAAATTCCAATGTTTCCATATATTGAAATTTTAAAGTGAAGCAAAATGAAGTGGCATACCTTGCCTCAACAGGTTTGAGGAACTCCTCTGAAAATGTCCTGAAGAGAGCAAGTGAGGTGTGGTGGTTGCAAATGAACATTTGAATTTCTCTAGCTTCTACCACCACTTACTTCACCCAATCTAGTTTCCCTATGTCTTTTACTGCATTGTTCAATGCATGAACACAACATGGGGTCCAAAAGATGTGCTTGTAAGCACTCTCCACCATCAAACCAGTTGGTTTGCACACACTTGTTGAATTAGTGATCACTTGTACAACATTAGCAGGCCCAACCTCCTCTATGGCATCTCTCAAAATGGTAACTTGGAAGTCTACATCCTTACGCTTCCCTAAACAATTCGCGGCTATGAGAAAATAAGAACCAACAGGGCATGTGACTATGATATTGATGAGTGGTCGATGTCTATCATCAATCCACCCATCCATCACAATAGAGCAACTTGTCCTCATCCAAGTTTGCCTCATATTCTCCATTAGCACATTAACCTTGGAATACTCTTTGTCTAGGAGGGTAGTGCATAGCTTATGATCTCCAGAGGGTATGAATGATGGACCAATAGTGGCTACATCTCTGATCATTTGTTTGGAGTAAGAGGAATGGGCCACATGAAATGGGATGGCATGAGCAAAAAAGAATTTGGCAATGGAAGCAAGACTCTGTAGCTTCTCATGCTTGCACATTAAACATTGCTTCAACCGAACTTCCCTTGTCACTACCACTCATCTTCCTCTTTCCTCTTGTGGCAACTTCACTACTACCAGTCATGGATGGTGTAGGCATAGATGATTGTGCACTTGCAAAAGAAGGTGCTAGCATTGTCACACCTTGAGCCCCCATTTTTGCCTCCATATGCAATCTATAGCACTCTATCTTCTTATTTTCTTTTAGTTTTGGACACATTTTAACTCCATAGACTGCAACACCCAAAAAAATGAGATTGTACCCTTGTGTAGCTGCCTCTAAAATTTGTCTTGCAAACATGACAATTCCACACCTTACTCCCCCTTGAATTTTTTTCTTTTAATCCATAGGTGTAACATATTGGAGAAGAGGTTTTTTCTTGTTGAAAGGGCTCTTTATATATTTTTCCATGATATTTGAAGGGCACTTAAATGGGTTTGGTTGATGTCCACTACCAACCTCAACACTTGCACTTGTATTTTTAGCAACTAATTCTACTTCATTCTCACTTCTACTATCACTCTCACTGTTGCTCATGTTTTTTTGAGATTGAATGCAATTTTAAACTGAAAAATGCAAAAAAAAGGACGTTTTTGGCTAAAAATAGTAGATCAAGGATGCCTAGGGGACATCTCCCGGCAATCCTCGCATCCTCGGGACAAGGTCGGGGATTTAGGCCCGAGGACGCATCCCCGAGTTACACAGCTTATTATAAGTACTACCTATCACCTTTATTGACATGCCCTTAGCCCTAGGTGTTAGAGCATGTCTTAAGAATTTGTGGGATTACGTGTTTGAGAACCAAAACAATGGATTGAAAAGAAAAATATAGAACAAAATAATGAAGTGGGAAGAGGGCATGAAATATGAAGCACACATGGAAAAAAGAAAGAGGAAATTTCAAATACTAAAAGAAATGATGTTAAAAGTAAAAATATCTTAAAATGAGTGGAAAAGGGAGACAAAAAAATGAACAAAGTTCCAAAAAAAAAAAATAGTAATATATGGCAAGCAAAGACAAAGGAAATAAATTCATTATAAATTCACTTCCTTTTCTACCACATGGCAACCCATGAAAGACAAAATTTGCAAAAATTATAACTAAAATTCTTTACTTTTCAAACGTACAACATATTCAAAAAAAATCTACCATCTAACCCATTTCAAAGGCCTCCATTGTATGCCTTCCTTTTATCAATACCACCATATGACCAATCAAATCAGCAATTGTCATATGATTCTCTCCAATTGCTCATTGTATGGTCTCCTTAGCACACCATCATCATGCAACTCAAAGAATAAATTCTTATCATTGTATGACCACTGTTAAACTATATCACCTTATCATTGTATGACCACTGTTAAACTATATCACCTTGCTAGAATATTGCATTGTACGGGTTCCTAGAGATGTTCCTATCATTTGACCTCTACATCATTTTCTACCATACAATCTTCATATGTAATGTTGTAACATTGAAAATTGCATTCCCTTGCAATTTCACGTTGTATTTAACACTCACTTTGGTGTGTTAGTTTGAATTGTCCCAATGCCAAGATGTTAGCACTTTTTTGTTATACTTTCCATGATCCTTGTGATGTTTATTTTCCGAACAGGAGCACTTGTGCTAACTTTCACATGACATGTTAGTGTCCCATGAAAAATCATGATTCTAGTAGTCGCTCGAACATTTCATTCTCCCTGTCATGACTGTAACTTCGGGAAGTAATGCCTCTGAACACATTTTGAGCAGTTATCCAACCTTTGTTCCCTTCATTGTTTCTATTTTTTGAAAAAGAAAAGAGGAATTAATTCTATCACTTCTAAAGGCATTTTGTTACCTTCTCTCGAGCAATCTAAAAAACCAGCAATCTCCATTATTATTCTATGAATCTTCTTGTTGATCCTTGGTGCATGTAAGGCTACTATCTTAATTGTGATGTTCACGGAGTAGTTGTAGCAATTTCTACAAGTTAGAAGTGTTCTTCTTGGATGTTTCAAGTCCTAGAGATGATAGTGTTCTTATTTTTATTGTTCCCTCTCTTTTGTTGTGTTTATTATCTCCATTTTTTATTCCTAAGTGCTAACAGTTTTTGCATTTAAGATTATATTTGCTACTGTTGTTGTTATTGTCATTTTGTATTTCATATTGCATTACACTTTGTCTTTTTTGTTCCAAAAGCTATTCAAAAATCAAGCTGTCCGTGGAGGTAGAAATACCAATACAGGGTTTGACTAAGGCAGGCCCATAAATAATCATCCCAAAACATATATTTTCTTCTTGAGTTGCAGGTTTTGTTGAGGAAAAAGATTATTCAACCTTCTTCAAATTGGGTGATATTTCTTCCTTTTTAGCTCCATAAATTTCTTACTTTAGAATAGTTTTATCTATCTATGGTTATATCATTCATGTAGCTATCATTTTGTCGTACTTTCCAATTTTCTTGTGTTGTGCATACAGATGTTATTTTTTGGGCAGAATTTTGTTTCTGGTTTTTTGTCTGTATGGGATGATAGTGCATCACAAAGACATCCGCGCAAAGCGCTTGCACTCGAGGCGAAGAGCTTCTAATTTTTATCCCAAATTCTTTAATTTATGTGAAACATTTCTACAGCTAAAACAAGATTTCAGTTTCTCTATATTCTATTATTTTCACCAATTAGATCTTCAAGTATTTTAGCTTAGTTCTTTTAAACACATTTATGTTAAAGGGTTAAATGTCATGCCCCCAAAATTGCAACACTAAAGTATAAAAGAACCAAGTGTTGAAATGCAAATAAATAAATAATACAAATAACATAAATATTAAAGATATAAATATAAATATTAACAATTAATATTATTATAATTATAATTATTATAATATCATACTATAAATATTAACAATAGATTCAATTTATATATATAGTAATAAAATAAGAAAACATATAATATATTGATATAAAACAATATATATATATATTGATGTCATGTCCCTGCAGATTACAACACCAAGTCTAGGCCGACCATATTTGAAATACAAATTAATATTTATTTATTTTGGCCAACCATGCCTTGATATCTAAGGAATAGGCATATATAAATAATTGCCAGTCACCCAGGTTAATGAGGAGAGAGAGGAATAGATAGCGATCAGAAGACTAATTATCAGACACTATAAAGTGCAGAAAGTAATTAATAAAGGCAGCAATCAAGATTTAATCACCCAGGTTAAAATTGCCTATGCATGCAATGATGATGTTTAGAAGGGAAGCAACAACTATAATATTGCAGGGTAGAGATTAAGCAGCGATTTTATTTGAGGCAAGACGACTAAGCATAATTAAGGGCAGCGATCACCCACAGCAATTCAAACCATTTGGGTCGACTCCCTCCTTATGGTGCAGATAAGAACAAACTATGCAGGCCAACCTCTGGCAATTCAAATTAAAAGAGTGATTAGTTTAAATGCAGTAATCATAATTAAAGGCAAACAGTGATTTCAATTAAGAGATAATATTAAATAAATTAATTACTCTTAATTGCAGCAATTAGTAATAAAGGAACATGTCCCTTGGTAAATGAGTGAAATGAAGAGTTATGCCCCTTGCCTATTCAATGATATTAAAAGAGAGTCTCTCCAAAGCAAAGGCATCGATTGGAGAAGAGATAATTTCAGACCAGCAATCATCTACATGAGATAAATCGATAAAAAGAAAATAGAGGACTGCACCCTCTAAGTCAGAAATAATTAATTAATTGCACATGCACAGCAGTCTGATTTCTTGAGTCGGTGGTATGAAATCTGATTTACAATAATGTAGTTGCAGTACAATTTAATATAAGTGATTGTGATTGTTTAATTAGATGTTCGAGGTACTAATGATACATTGCTGTTATGACTGCTTTCTTATATCAGTAAATATTGGATTAATATTTGTTTGTCATATGTCTTGAATGTTTTAGCCATGATAGAGGAGACCGAGATTACAAGAGGGGTACAGTAATGGGGCACTCTCCTAGGTACGCCACCTCGAGATGGGGGACCAGGTAATCCCAAGATGGGGACCAGGTAGTCCCAAGGAGGCCAAGGGGGTACAGAAGGTACTACGCTTTGGGCTTAGGAGAGATGGGCTTCCAGCGCACCCTTTGTAACCTCACCCCTCCATCATGGTGAATCAATACAAGAAGTCCAATCATGGCGAGAGGGAAATGATTGGCAAGATGAGGGGATAATGGAAAGGGGACACCTCATTGGGTAGACCAGCTCATATGGATGGCATGGGCCACATGAAGCCAAGAGGGATGGTATATCCACTCTTGGGCCTAGGGTAGAGGATCCGACATACCCCATCAAAGTCGCGTTCTCTCATGCTCTCCTATGGTTGAGCCTTCCAAAGATATTAAAGTGCTTTATGGTTGAATTAATAATTCTGTCTTGAATTTACTTATGTTTAATTATGATAATCTGCTAATTAGTATTATTGTGGTAAATGGTTTCTAATCTGTTTGAAGGGCTTCAATTAGGTGAAAGGTATTCTCTAACCCATTTGTTTATTTGGAAATTGAGGAATTAGGGCAAATTTAGGGCATTCCCAATTAGAGGACATTAGAATTGAAAGGGAATACAATTATAAAAATGGTGATTAAGATCAGCCAGCGATTCATTTAAACAGCAGCAATCAGATTTGGAACAGCCGCGGTTAGTTTTTAAAGAAGCATATCTTTGCTTAACAAAGGACATGTCCATTTAAAAGGACATCTCTTTTCAAAGAGATGTGCCCCATCATTGAGATATGAGGATATATAGGAAAGTGGGGATATTTTGGGAAATGATCCATGTGATAAATGGAGCAGAATGGAATGAAATCAATAAGATCTGATATGGAAGCAATCAGAAATAAATAATAATCTGCACTCAAAAAGAAAGCAGCCATTAAATAAGGGATTGGTATGCATTTGATATAAATATATATATGATATTTGAAGGCATATAAATATATGTCTAGTTACTGTCATAATGACTAATATGCATTAAAGGAGATATGTTATGTCTAATTCAGTAAATAAGGGAAATTATAAATTCATTTATATTATTATGATTTACATCTTTCCCTTAAGCAATCATGTGTAAGGTTGGCAAGAAGACGTATTGACAAAAGGCAACTTAGGGATTGTCTTGGTGGATGTTCCTAAGATGGAAAGGGATCGTCTTGGTTGGATGTTCCTTTCCTAGCGCCCTTCCATATGTTTCTCTCCCATCTCTACCATGGTTGTTTATTGGAAAGGAGTCTATAGATTAGATTCAAGTTCAAGTTGTTATTTCATAAATGTTAATAGTTCATTTATTCTTAAGTTCAATATCTATTATATGATTAAAATTTATCAAGAGAAGACTGCTAGAATGGAATACAAACCACTTCAAAGATATTTTCCAGTCAAAAAAGAATGTAGAGGACCAACTGAATGAGCTAAATGAAAAGGTGATCAAAGAAGGGATGCACCAAGAGGAATTTATCAGAGAGAAGGAACTCCTTGCAGAATATGAGGACATATTGGCCAAAGAGGAAATATTTTGGAAGCAAAAATCCAGGGAGGTTTGGTTACAAGTTGGTCATAAGAATACCAAATTCTTTCATAATGCCACAAAACAAAAAAGAGCAATCAATAGAATCACTAGGATTGAAGGACAAGGAAACAATATAATAGAAGACCCAAACTCCATTAAGGAGACTGTTGTTAAATTTTATAAAAATCTGCTGAACAATGTGGGAAGTTCAAATCTAGCAGCACAAAACAAGTTTTTGTCAATCATACCGAAAATAATCACTGAAGAACAGAATAAAATGCTGAATGGGAGCATTACTATGGAGGAAGTAAAGCAAGCTCTTAGACAGCTCCCCTCAGAGAAAGCTCCAGGTCCCGATGGATTTCCAACAGGTTTCTTTCAAAAATGCTGGGATATCATAGGGAAAGATATGGTGGATGCTTTAGAGGCGGCCAGAAGATCAGGGAAAATCCTAAAAGAAATTAATAATACTTTTATAGCATTAATACCAAAGAAGGAAAGGCTGCCAAATTGGAAGATTATAGACCAATCTCTTTGTGTAACACCATTTACAAGATTCTCTCCAAAGTCATCGCTAACATGCTAAAGCCCTTGTTAAATTACATTATTTCAGAGGAACAAACAGGATTTGTTCCAGGCAGATCTACTTTTGACGGAGTAATTATAGCTCAAGAAGTGATCCACACTCTGCAAAACACAAAAAGAGCTGGAATGATGATAAAACTAGATATTTCAAAGGCTTATGACAATGCAGATTGGCGGTTTTTATGTAAAATGATGCAGGCATTTGGCTTCAATAGACAATGGGTAAATTGGATCTTTGAATGCATATCCACTCCTAAATTCTCAATATTGGTTAATGGGAATCCAGAAGGTTATTTTAGCTCATCCAAAGGTCTTAGACAAGAAGATACACTGTCCCCATTTCTTTTCATCATTATGGCAGAAGCCTTAGGTAGATCCATAAAGGAAAATCATGACAAGAAGCAGGTCGAAGGCATCAAAGTGACAAGGGGCTTTATTTCTACACATCAGCAATTTGCTAATAATATGTTATTGATGGAAGCAGCAAGAAGGAAAGAAGCTAAAAGGTTTCAAGATATTCTTGGGTCTTATGAGGAAGCTTCAGGACAAGCAATTAATAGGTTTAAGTCAGAAATTTTCTTCTTTTCAACGACTCGAGTAGAAGAAACTCAGATTCTTAACATACTAAAATGCAGGAAAGGAACTCTGCCTTGCTTATATCTTGGTATCCCAATAGACAAGGGGCTGAGAATATCAAAGCTTTGGGATCCATCAAAATCCAAAATGGATAAAGGATGAATTCTTGGAGAGGAAAATGGCTGTCATGGGCGGGAAGATTAATCATGCTTCAGGAAGTAATATCAGCACTACCAATCTATCTCCTATCATTTTTGGCTTTGACAGTAGGAATGAATAACTTTCTGATTCAAAAATTGAGAAATTTCTTTTGGCAAAACACAGAAGAGAAAAATAAAATTGCACTTATAGCTTGGGAAAAAAATTGTAAGCCAAAATCTCTAGGAGGAATGGGCCTCAGAAATCATGATAAGCAAAATCAGGCATTGGGAGCCAAACTTGTATGGAGAATGGTAAAAGACCCGCAATCGAGATGGGTGAGATTCGCCCCTTGCAAACCAAGTACCTCAATGGTGGAGATTCGAAAGATTTTTTAAGAATCAGCAATCCCCCTAAGGGTTCAAGAATCTGGAATTTCATTCTCAAATGCAAAGCATTAATGGCAGACCATGTTTCATGGGATGTCCATGATGGCCGATTGTGTTTGTTTTGGGAAGATTCATGGGGGGGCTATCCAAGTCTAGACAGTATTTTAACAATTGAAAGAACCAAGACTTGGCTCAAACAATGTTGGGGAGATAAAATAAGAGATTATGTCAAATTTCCAAATGCTGATCCAACCTTAGGGTGGGAATGGAAGAGCTTAGAGGGTCTCCCAATCCCTCATAATGAAGTTCTCCAGCTAAAGGAAGTAATAAGGGATAGACAATTAATTTTCAAACGAGGTAATGATGTGCTAATTTGGGCAGTATCCAAACATGGACAATATAATGCAAACGAAGGATATAATCTATTGGTGAGCCAAGATGAGAATAAAGATATGGGCATATCACAAAAACTTTTTTGGAGTAACAAAATCATACCTAAAGCAGGAGTGTTTACTTGGCTAGCAACAAGAAAGAAGATTTTAACGGCAGAAAGATTCAAGAAAATGGGCTTTGCAGGCCCTTCTAGGTGTGTGTTATGCAAAGCACATGAAGAAAATATCGACCATCTCCTTCTAAATTGCCCTTTTTCAGCAAAATGTTGGAGATGGCTTTGTGCTAAACTGGGATGGATCACGGCTCTTCCTAATGACATCATTTCCTTATTCCAATGCTGGCCAATCAGAACCAAGAACGGGCTTCTTAGCTGCTTATGGGAAATAAGCCCTTCAACCTTGATATGGGAAATTTGGAAGGAAAGGAACAGAAGGTTATTTGACAATAAAGCAAGATCGGTTGAATCGGTGCTTAACATGATTGAAGGCTCCATTGTGGAAAATATAAACAGCAAGATTGCATTATGACTAAATATTAAAGGGAACTTCACTGAATGGGATGGAAGAATGAGATTCAACTGGCCGGGTCTCAAAGTCCCTTCTTTTTCAGGTAGAAGCGAAGGGAAAAGAGAACAAGCAGTATGGCACCCGCCACAGGATGGTTGGTTGAAATTAAACTTTGACGGGGCTTCTAAAGGAAATCCTGGCCCCTCTGGTGCAGGCTACATAATTAGAGATAGTCGAGGACTTACCATAGGCAAGATTGTTGTTCCTCTTCCAAAAGACACCAATAACATAGCAGAATTTAGTGCTTTATACATTGGATTAATCGAGTGCAAAAAGAAGGGAATTGACGAGTTAGAGATTGAAGGAGATTCAGCTATTACTGTCAATGCAGTAAGAACAGCAGAGACTCCAAATTGGAGGCTAAAAGCTCTTTTGGATAGGATAATGACAATCCTAGAATATTTTGAATGCTTCACCATCAATCATGTGTATAGGGAGGCAAATAAGGAAGCGGACGAGCTATCTAAGCTTGCCGTAGAAGATAAAGAGGAAAGGTGGGGCATAAGAATTATGTAAGATGAATCTTTATGGGGGAATCAAAGGAGTTTGTGAAAGAATTATGCAGGGTTGTCTTTTGCAGCAAGGTCTTGGGCAATCTGGTTACAACTGTGGTCAGTGTGGTCATTAATTTAGTAGTTGGCAGGCCATTGAAGGAACCAGTAAACCCAGTTGCTTGCCCTCCAAAGAGGTGCACTAGAGCGGTCACGGCTTCATCAAAAGAACAGCAAAGAAGCAGAACCAGGGAAGTCTCCAACCACCCCATGGAGAATGTGTCTTTGTAGATAGCAGGTTATTGTTGTGAAGGATTAGGTATTAAGCTTCTAGTAGTTTAATGTTGTGTAGGGAAGGGCTTAAGTTTTTTTTTTCTTTCTGAATAGTTAGTATCTTAGAATCAGGGCATTTGATAATTATGCCATTCAGGAACAGGGCGTTTGGAAAGAGCTATGCTGGTTAAATGGGAGATCTTTATATGTTTAATGTCCATGATGAAGACTAGCTTGGGAAGCTTAATATTTATTTATATGGAATCACAGATCCATTATGTTTACAGATTGCTAGGCAAAGCAATATGAACTGCTAAATATCAGCTGTGTGAATTCATACACATTAATATAATTTGGCTTTAGCATCTTATTTACCAAAAACAAAATATCTATTATATGATTTGCTACTAAATATTATTTGTTAAACAATTTTATGTTGTTTAATGGTCTCTTAAGAAAAATACAGGCATACTCCAAGTAGGGGACATTACAATTGGTATCAAAGCTTTAATCCTACCAACTTGCGGGACAAACCAACTTTAACCACCATTCAATTAGGATTAACTATTGAGCCCTCTTTTTAAGTAGGCCAATAGTGCATTTCAATATGTGTCTGCCTTTCACATGTATACTTTGTGTCTTACGTGTATTTATGTGTATTCTTCATGTCTTACGTGTATTCATGTGTATACTTCATGTCTTATGTGTATTTATGTGTATACTTCATGTATTATGTGTATTTATGTGTATGCTTCATGTCTTATGTTTCGCTTCATGCCTGATGTATTTCAGCAGGTTTTACTCCATGCATGTTTATGATTACTTTATGCTTAAAAATTATTAAAATGCCAAATCCATAAAAGCTTTATCTATCAAATGCTTCTTGGGTTGAGAAGCACTAACAAATTAACTTATTTAAAATTAAATTATTATTAGTCTCCAAATGTAATAATGAAGAGTCGTAACTATTGAAGTGAAAAGGTGTGACTCCCTCAAACTTGAGATATAAAAGGGAGAGCATTTCATTTGAGAAAGACATCCATAACATCATTGAAGAATTCAATTAAGAATAGAACCTTAAGTGATTTTGCAAGTGAATTAAATTAGGAATAATGATGTGAGAAAGGATGTGACTCCTAATGTGAAAGGTTGTGACCCTTCAAATATGAAAAGTTGCGACCCTTCAAATGAAAGATTGTGACTCTTCAAATGTGAAAAGTTGTGACCCTTCAAATGTGGAAGACTATGACTCCCTCAACAATAAGATATACAGGGGGAATCATTCCCTTGTGAAGAAACCATCAATAGGGAATAAAAATATCAATCAACTTGGAAGTAAAGTATTATTCTCAAAAGGCAGCCATGAAGGGTGGTGACTCATTTATTGTGAAGAGTGGTGACTCCTTCAAGAAATGGATATAAAGGATAAATCAACTCATTGGCATTTAATAAGCAATCATCACTCATCTATCCATCAAGAAATCAAGCGATCATCACTCATGTATCCATCAAGAAATCAAACAATCAAAATAACAAAAAGATTCCCAAGGAACAATCAATCATAACAACTCAACATAGTTAATGATAAAATCTAACAATATAACTTGATTATTAAATCCACTTGTTGCCATCACTAGTTGTCACAAAAATTTAGGCATAACTAAGATACAAAGATAGATTAAGATTTTCTTACTTTCAAACTTCGAGATATAAGTGCACTAAGATATCATCTTGACATAGGATAGTCAATCTCTTAAAAGCCAAAACAACATTTTTGAGAGAATGTAATGAAGACAACTCAATTCTTTAGGAACCTACAAATTTGGACTCTTGAGAGATCTTAAGAGAAATGTTGGAAATCTATCGTAGGGTATATTCATCAAGCTTCATGAAGGAGGAACACAATTGTTCTACTAAAATTTGTTCTACTCATTTTGGACAACACCATAATACACAATCAAATCCATAACACATAATCTTTCTCACACTCATAGAGACAATGACGATGCATGGATCTACCTAGGAACCTACAAAATTGATCTTGTAGACCTGGTTTGTGGACCAAGTTCACTTCTATATTTGATATCTAGAGTAGATCATTTCATCCTAAGGTCCTATTCTCCTAAGTCATCCTTCTTGATTAGAGTAGCTCTACATTCATGATTAAAAATCAAGGAAATCAATATTAGGAATACATGTGCCTTAGATAAATTTGATACAAATCAAGTTACACCCAAATTTATTTCATAAGTCTATTTTAAGTTACACTATGGGCCAATAACCCACAAATCCCAATAACATTTTCACCTCTTACAGTTTGGGAAAAAATGATGTTGTTTGAACTAGATGGAATAAAACAATACTTTTCTGAGATATGAAAATCACCCTAGTATTAAACATAGGAATATGTCAAATCTTTACAAGAGGAATGACAACCTCCCATTGATATGGAAATTGGATGTTAGTGTCAATCAATAAATTCAAATTCTATGAAGTGTTCGTGGGTGATATATGTTTGCTATGGATTCTAAGACTTTTGTACATCCAATAATTTGTACTTTATATACTTAGAAGGTTATAACATGTCATTAATGAGTCTATGACAAGATGATATATGTTGAAAAATGTTTGGACTATTTTAGGTGTTACAAACACCTATAAGCTATTACATCCTCATTAGAATCAATCTTGCCTCAAACCTTGTTTAAATGAATAGGTGAAATAAAATATACTTTATTTAAGAGAAATTGTACTTAGTCCTAGTTGATGGTGTAAGAAAAGAGGGTACAACCCGTAGTAAAGGATCTTGTTATTCACAACACTCCCATAATGTTGGATGCAACATTTTTTCTATCATTATAGATTTCCACAAGGGGTAATGAAGAATTTGTATCATTGAGGTAATGAAATGAGAGAAAACTTATCTTAAATAACAAGTCTTGCCAATTTCCAACTCTTGGTTTTGTTCTTGAGAGTTATTAAAGACGATAAATTGTCCTCATACTTTAGAGGGTGGTATTAACCTTATTGGTAGTATACTAACAATCACTCTCCAAGGACATCATTGCAGTATTAAGTCGGACATAACCAAGACATCATCACTAGCTATACAGTTTTCAACTCCTAAATACATCAAAGTATCACAACAAAAGCTAATTACATCACAAGAAGGAGCAATACAAATCTACTAGGTTGATTTGATCTTGGTAACTTCAAGAGCGTCCTAGATTGTAATTGCTTGAGGACAAGCAATCTTGGGAAGGGCAGACTGTCATGCCCCTGAAATTGCAACACTAAAGTATAAAAAAACCAAGCGCTGAAATGAAAATAAATAAATATAAATATAAATATTAAAGAAATAAATATAAATATTAAAAATTAATATTATTATAATTATAATTATTATAATATCATACTATAAATATTAAAATATATATATATATATATTGAAAGGGAATACAATTATAAAAATGGTGATTAAGAGCAGCCAGCAATTCATTTAAACAGCAGCAATTCATTTAGTAAACAGCAGAGATTAGAGGAAAGGCAGCAATCAGATTTGGAACAGCAACGGGTAGCTTTTAAAGAAGCATATCTTTGCTTAACAAAGGAAATGTCCATTTAAAAGGACATCTCTTTTCAAAGAGATGTGCCTTATCATTGAGATATGAGGATATATAGGAAAGTGGGGATATTTTGGGAAAGGATCCATGTGATGAATGGAGCAGAATGGAATGAAATCAATAAAAATCTGATATGGAAGCAATCAGAAATAAATAATAATATGCACTCAGAAAGGCAGCAGCCATTAAATATAATAAGGGATTGGTATGCATTTGATATAAATATATATATGATATTTGAAGGCATATAAATATGTCTAGTTACTGTCATAATGACTAATATGCATTAAGGGAGATATGTGTGCCTAATTCAGTAAATAAGGGAAATCATAAATTTATTTATATTATTATGATTTACATCTTTCCCATAAGCAATCATGTGTAAGGTTAGCAAGAAGACGTATTGACAAAAGGCAACTTAGGGATTGTCTTGGTGGATGTTCCTAAAATAATTGTCTAAGTGGATGTCCCTAGAGGGATTGTCTTGGTGGATGTTCCTAAAGGAATTGTCTTGTTGGATGTGCCTAAGATGGAAAGGGATTTTCTTGGTCGGATGTTCCTTTCTTGGTGCCCTACCATGCGTTTCTCTCCCATCCCTACCATGGTTGGTTATTGGAAAGGAGTCTACATATTAGATTCAAGTTCAAGTTCTTATTTCATAAATGTTAATAGTTCATTTATTCTTAAGTTCAATATTTATTATATGATTTGCTATGAAATATTATTTGTTAAACAATTTTATGTTGTGTAATGGTCTTTTAAGGCAAATTCAAGCATACTCCAAGTAGGGGACACTACATTAAAACACTAAAAAGGGTTAATCAGCCTAATCATGGTTGGAAAACTCAACAAGTACTTGCCACATTTGAACCTTGCCAAGTAACTCGCGAGTTAACTCGCCAATCAAACTCTGCAAGTTTGACACAAATACTTGCCAGTTGCATAAAAAATGCAAAATACGGAAAAAGCGAAAAACTAGTCAAAAAATTCACGATTTTTCCCTACAGATGCATGAAGACCCCCTCACACTTCCTCGCACAACAATTGGAGAGCAAATATTTTTTTTAAAAATGTGTCTAAAATATGCTAACCAATTTTTTGCCACAGTTTTTTACACAATCACCAACACTTGGCCAACTTGATTAGCGTTAGCTCCAAACCCAAACTCTATCAAAGCAACTCTAACCAAGAATGCGCCCTAAAACCACTTAAGGAAGAGGGGCGGGCATATGGTCAGAGGATCCCTAAGATCTAACACTTGATACACGAATTGAATACAACTGGAAACTGAAGATAAACTCAACGCCAAGAATGTGCACTCAAGATCCTTTTGAAGGCGAGGTACTAACATATGATGGAGTACTTATTACAAAATGAAAGAAACTTAGGCGGATAACCAGCCATAAAATTTTCAAACTAACTAATTCATCCACTACGGCGGGCATCCACTCATGAGTGGAAATTCACCACTTGACAGTGGGTACAAGAGAGATTAACATTCATTCTCCACACTGGCGGTAAACCATCCAGAGGTACTTAATGTGAAATTTTAACAAGTAATTACAGCAATAACAATGGTTGGATTAGTACTACTCAATCTCAACCTTACAATCAAGGAATTTGCAAATTACAAGTATTACAATGATAGAGAATAATGTTAAGATGTAAAGAATGAATGTTTTACAATGTTTATCCCTCAAATGATGAAGTAAAGGCCAAAAACAGAAAACTAATGCAATCTGATATAAAATCTGAGTTTTGGAAATTCTGATCAGCAAACAGGAAGCACCATGAAATGCTCATAACTTCATCAAATTACCTCCGATTTGAATGAAATCAAATGCAATGGTCAACTGGAGGATGGGTGCCCAAGCCAAGAAGAAGAAACAGCCACAAAAGACCAGCATTAATTTATTTGCACAATTCCCAAAGCCCTTAGAATGGTACGGCCTTCTTGAGGGTCGATTTCCTTCTTAAAAATCAGCAACTCAAAATTAAATTCTGATATTGCAGCAATAGGGTCGCCTTGGACATGGAGAATGATTGGTAAAGTACCCACAAACAAAATAATTTTATTCAAAGAGCTACATACAAAACTCCACTTCAACTGTAGATGAACCAACAACTCAGAAATGATAAAAAACTCCAAAATTCTTCAACAATAAGCTCAATCTGCTAGTATGGATGAGAAGCAACAAATAAACCAATTAGGTGTTGTCTTTCAAACACGAAATTGATTGTAATCTAGGAGGTAAGCATCCCTCAAAGAAATAATCACAATGTCATTTCGATAGCATGACATTAGCAATTAACAATGGATGTCCAAATGCTGGAGCTGAACTCTCTTTTATAGAAAAAGAGATGTCTCTTCAATTTCCCAACCAAGAACGCCAAAAGCCACTTTACAATTTTCAAATTATAAAAAATTATCAAAATCCCCTCAAGGGTGGCGTCCCACTTCAAGGCAACAAAAACTTTAATGAAAATATTAAAACCACTTTTATGAAGGTGTCCCTCTCCATGCCCCTCTTTTAAACACAACTTAAAGTTATCTCTCTAGGCCAAGGGGTCAACAATGAAATAAAACATTAATTGCCTTGTATTAAAAATGCCAACAAATACTGCATTTTGAAAGCTGCACCAAAATTACCAATTGCTCCAACAAGAATAGAAACATATTGAAGCACTACCAACAGGACTACTGCCAAAAATAGTATTTACTATAAATAGTAAACACCCATAAATGCTTCAAACCTCCAAGTAAGGAAACCCTAATTTTACCTCAACGAGCCTACGGGCCTCCGGAATAGGCTGATGAGCAACTGAGTTGATCACTGATGAGAAGGGGACATTACAGTGTCAACTACCTAATTTCTCCCTTAATTGATAAAATTGTGAAAATGTTATGCAAGATGAAGTTTAGTGCACTTTCAAAGGCCTTAAAAGGCCTTAATTTGGGCTTGGTGGCAGGTGCGTTGCCCCTCAACCCTACCCTATATCATAACAGGGAATACGCCAAGGGCGCTACCCCAAGACCCTGCGAGGGGCGTTGCCCCTAGACCTTGCTAGGGGCATTGCCCCCAAATGCCCATGGGGGGCGTTGCCCCTCAACCCCGTTGGGGGCACTACCCCCAAATCCCCGCACCCTGCTAGGGGTGTTTCTCTCAAATCCCCACCAAACTCATTTCATTCATTTTATAGTTATATTTTGCATAAAATTTATATTTTTTCAAACATTTAACAACTAGAATGCCTCCTTCCTCTCAAATAAATGTGCAACCCTGTTCTCCCTCTTTGAGCTTTGATGCAAAAATTGTTTTCAGCCATGAGGCTGCCTTGCAAGCCTTCAATACTCGATTACATGATCTCAATCAACATTTGATTGATTTCCAAAAACAATTAGAGGGTGAGACTATGTCTAGTGATGTCATGTCTTTAATTAAAGGCATCTACAATGTGTTACATACTCATTTTGATAGTATCAAGTTCTTGCAAAGGCTAGCACACATCGTACACAACGATGTGTCTACTTACACCGTGGTTCTTGCAAACCCAAATGATGCAAATTGTAATATCATTGCTACTTAGTTGTTTGTGCTTATGCAAATTGTAATATCATTGCTACTTAGTTGTTTGTGCTTATGACAGTCCCCACCATGCATTTGGCATCTAATTCAAGCATCGCTACTAGCATAGCCCAGTTGACAGCAATACATGCCTCATTTGTTGGGCATCCTATTCCTTTAGCTACCATAACTTAGGTATTCATGACATGAACATTGGCACCTCTTTACCTATTGGCTCTTGCACTTCATCTACTTACACTTCCACTACTTTCCAACCCCATTTGCATTCTATAATCTAGCTATAAATTAATTAATGCAAACTGTTGGACAATTACAACAATAGCTTGCCTCCCTTTCTACTTTGACTAGCCAACCCCTTCTACCATATTACAGACATAGTTGATGGTCATTGTCCATTCTTGCCACCCCCTTGCCAATTAGTTTTGAGGTGCCAAGGTTTGAAAAGTACAATGGAAAAGGAGACCCACAAACCTATGTATCTACTTTTACAGTGTTTTGTCACAAATTTCATTTTCAGGATGTGTTGTTAGAGAAGCTTTTCTCACAGTCCCTAAAGGACGTTGCATTGGATTGGTTCTACTCCCTTCTTGACCATTACACTAATTCATTTGACCAATTAGTAAATCAATTTCTACAACACTTTTAGGCTAATATCAAACCCCAAGTCACATTTATTGATCTAGTTCATTGTAAACAAGTGGTTAATGAAAAGCTCGCTAATTTTATCTTCTACTATCAATCTTTATTCTCTCAAATGCCTTATGCATTGCCCAACTCAAACATGTAGCAAGTTTTTATCTAAAACATACAACCTTTGATTTGGGACAAGATTTTATTGATGAGATATTCTTTGTATGTGCATTTGTGTACTACCTGTTGTCACCTGAAATTGCACCTTGCTCAACCTGGAGTTCAGCATTCCAATGACACCATTGAAATGACCTCAAGGTGTGGGACCTTTGCAAATTGAGGTCAAGTCTTCAGAGAAGGCCAACTTCCTCTTCTGATCTAAGTGCAAATGTGTTGGTCCAACCCAACACATGAAACCCTATCACTACTCTATTCTAACAACTCACGGGGGGAAAAGGATAGAAGGAATGCATTAAAGGGAAAAGAGGTGATGCACCAAGATAGAATTTTGTTTTTTCCTACTTCAAATGACACCATAAACCAATAAGATAACCAAAACTCTCACTAGAACATGAAGGTAAATGAATTTTACTCAAACATGCAAAAGATAACAATGATAAATGATTGAATCTCTTTAACACAAAGCTCAGAGCAATCTTTACAATTGTAGAATGCAAAAATGCATAAGTCTACCAAAGAGAAACCCTAGAGGAGGTAGAGGAAGAACCCTTAGAATGAATACAATTCTTGCCTTTATAGTTCAGACATAACTAAGATGATTTCTAACCAAACCCTAACCCTACTAGGGTTAGCAATTTAGAAAAAATATGATCATATCAAGAGCAGAGGAGTTGATCATTAAATTTTGTGCAAAAGATAAGCCTAGAGAACCTTGATGTGCACGCCATGCCTCTGCAATGAATGTTCTGTAAGTGCAGAGCGGAGAACTCCCGTAAAATCCACCATGAAATCCAGTCTACAACAGGAATGTCTCTGCAACACATAAAGGAGGTAAGGGCGCCACTTTTGCATTGAATAAGGTATGGAAATCCGTGAAGAATGAACCTTGTAGCAAGAAAATCTGATCCTGGTAGCTGAAAATGTTGCTCGGCTATGAATGCAACCGCTCTCACAAACTGGCGTGGTTAGCCGTTGTCAGATTTGAATTTGGGTCGTCAATCTGCATAAGATACAAGATCCCAAAAGTCCTCCCTTGCAAAGAATCTCTATGATGCAACCAAAAGCCACCACGTAGCTCCTAGGACACACGTCACCATCCTGCACTTTCACAGACCGATGGTGGGTATGTCTTAAAGAGCTCCACAAAGAGCATAAGGCCTTAAAACTTCACCACGTGGCAACCATCCAAGCTCCGCATTTAGAAAGTGGGCACACCTTAATATGTTCGCGAATGGTTGAGATTGTGCCATGTGTCACCCAATCTGTGCCTTAGAACTCGACACCTGTCCTCCTCCCGCGCTTCCACAACATTATGTAAGCCTTATTTGAAAAGTTTCGCGGAATGACGAAAAGCAATGAAAACATGCCACTTGGTGTCCTCTGATATGCCTTCGGGAATGCCACATCTTTCGAGCTTTCGTGGATTGGTGGGTCCGTCTTAAGGAGCTTCGCGGAATGGCGAAAAACCATTGAAACAACACCACATGGCATGGTAGGGTCCATCATTAGTTCTACAGCTGCTAGCAACGCTTAATATGCCATGTGGCACCTTTTTCGCACTTCCACAGGATGATTGTGGGCAACCTTAAAAGGCTCAACAAAATAGCGAAATGCCCCAATCATTGACACGTGGCATTGGTGGGACCTACTAATGAGCCCCACAGCACTGCTCGACTAATGACTTGCCACTCGCCACCTTTTCCACGGTTCCGCAAGCAACTTTTGCCTTGGTGAAAATCCATCCGCATGTCATGTCCCTAAAATCGTGACATTTAAAAAAATGAACTTACTTAAAAGCTATCAACCATTTATGTATCCTTATAATTATAATTGTTGAAAACAATATTATAATTATGAAAATTATAAATATTAAAATACAAATCTAAAAATATCCACCGTTCTAACATCATTATAAGATCACATTATAATTATAAATATAATTTAAAGGTATTACTATAATTATCGAAATCATCTTATGCATAAACATATAAATAGAATAACAGATGCTATATCATAGATATGATATATATGATATTATAATTGTTATAATGATAATATATAATATAAAACCTATACTCTAAGATGAAATAAATGATGACAGACCATAACCCCGATATGCCCAACCGATAAGACATAGAATGACATAGAATGCTACAGGGGGGTGATCGATAGAATCCTTTTTGCTACCCGACTATGGTAATCCGGAATATATTATATGAGCCGCCAAAGGTCTGTGTCGAATCCCTCTCATACTTGAATTGACTTTAGTGTAAAGAGGACACTATGGAGTTGCTATTCATTGATCATATGACTGATGATTGATATCATTTGCCCACAGGACGAATTCCTTCATTGACATTGATGAGGGTCCATCGCATATGAGGCAAACTAACGGCCAATATCCATAAGGAGTGGAAATCCATTGGGTCCAACCGAATGAAGGGATCACTGTATCAATCCCTATCGGCATGGCAACTGCACGGTATTGGCGATGTATCGATCATTCTACAATAACATGTATCTATTTACCATTTTTAATATCCGGTATGACGTCGTCACAAATACATCATATCAGGGTCAAATAATAAAATTTTACCAAACTTACCACTAGATGGGAATAGGAAGGAAATGCTTCATTAGTGTTTAGAAGGGAGGCGAGTAGTTAGAATAAGGCATCAAGGATAAACAATTAACTAATGTATTCAAAAATGAAGGAAATGAATTCAAAGCAGCGACTGGGGTTGTTATCCAAGGGATGTATCTATTCTAGAAGACATCCCCCTTTGAATCGATACAGCCCCTCGATCCAAAGGTATATGATGGACAATGAATCACCCAAGTTAGGGAAAAAAGCAGTTTAGATTTCACCTAGCAAATCAAGAACAGCAATCTACATTAAGGCATCCATTCATCCCATTTTAGTATGAATTTTGAGAACTAAAACAATACTCCTTGAAGACCATAAGTATATGGCAGGGATAGCGATTATGGCCAATATCAACGTTCAAATTGGAAAGAGGTTCTCAATCAAAGTCCCATTACTGAATTTATAGGAAGAGTACAGCACTCAGGTGAATCTCCTTTCACATAGCCTTAATATTTAGTTCTCCTAAATTCGACATGATGGTATTTGCAGAATTTCTATTCATTCATTATCTAAATGCAATTTTTACATATTTTTTAATCATAACCATTGATCCATAAAGTTCGTCCTCTCCTGTAATTAAAATGTTGAATCAATCCTTCATGCTACATTATCTCAAGGCTAAGTTTCACATATTTATGAACTCGGCATTATATATAAATCTACACTCCTCAATCGACCAGTGTAGAAACAACATCTTCTTAAATCGGCCATAGGGGAACTCTGTGATATTTCATTATTTCCAAACACTTAGGAGAGACAAGATTAACAAACTCGGGTTGGTCTCATTGCATAAACTATTATGGGAATAGGTCAGTATAAGTTAACCAGTCGGGATTGATCTCTTTGCATAAACTTTTGTGGGAATAGACATTGATAGTAATTTAAGGAATCCAATCATATGACTGCATTTAGATTTGCTTGATGTTGAATCTTCTATTTGATAAAATCATAAAATGCATTATCATTGATAGAAAATAATACGATAAGAATGGACATGGATATATTAAATGGTTACATCTACTTGTGCATGTTGATACATTTCCATAGTATATCTCATTTGGTTATATGCACATCCTAATACTCTCAAAGCATAATGGATGAATATAGATGAATCAATAATAAATGCATATATATGTGACTGTACAAAGATTGTCTTCTCCGTGCATGTAACCCTATTAGGAAGGGCAAACCATGTGTGAAGTGGTTTGCCTAAAAACCCCACCTAAGATTCCGCCCCACAGGCCCAAGGCAAGGGCTGGGACATGGAGGGGTGGGGGTCCCACCTAAGATTCCGCCACGGCCATGGAGAGGTGGTAGGCATTAGGCCACTTTAGACTCTATCGACGAGTGTCTTCTAAGGTGCTGCCATGAGTGGACTATGCAGGTACTAAGCCACTAGGGAAGGAGGATTGTGATGGACAACCTCTTGAGCTTGATATGAGAGCTTCAGGGCAGATCCACCCATTGCACTCTTCTTATGTTTGCCAAACTACATTGATGATTATGTCTGATTTTGATGCTAGATATTAAAGCTAACATATAGATATGTGGGCATGTATGTATATGGTGAATGCAGGTGTTACTTCAAGAAGGCCATTGGGTGGGAGTAGAGACCCAAATCCTTCAACCTTTAAACAACTTTAGAACCAGACAGGGAAGGGACATTACACCGCAGAATAGCGAAAATCAATAGGAAGATGCCATGTGGCACCCATTAAGCCAATGTAACCATGTATCTTAGAAGAATTGCCACATGTCACCCTTACTGCATTTCCACAACATGATGGTGGGCACGCCTTAAGAGGCTTAGCGGAACAATGGAATGCGTCAGAAACTTGCCATGTGGACTCAGTGGGATCCTCCAAATGGTCCTATTGCTACCAACGATGCTAAAAATGCCACATGTCACCACTTCTGCTAACAGCTTTGGGCCCACTAAGAACGACTTTGCAGAATGGTAGAAACCAACATAAAGATGCCACATGTCGCTTTCTGATTTCATCTACAAGCTTTCATCTTGAATATTTTATTTATGTGAGGTCGAGCGTTGGGCCTGCAGCATACCTTATGTTTCATTGGCATCAGACCTCAAACCTCGAACCTTCCTCATCCCTCATGCTAGAAGAAAAGGGGATAGAGGAAACGCTCGACACCCGATGCCCAAAAGAGCAAGACTTAGGTAAATTTGAAAATGCCTAATCGGGCTTCAGCAATTGGAGGGAAGGCTTGAGGACTGATGAAAGAATGATAGGAGGTAGAAGACAAGGCCGATCCTCGAAGTCCAGCAATTCAAAACTTAGACAAAGGCCTTTTCAAGGCTTGGGTGATCAAGGAAAAAAGGCTTTATGAAGAGAGCGATAAGGGTTAAAGGTGAAGGCCGATGGCTGAAACCCCAAACCCTTAGGCAAAACGGAAAGAAGGAAGGCAAAAAAGGAGCGAGAGCGATGGAGAAAGCATGCAAGAATGAAGGGAAGCGAAAATCTAAAAGTTTGAAACCCTAGTACTTAGCCAATTTTGGGACCTCTTCAAGAAAGCTCATACAATATGACCCATGTTGAATCACCCAGATCCGTGTTTAACGGTGGGTCATATAAGGGTGGCATGAAATGACAACATTTTGGCAATTTTTGTGGGATGACTACCTGCTAATCATGGAATCCAAAGGCCTTATCAGTCCATTGGGCATAGCGTCATGAAGGGAACTTACAACAACTACGCTTCTCAAGAGCAAAAACAAAACATGTGTAGGCCTGCGCTTGGAGGAAAGCATGGAAACTAGGAACATGCATTCCCTTAAGGAGAATGCAAGGTGTGTAACAGCACTTCATGGAAAGCAAGGAGATTAACTATATGTACATGAAACTCAAAACTTTCAAAAATAATGTTTGAGGTGAATTCCATTGACTAAGATTAGAAGAGCCTCACCATCCAGCCTAGAGAGATGGAAAGCATTGGCCTCCTTGCAATTGGTGATGACATATGGACCACTCCAAATGGCATCAAACTTGGAACACCTCCCAGCTTTGGCTCTGTCTACATCCACTTTGGCACCAGATCCCCTTCTTGGAACAATCTGTGGACTACTTTTTTGTCAAAATGGCTTTCGACCTATGCTTGATGAGTCTCAAGGGTTTGCATAGCCTTGTTCCTAGTCTCTTCTAACTCCATTAGCTCTACCAGTCTTACTATCATGGCATCATTTCCTCCAACTCCAACTAATGTGCTAATTCAAGAGAAGGAAGTTCTAGTGATAATGGTCACCTTGCCTCCCTCCCATAAACTAGCATGAAAGGAGAATTACCAATTACTCTTTTAGGAGTAATTCTATCAGCCCAAAGGGTTGTCTTCAGTTTACTATGCCAAACTCTTTGATTGTCCTCAATGGTTCTCTTAATAATCCTAATGAGGTTTTTATTTAAAGATTCAGGCAGGCCATTACCTTGAGGGTAATAATTTGATGAAGTCTTCAAGTATATGCCATGTCTAGCTGCCCAATCTAGGATTTAAGCACTAGCAAAGACCTTGGCATTATCAAAGATGATGGTGGAGGGAGTGTCAAATCTTGTAAGAATTCCATCAAGGAATTCCAAAACTGAAGCATCAATCGTATCCTTTAGAGCAACTGCCTCTCTCCACCTGGTGAAGTAGTCTATGGCTGCCAAAATCCATTTATGACCAGCACTTGATGGTGGATTTATCATGCCAATAAAATCCAAACTCCACTGTGCAAATGGTTGGTCTAACTAAATGGGATGAAGAGGGAGGGCAGCTAACCTTTGCTTTCCAGAAAAGAAAGCACACTTTTTGCAATTTCTTACCCACTTGTGAGCATCACTTAACACGGTTGGCTAGTAGTATCCAACCCTCATGATCTTTGTAGTAGTAGTCCTTGCAGAAAAATGGCCACCTGAAGAGCCATCATGGAATTCTTCCAAAAGTCTACTGACCTGATCTACCTCAATGCATCTTAATAGGATCCCATTGAGATCCTTACTAAAAAGTATGCCATCCACTATGACATAGGGAATGGACTGTAATCTGAAATCTCTTCTTTTTACCCTATTCAGACCTGGAGGATATATACCTTCCTACAAGAAAATAGACATATGATGTATCCAGCTGCTCTGAGTGTTTGCATTTAAAGCTTGGGGCTCCTGTAGCACAAGGGCAGCCTCTAAAAGTGTCTCAAAAATTGAGACAAGCTGTTCACACAGCCCCTTGCCTCTTACTAGCTTGGTGATTTCGATATCAATATCATATTCCATCACCCTAGTGATCCATCCAACTCTTTTTTCAATGATATCTCTGCTTAACAGAAATTCTTTAATGCTAGCATGGGGAACCATCAATTGGATCCTATTGTTAGACACCATGTGTCTAAACTTTTTCAAAGCTCTAATAGTAGCAAGAGCTTGCTTTTCAACATAGTTATACATGACCTCGTAGTCTTTAAACCCTTCACTGAAGAAAGCAATAGGCTGCTCCAGATTTTCGTTGTTTAGTTGGGTTAGGACAGTTGATATGCTTGCTTCACCTCTAAAGGTGTAAAGAATGGGATCCTTGTCATAATTAGGATTGACAAAGGTAGGAGCCTGAGCAATTTCCTGTTTGATAATCTCAAAGTTGTCTTTACCTTCCTTGGTCCACTTGAAGACCATATTTTTCTTGAGCATGGAGGTAAGAGGCTTGACCAAAGTAGCAAGGTTTGGAATGAACCTTCTTACAAAGTTAGTTGTACTCAAGAAGCTTTGCAATCCCTTCCTGTGACTAGGAAGTGGGATGGCCAATATAGATTTTACTCTTACATGATCAATGACCAAGCCATCCTTTGAAACAATGTGCCCTAGAAGCTTGCCTTGGTCAGTGGCAAAGACACACTTGTTTGGGTTCAGGGAAATACCATATTCCCTACATTTTTGAAATACTTGTTCAAGATGACTAAAGTGGTCTCTTGCACATTTTGAAAACACTGTGATATCATCCAAGTAGACCAATACAAACTGTCTGAACACACCTTGAAATGCCATGTCCATGGCTCTCTGAAAAGTGGCACCTGGATTGGTTAACCCAAAAGGCATTTTGCAATAAGCATAGGTGCCCCACTTTGTAGTAAATGTTGTCTTATGCTAATCGGATTCCTGGACTAGAATCTAATTATAACCTGAATAACCATCCAAAAAAGAGAACCTTTCTGAACCACTGACCTTCTACAAAATCTACTGCATGGAGGGGAGGGGATAGCGATCCTTTAGAGAGGCCCTATTCATGTCTCAAAAATCTAGACAAAGCCTAATTCCCCCATTCTTCTTTTTGACAGGGACAAAGTTTGCCACCTAAGAAGAATGTTTGATGGGTAAAATGATCCTAGCCTCAATCAATTTGGTTAATTCTTTTCTCATCAGAGGCTCAATCTTAGGATTTATAGGCCTTTGTTTCTACCTCACAAGCTTGGCATCTGGATCTAATTCAATGGTATGTTGGGCAAGGCCTCGGTCAAAACCCTTTAGGTCTTCATAAGTTCATGCAACTATATCACTATATCTATTGCAAAGATCTATGAAAACGTCATGTTCAATTGCAGAGCATATCTTTCCCAAGTTTAGAGACTTTCCTTCTGCAATAGTGATTGGCCTGAAGTCACCACTCTTTGCAGCTAGGTTCATCTTTTTCTGCTTCAATTGATCATTAGAGTTGTAGATGCCTTCAAGGGTAATGAGGCCATTTGGTAGCTTGTTGCTACTCAGCTACACAGTCTGATCACCATATTGATTCTGCAACCTGGACTGATATCTTTTAGAAAATTCACTATCTTCTAGTCACTCTCAAAGACTTGCCAATGATCCTGATTGTCTAGAATAGTAGGCCTTACAACAAGCCTAATATGTTGCTCCTTTTTGTTTGCAACATGTGTTGGAAATTGGAATATCAAATTGAGCACCAATTGTTGCAAGCCTATTAGCATGCTTATTCTGGCCTCTAGGAACTACCTAGATGTTGAAACCTTCAAAACCCTCAATCAAATCCTAAACCCTATGTTTGTAAGATTTGGCAAATTGTTCTTGGTTGAGCTTTGACTTTTGACTTGATGGACAACCAACTCACTATCACCAAATACTTGCAACAACTTGATGTTCCTTTTTTGTGCAAGTTGAATACCTTGGATGAGGGCCTCATACTCAACCACATTGTTAGTGCAACTAAACTGAAGCCTGAAAGATAAATACTATCGCTCCTCGCTTGGGGATACTAACATTACACCAACACCATCACCATTCTTGCTTCTAGAACCATCGAAGAAAAGCTGCCATAATCCCTCTAGGTCTACTTGAGATTTTATGAGATTAGGAATAGGAGGATTTTCCTCATGAATACAATAGGTGCCAAGAACAATCTCCTCTACTTCAACTACGGTGAGAGGGTCAAATTGGAATGCATTACCCCACTCATCCAACAAACAATCTAGAACCTCCTCTAGGGGAGTAGCAAGCTCATGGATAGAACACTCTTCTTTTTTATCATGCAATGTGTAGTTCATGTTTATAGGGCTAGGAGTGTAAGGCTCTAGATGATCTTTTGCTATGGGTTCAGATCTAAAGGTCACTTTATACCATATCTGGTTCTAAATAACATGTGGGACCAATCAAAAGATAGATATCCACCTATCTTGGTGGCGAAATCTCTAGACAGACAAATGGAAAAATGAGGAGGGAGGTCTATGACTCTAAAATATCTTGCAACACATCACATCTAGGGCATGCATGCAAAGTCAAATTTAGGTTCTTAATTACTCCCACTGTTTTGACAATAGTGCCATCCAACTGTAAAACCCCCTTGGATGCTGGTTCACATTGGATACCAAGCTTATCAACAATCACATTAGGCATAACATAACTACTAGCCCTAGAATCTATCATACAGTTATGTACTATATGATTTCCAATAATTAAAGAAATGTAGAAGGGAGATAATGTACTTTAGTACCATATCTAATTCTAAATAACATGTGAGACCAATCACAAGATAGATATCCACCTATCTTGGTAGTGAAATCTTTTAAACTGAAATATCTTACAACACATCACAGCTAGGGCATGCATGCAAGGTCAAATTTAGGTTCTTAGTTACTCCCATTGTTTTGACAGCAATTCCATCCAACTGTAAAAACCCCTTGGACACTGGCTCATATTGGATACCAAGCTTATCACCAATCACTTTAGGTATAACAGAACTACTAGCCCCAAAATCTATCATACAGTTATGTACTATATGGTTTCCAATAATTAAAGAAAGGTAGAAGGCAGATAATGTACTTTAGTACCATATCTGATTCTAAATAACATGTGAGACCAATCAAAAGATAGATATCCACCTATCTTGGTAGTGAAATCTCTAGACAAACAAATGTCAAAATGAGGAGGGAGGTCTATGACTAAAATATCTTGCAACACATCACAACTAGGGCATGCATGCAAGGTCGAATTTAGGTTCTTAGTTACTCCCATTGCTTTGACAGCAATTTCATCCAACTGTAAAAACCCCTTGGACACTGGCTCATATTGGATACCAAGCTTATCACCAATCACTTTAGGCATATCAGAACTACTAGCCCCAGAATCTATCATACAGTTATGTACTATATGATTTCCATAATTACAGAAAGGTAGAAGGGAGGTGGCTTACTGATTTTGTTAGCATTCCCTTTTGCTTCAGGTTGCACTAGGCTGCTTGGTGTAGTCTGCTCCTTTTTCTTACGCCTCCTTTGGTTGATTGTGTTCCTTCAAGGCTTATTGCAGGAGATTCCTTTGAGATGGGATGGACAAAGCCTCCCACATGGTGACAGTCAAGTTAGCCTTCTTCATTTGATCTACTATGTTGAAAAGAGGTTGACTGTTTTTAGGGGAAAGTTTAGGGACAGCAAGATCTGTCCTTGACTTGAGTGACCTTGGGTTGCTCCATAGTCTTGTTAGGCCTACTAACAGGCTGATTTGACTATGGAACATTTGTTGTTCTACCTGTTGGTCCAGCATCTACACCCTATTGAGGTTGTTGAGAGACTGATGCCTTCCCAACCATGGAAGATGTACCACCCTCCATTGCCCATCTTGTTGATCTTGTATTTTGGGCTATTGTACCAACAGCTACTTGATTTACACCACAAAATTCTTCCTGATGCCAATTGACCAATGAAGAGTCTTCATGCAAGTGATCTTTCCTGCTAGCAGTTGTTTGGTTTGTATTAAATTGCTCTCTTAAGGTGGAGGTTTCATTCTAAACCACCAAGGTTTGTACAAACTCTCCATTTTAGCAAGCATTTTGATTGTGAGGCTGCTCACATGTGTAACACCATTCCCGTTCTTGGACTAAATTGTTTTGAACCGAAACCAAAGCTTTTGAAGTGCTAGTAGCAACTGGGTGTATGCTATTCATGGGCTTAGTATGACTCAACTGATTTTGTCCTTGATAAGGTTATCTATTCTACTAATAACCTTGATTTTTTGTCTATTCTATTGATAACCCTGATTTTGAGGCTGATAGGGCCTACTATTTTAAGCTTGTTGCCTCTTCATTGATACTAAATCATTACTAATACTTCGAAGCAAGGTGTCGTATTCATCTGGAAATGCAGCAAGAGCAAAAGGTTGGCTGGTGGAAACCACTGGAATAGAAACCATTGTTGGTTGTGAAGAAAGCTCCGGAAATAGAGGGATTGGTGGCCTAGGAGCTATCTTCACAACCTATATCAAACAATTTTTTGCCCTTATGGCAAGGTCATATGCTCTTGGTGAAATAAAACCACCCATAGACTGAATCATAATAGCTATATCTTTGTTAAGGGCTATTAGGAAATACAAGAAAGCATACTCTGGGGAGGGTTTCACCAAGATAGTGATTCTATCCCGAGTCTTCTAAAATCTATAATTGAAGTCACTCATGAATTCATGAGGCGCCCTTTTGATTGCTATCAGTAGCTCTACCAGAGATAGATAATCACTTTTGTCTTCAAAGTGCTTGCATAGCTTTTAACCTAACTCATCCCAGTTGTCAATGGAGTTAGGTTGCAACCCTCGATATCATTGTAGTGCCTTTCCTTTCAAAGATGTGGCTAGAAGTCTAACAACCATATTGTCTTTTGTTACATCATGCACAAAGCATATATTGGCCACATCTATGATGTGCTCTGCTGGAGTTGTGGATGTCTCACCAGTGAAATGAGGGATGCTTTTCAAGGTATTGACTGGTATATCATCCTTCTAGCTATGGGCACCGCTTTTGCATTGAATAGTGCGTGGAAATCCGTGAAGAATGAACCCTACAGTGAGAAAATCTGATCTTGGTAGCTAAAAATGTCACTCGGCCATGAATGCAAGCAGCTTCCGCGAACTAGCGTGGTTAGCCATTGTCAAATTTGAATTTGGGTCGCCGATCTACATAAGATACATGATCAACAGCCCACGTGCTTCCACAAAATCCATTTGAAAAGTCCTCCCCTGCGAAGAATCTCTGCAATGCAACCAAAAGCCGCCACGTAGCTCCTAGGACACACGTCACTATCTCGCACTTCCATGGACCGATGGTGGGTCTGTCTTAAGGAGCTCTATGGAAGGGCGAAAGGCCTTAAAACTTTGCCACGTGGCAACCATCTATAGCTCCTCATTTAGAAAGTGGGCCCGCCTTAATATACTATGGACGTCTGAGATTGTGCCATGTGTCACCCGATATGTGCCTTAGAACTCAACACCTGTCCACCTCCCACACTTCCACAGCCTTATGTAAGCCTTCTTTGAAGTGTTCCGCTAAATGGCAGAAAGCAATGAAAACATGCCACTTGGTGTCCTCTAATATGCCTTCACGAATGCCACATGTCTTACTTCCGCCAAATGATGATGGATCTGTCTTAAGGAGCTCCACGAGATAGCGGAAAACCATCGAAACAACACCATGCGGCATGGTAGGGTCCGCCACTAGTTCTACAACTGCCAACAATGCTTAATATGCCATACGGCACCTTTTCCATGCTTCCGCAAGATGATTGTGGACCATCCTTAAAAGGCTCAGCATAATGGCGAAATTCCCCAATCATTGACACGTGGCATTGGTGGGACCTAATGGGCCCCACAACACTGCTCAACTAAAGACTTGCCACTCTTCACCTTTTCCACGGTTCCGTAGGCAACTTTTTCCTTAGTGAAAATCCATCCAAGGAATAGCAAAAATCAATAGGAAGATACCATGTGGCACCCATTAAGCCAATGTAACTGTGTATCTTCGAAGAACTGCCACATGTCACCCATACCTCATTTTCGTAGCATGACAGTGGGCCCGCCTTAAGAGGCTCAACAAAATGACAAAATGCCTCAGAAACTTGCCACATGGACTCAGTAGGGTCCTCCTAATGGTCCCACTGCTGCCAACAATGCTCAAAACGCCACATGTCACCACTTTTGCACTTCCAAGGAGAACTTTGGGCCCACTAAGAAAGGCTTTGCGGAATGATGGAAACCAACAAAAAGATGTCAAGTGTCGCTTTCTAATTTCATCCATGAGCTTTAATCTTGAATATTTTATTTATGTGGGGTTGGGCTTTGGGCCTACAACATACCTTATGTTTTGTTGGCATCGAACCTCGGACCTACCTCATACCTCATGCTAGAAGAAAAGAAGGGGAAAGAGGAAACGCCCAACGCCCAATGCCCGAAAGAGTGAGACTTAGGTAAATTTGAAAAGGCCTAATCAGGTTTCAACGATCGGAGGGAAGGCTTGAGGCCTGATGAAAGAATGATAGGAGGTAGAGGAAAAGGCCGATACTCGAAGTCCAACAAATCTTGAAAGACCTTTTCAAGGCTTCGGTGATCAGGGAAGGAAAAAGGCTTTATGAAGAGAGCGATAAGGGTTAAAGGTGAAGGCCGATAGCCAAAACCCGAAACACTTAGGCAAAATGGAAAGAAGAAAGGCAAAAAAGGAGCGGGAGCGATGGAGAAAGAATGCAAGAATGAAGGGAAGCGAAAATCCGAAAGTCTAAAACCCTAGTACTTAGCCAATTTTGGGACCACTTCAAGAAAATTCATACAATATGACCCATGTAGGATCTCTCAAATCGGTTTTTAATGATGGGTCATATAAGGGTGGCATGAAATGACAACACTACCCTTCATGATTATCAACAATTGGTCTGTCAATTTGAGGCTCTTGCCTCATAGATTCTCGCTGGTATTTTTGGAGCTTCTTCCTCCTCTTTTAACTACAAAAAGAATAATAACAATAATAAATTTTTCAAAAATCATTCAAATGTTATTACAACTCCCACTATGTTGGTCATCTCTATTGCTCCACCCAAAAGACGAAGACAGCTTACCAAACTGTCTAAGTCTCTCCATAGCATTCTTCAACAATTCCTCAAACATAATTTGATGCATCTACCTCCTATTAAACCCCTTCACACTAACCAGCCTTTGCCACCTTATAACTCAGATGCATTCTATCAATTCCATCAAATGCTTGATCATGATACCAAGCAATGTTTGCATCTTAAACATATTATTTAGGACCACATTGATTTGAGTGTCATACAGATATTTGATGGAAGTGAAAGAACTAATAAATTGGTGGTGAAACCTAATCAAAATCTACAGATATACATCGATCCCTTCCCTAAGCATTCCTCTAACTTCATCGGCAAAAATCCCTACAAGTTTTTTGGCGAGCCGCTCGCCAAACAAAAAACCTAGCGAGTACTCACCAAGTCAATCCCTTCCCTAAGCATTCTTCTAACTTCATTGGCAAAATCCCTGCAAGTTTTTTGGTAAGTTACTTGCCCGACAAAAAATATAGCGACTACTCACCAAGTCTGCCAACTATGTTTTGATGTTCCAGCTGTCATAAAAAGGGGCTCCAAAAAAAAGCCATGATAGGAAGCAATATTTGATTCCTCCTGCAAAGAAAACTTAGTTTCTGCGAGAAGCAAACCAGATAAATAAACTCCCAAAGCCATAGTAAGGTCAGCCCTTGCTCTCAAGACACTTGTCCCATAAACAACTAGCAGAGTGTTTGCAGAAAATATCTCTGCATTTTGATTTTTTGTAATTTAATTAAGAATAGGATATAGCAGAAAAAATCCCCTTACAATTATCCCACTAATGGCAATTATTGTTTTAATTGCAGCAATACCAAGAACTTGCGTACTCTTGCTCGGATAGGCTGTAGATATATCCTCCTTGACACATTGCAAGTCTGTTTGTTTTTGATCTAGCTGTATTCATGTGAGCAAACTAAACGCCATCTTGTTCTTAGTCAGAAAATATCAAATAAAATAACATTTACCTTGCCTATTACCTTCTAGCATCAAGCTTCATGTTATCCTAGTTGAAGTTCTTTTGATAGAAATTAAACCATGGATTGTATCCAGCTTCACAGTTTTGTCTTCAACTATAGAATTAAGCTCTGAGGAGTGACACGAGCTGCAACCACTTAACTTTCATAACCTGGTCAGCATTCACAACATTTTCCTTGTGTTTATCCTTGGTGAAGTTTGGTTCAACAACAATGATTTTGAATTCAACGAAGACTTTACCCTTCATGTGTCTCAATGTATCACCCAGATCCCATATGCTTTTGTATAGACAATTTCAATCATAAGGATCTAGGTGTCCTTTTCTCCAAGTTGTGTCTCTCACTTTTTCACCCTTCTTAGATTGCTTTCCATGATGACCATACATTTGCAATGATATAGTGAGGATTGGCTGCAAATAACTTGGTCTATGTTTTTATATGCCTTGAACTATAATCTCAGAAATAGTCAAAGTTCTTACCAATAGTTTGCTAATATAAAAATTTCAGAGTTCAAAACCAGCATTCTTCTCAAGTGAAAGCCTCTCAATAGAGTCTATCTAGAAATCAATCTCATAAGTTTCTTGGATCAGAACATCCCTTTTATTTTCCAATTTGAAAGCACAGGAATAATCCAAGTGTCCTTCATTTCCTTCTACTAGTCTCTCTAAAAGATCAACACCACTATTCTAGTAACTCAAAACATTGAAATTTACCAAATGATTCTTCTCAATTTCATTTTTATAGCTGTCCTACAAATCACCTTCATTTGGCATGAACTCAATCTTTGGAAGATTGTTGGGTGCTTCTTGAACAAGAACATTTTTCTCAATTGTACTTTCAACAAGAGAAATTTCTTTCTCCTTTACTTCATTAAGATAAACTTTTTGCAGGTTTAAAATATCAAATGTCAATAAGATATATTTTTCGGCATTAAAATCAATACCTTCCACCTACATGGTATATTTCCGCCATGGTCTGCTTCCTCTCAATTTCTTGTAGATTTGATTTTTCTTCTTTCTCATGCTCCACCATCACAATTTCTTCATTAACCTTCTCTTGTAATTCTGGCTCAAGCATATCCATGGTGTTTTCTAAATCCACCTTCTTTTCTAACTCTTCATCTAATATTACCTCTACATAGTGAACCTTTCCTTTGTCTTAACATATGTGGTTTGGCTCCCAAAGTTCTTTACATGAGAGACAAAGTTTCTTCCTTCATAATTCATTCCTGGTCTCATCTTCCTTTAGAAATGTTTTCAGAGGCTCTTGCCTCTTAACAACGTCAGCAATTCTTCTTTCTTCAAAAATGCTTTCTTGGGCTCTTGCCTCTTAACAACTTAGTGCAATTCTTCTTTCTTCAAAAATGTTTTCTTGGACTCTTGCCTCTTAACAACTTCATGTGATTCTTCTTTCTTCAAAAATGCTTTCTTGGACTCTTGCCTCTTAGCAACTTCACGTGGTTCTTCTTCTTTTAGGAATAATTTATTTGACTCTGGCTTGTTGACAACTTCTTGTGGCTTTGGTTCTAACCTTTCCATCTTCTTCATTTGTCTCCCACTTATGTTTTCTTGGAACATTTCCAAGTGTTATTTAAAGGTGGTGACAAATTTGTAGGTGTCAAACTTTTTATGATATTCACAAAAGGCAAGAAGTTTGTATTCATGTCTCTATCACACTACTCTTTTAACCATGCTTCTTGAATAAGATCTTTGTTTTGTGTGCCTCTAAATGAATTTAGAGCTTCTAAACTAGTAGCAAACTACTCCACTATCTGATCCTTAAAACTTGGGCTCTTCTTGTGTACTTCTTCTACTCTTTTGTCGCTTTGTTTCACCAAAATAATGAAACAATTCAATTTATTATACATATTCTGCAAAGGTTGTAGGCTTGTAGCATTTTTGACATGAATTCTTGAAATGACTTCATCTTTTTATCTTTCATGCTAGCATGTATGCGATGTAATCTTCATTAATAAGTTAGCTTTCCCTGCAGGCAGACAAGATCACTGCTCTAAAACCACTATAACATCCCGAACTAGATTTTTATAAATTATGACAAATATTTGATGAAACGCATAAACCTCACACTTTATAATCATCAAAATCCCAATGTGAGCAAGGTGAGAGCATATGGTTGTTTGGGATGCTAAATGTCTAGTGGCAAGCCGAACAGATTTAATGAATGCAATGCTAGAAATGTAATCTATAACTAATGTCCTAGTGGCATAACCATCTAGACTCACAAATTTGTTCCAACTAGTGGAGAACAATCCAGTTTATTACAATTATGCAAATGACATAAACACTAAAACTTCACTATTATTTTTTATCGCTGTAGCAACAAGCTCCTCTAAAAAACTTCATACATCAAATGTATCAACTATTGAATAACATATAAATCCAAACCCAATTCTATGATCCACTATGGAAGCAAAAATAACAGAACTTAATAAACAAATCTGTTATAAAATATAGAACATGTAAATCCAAATGTGTGGAACTAATATAGTAAAAGTTTCAACAATTTATGATATCAAATGACTACAAATCATATGCTGGTGTAATGTCCCCATTTTCATGAGCATCAGTTTCTGAGGGTTTTAGCCTATTCCTGACCTTCGTAGGATAATGAGCTCGGTTAGGAGGTCTTCGTGGCAGATATCTAGTCAATGGATGGCTTCCTAGATTCAGTTGGATTGGAGTAATAAGGGAGATAAATAATTAAACTAATTATTTGTAAGGTTATTAAATAAATAAATATTATAAAGTAACCTTATATTTAATTAATTTAATAAAACGACATAAATAAAATATTATATCATAAAGTCACTAAAATAAAATAATATTATTTTCTAGAAGATTTTTGAAGATGGATGGAAAAAATATAAAAGAAGTTCAAGTCAAGCTTCTGAGCATCCAGGAATTGACATTTGATTTTGAAGAACTTGTTTGGTGAAGGAGCCAGCTAGGGTTTCTACCATTCCTAGCCATTGGGAACAAAACTCTCATTGGTTATGCAACTTTGAGGCTGTGAAACTATACGCTGAGATTGTTGCCATTTGTGGGCTTTATTTCAGAAGTCCAATTTGTACTACAGGAGGATTTACAATTTTTTTCATTAGAGCTTATTTTCAGTCATTGGAAGGTTTCAACCTGCATACTCATACTCAGATTTGGTTCATATTGGCACATCCTGGCATCCGAATTTTGTGGGCATTGGCTCAAACTCTTCGTGGCTGCTTGGAGATCATTTTTAGGAACAAATTGGAGGTGTTTCAAGGTTGCTGTCATTTATTTCTGAAGTCTGATTCACAGCAGCAAGGGCACCATTGGCATGATATTTTTGCTCATATCTCATTATTGAAGCATCCTATGGTTCTAGGCATTGTTGCATTTTGATCCTTCAGTCCTACCGATCATTTCAAGTGCCAAGAAGTGGAGTTTTATTGCTGCATTTATTTATCTAAAATATTGTCAAGCAAGGGTAGGGCAGCTTCACCAAGGAGGGGCAATTTCATGCTTGGAAGGCTTCAAAAATTCCAAGAAAAATTAGAGGTCTTCTTCATTCATTTTGCTGATCATTCACACTTCAAAAATCAGGTTCTTTGATGTTATTTGAACTTGTATTGCATAATTTTCTGAGTACAAAGGTCTGAAGTTGTTGGCAGCCATTAGAGCATTTTGTTGAAGTCTTTGGTAGTTGAAATTCAGTCATTGTATCATCTTTTGCAAATTGAAATTGTAATCAGACTTTCATATCAGCAATATTCAGTTTCAGGCTTTAATATATTGAAGTATGTTTGCCAAGTGTTTGACAAATTGTCATTTGGCTATAGGTTCTCATTTGGCATAAATATTATTATAAGTTTGCCTACCAAGTGTTTGTGTTAATGCCACTTGGCTATAGTTGCACATATGCCATCTTAGGTTGCATCCAAAGTGTTTGTCATAATTCCTAGTTGCTGTAGATGCACATTTTCAGTCACTTATATGCATAAAAAGATAGTAAATAGTTGGCATAGCATTGTTGAGTCTTTGTTAGTCAATCTTGCATCATTAGAAGCTTTCAAAAACATCATTTGCAACATTCAAACTCATAACAAAACAATCAGAAATTCATATCAGCAAGATCAGACCTTGTCTGCAAAGTGTTTGACAATATTCCTTGAGCATTTCTTCTGCATTTTGAGGTCAGAATTGTCAAGTGATAATACAGTGGTATCAGAGCTTTGATCCTGCTATCCTAGAGGGTTGAAGTTCTTTATGCAGCCACAAGAAGTTGGTACACACAGATATTACACCCGTCAAAGAGCAGGACAACAAAGAAATCAGATTGCTGATATACAACAAGTCACAATGGGAGATAGAGGAAAAGATAGTCCACCCAGAAATGGAAGAAGAAATGGGGGGCATAAAGAGGATCAAGAAGACCGTGAGATTCTTAGACAACTAGCAACAGGGCAGCAGCAAGTAGCAGTTGCTATTCAGGCACTTATGGCACAGTTGCAACAAATAAACACTCAAGGAAGACAAAACCATGATATTGATGATAATAGGAGTGTGGTTGGGACACCTAAAGCACAACGAGCACACTCTTGTACTGCCGATAGACCAACACGTCCTACTTTCTTGGGAAATGAAGGGGAAGAGGAAAATGTTGATCCAAACCCAATTCTATTATCCACTATGGAAGCAAAAATAACAGAACTTAATAAACAAATCTGTTATAAAATATAGAACATGTATACCCAGATGTGTGGAATTAATATAGTGAAAGTTTCAACAATTTATGATATCAAATGACTGCAAATCATATGCTGGAAAGTACAAACAGCATTTAAAATAATCTACAAATGATCCAAATACAATAAATGCGGCTACAATGACTCTGAACTAATTTCACTTAGAACAACAATCTGAAAACTGGAGTATGGCGGCTGCTACAGGCCTGTATGGCCTTCTTTAGCACTGGTACAGTGCATCAAAATGTCTTTATAATGTTGCACATTCTTCCTTGCTAGTACGGCTACTACAATGAGTTGTATGATTGTCAAACACAGAAAAATCTGCACTAAAAATACCTGCAACCTCTTTTACGTCAAACACCCTCCTCTATAAAGTTGTACAGCCAGTCTATGGGCTGTTAAAATGATACGGCCAGGTACAGTATAGTATAGCTGGAAGATAACAATCCCTTATATTTACAGTTATCTCAAACTACAATATTAATTTAAATCCTACAGCACTCATTACACCCCTTCATAAGAAATAATATTAAAATCCAGAAATGAAACTGGAAATCATATTGCCTTCTAAACTGAAACTGAAATGAGCAAAGACAACTAGAAATCTCCAAAAACCAAACTGAAATTTGAAATCTTAAATCTTCAGCACATATTCTGAAATAATAATCCAAAACTGGAACTTTTAGCACAAAGGTGACCCCTGAATGGAATCATTCCAATGAAGATGAGAGTTTCCAACCTCAAATCCAATCTTCAAGCACACAAGTAATTCCTGGATGGAATTACTCAAATGAATAGGAGGGTTTTCATCCTTGAATCCATTTTGCCAAAGGGTTTTCATTCTAGGGCAAGAAGATAAACACAAGGTTTCAATCTCATAAATGGGTGCCTGCTCTCTAACCAGCTCCTCTTTTTATAACCTTTTGAGGGGTATTTAATATTTTTTCTTTTCCCTCCGAATTTCATTCAAGAAGTGTCTAAAAAGACCTTTTAAATGAACATTACTTTTGGCCCCCTTGTCCTAGTGACACTTTATAAAACAACTTTTTAATAATAAAACATAAGTTGGCTTTATAACATAAGGTTAATTTTTGGACTAAAAAAATTATTAAATTATTTCCTTAGCTCAAAACAGGTACATGATAGAGCCTTTCCAGGAGATAACATGACAAATTTTAATTCCACAGTGGAATTTGATTTAATGGTGGGAAGAGTTGAAGCCTAAGCAAATGAGACCACTAGGCCTAAAGGCATCACCAAGGCATAAGAAAGATTCGAAGAAATGAGGGAAAGGAGAAGAATAGCTTGGCTTAGCTTTAAACCAACAAGCAAATATACAAGCATTACTCCAACAAAATGACTTCAACAAGCACTTGTCTATCATATTAGGTAGTCTGTCTCCTATAAATTATGTAGGAACAATGTTTGCAAGAGCCATATGAAACATACATCTTAAGGCATAGCTTTCCTCCATGTTTATAATGTGGGCATTATATGATCTTTAAATGTACTATTCGTCACGTGGGAGGTTGGGTGGGCACCCCTCCACGATGCCGAAGGGAAGATGACAGGGCTTACTTTAGCCTCCACGGGGTGCATTTAATTGCTAGGCAGCCGTTGGTGTTAAGGATGGATAAGGATGTGCCAAGTGGGAGGGAGCCAAAGTACGTCATTTACGGAGTTTTCATGCAGTGAAGATAACTGGCACGGAAATATCATTTCAAGGTATGCTCAAATTTTAAGATCGTTTTTGGAGGATGGCTTTTCTTGCAAGGACAGATTGCCTTGCTCAGCCATTATTCTCCGCTCGTGCGAGGTGAGCCAAGTTTGCTAGCCGTGGGCTCTATTTATGACTTTTGGAATTAGAGTTTTGTCTGTGGTCGGTTTGAAGTGTTTGTTGGGTGGCTTTGCGAGTGATGTTTTGATAGGCGATAGTCGGCTTCTAGTTGCTTCGCAGATGGCAAAGCCGAGTCGCTCTACGTTTATTATCTCGGTGTCTATGGAGGGGCTGGAATCTTTTGGCACAGACACCCCCATTTCCTTGAGAGCGACAGAGAGGCAAGTTGCCTTCATGGTTATCACCGACCAACGGCTCGAGCGAATTCTGCTTGATAGCGACCCTCTGGGCTTGGTGGCTGTTAAGATGGTACTTGGGAAAGGCCATTTGGAAAGGAAAGAGTATGCACAGGACAATGCATACATCTCTTCACGGTTTTTGGTTGTGTTGTTGGATGGGGACGTTCCTAAATGGAGACCAAAGAGCTGCTTGTGCGCCTGTTCCGTGGGGATTTGTTGGGAGGTTTAGAGGAAACTTTAAAAGCGGCATTTGTAGGTAAGGGAATTCCGCGTCCTTCAGATTTGGAGCTGCTTCGGGAAACGGATGAGGCGGTGAGAGTCTTCCCCTTCCTTTTGGATTTGAAAGGAGCCAAGCTTATGTGTCATCGGATGGTTTCGGCTGTGGCGGTGGATTTTCTGAAACGGAAACTTGGGTTGGTGGCAGAGGAAGGTCTAGAGTGGGTGGATGATTTTGAAACTTTTGCTAATTTAAATGGTTTTCTGTGAGGCATGGCCTCCTTTTGCATAAAAATTTGCTTGTCGGTTAGTTGCATAGTTTGGTTTTTTGCTGTTGGCTCAGCTGTAGCATTTTCTTGGCCGTATTCGGAGGGGCTGTTGAATTGTTAGGGGTTTCTTGGTTAAGTTTCTGGCTTCTGGTCTGGTGCTTATCTCCTGCTTTGCAGACGTAATGTACGCAATTTCTATATTAATAAAAAACCTAATCTTACGTATCAAAAAAAAAAAATGTACTATTTGTCACCAAGAGACCCAGAAGAGAGCAATCGCCTATATGTTTAAGCTACAAACTCAAGCATTTTATTGCCTATTACCCACATCCATGTATGCTTTAAGGAAAACTTTCTCCGTGAATTGTTCTCACTGATATTATCAACATATAAATGAAATGGTACTGGACTAATCTTGAAAGGTTTAACTGCCCTACTGCAATGACCTGAAGGTTCACTAATGCTGACAGAGATGAAGTGTTTAAAATTGAGTGCAATCAGATTTTAAACAAGTGACAAATTAGGGATCACAAAGAAAATCAGCATAGGCAAGTGCACAGATGTCAAACAATGTCAACAACTCTGTCAGAAGAAGCTGACAGCCCCCAAGATCTTATCAGCTATGCTCAAGAACCTTATCCAACAGACCTGTAACATCCCTGATATACTTCATCTTTAAGTATACAATTGCTTGATTACTTTCCATTTTTCTAGCTATTCTAAATTTCTAACTAGTTAATTTATCATGTTATTTGTATGTCAATTGAACAATAATAAAACCTTAAGTTTCTATCAATTTACAAGGACTTGGAATCATTGAGACAAGTTAAGAAAAGATAAGCAAATTTACCCAGCCATAAATTGCAAGGGCATAAAATAGTAAACTTCCAACTAACACACTTACTTTTGACCTGGCCAGAACTCAGAATTCACATATGCTCAGCCTGTGCCCGAAATTGTTAGTCAAAATGATTCCATGATGCCTATAACATTTGAGGTACTCTCTGCCCTTTTCCATTTCTTATATTTAGATCTATGACTCACCATTTAATCATATGTTATTCACTTTTGTTTTGTAATTGTTGCAGATAAGTTTTTTATCCTGTTTTTGGCATATTGCCATATTCTTTCATATTGTTTAAGATGGCACTATTTCTTGTACTCTGATTTCTTAGTATTATATAAATTGAAAAAAAATCCCCAACTTTTATTGTTATGGTTAAGAAACGATAGGATGCAGCATACATGGATCATCCACAATTATGGATTTCATAGAATCAATAAAAAAATGTATATAAGCTAATGAAAACAATAAAGGTGTGGCACCACAAAGAGGCAACAAAAAAGTTCAGCATTTACCTGATTTTGATAGTTTGTCAAGAGTTGGATACATTAAGTTCTGCATTTTGTTCCAGTGTGTTAAAGCTATCTTTCAACTTTTTGTTTTATCGCTGCCATTCGATGGATTTGACACCCTTTTCATTTACTGCATTGGACAGCACCTCAGCTTCTTGCAAGTGGCATTCACTTCAGTGTCCATTAATCAGGCTATTCTGTGCATCAAGGCTAGTCACACAACAATTTAGCACTATACCATTATAAATCTCAAGAAATCCGCTTACCAAGCTCATTAATGAGTGTTATAGGTAGAGACATGTAACTCTTTCACTTCCATCTCTGCAAAAAGTTTGCGAGCCTTACGCAGTTTGCCTTCCTTTAAGTATCCAGTTAGGAGAATATTATATGTAATATTATCCACATGCAATCCATTTCTTTTCATCCTGTCAAAAAGTTCATGCGCCTCTTCTGTCTTCTTTCTTTTGCAAAGTGTCACAAAGACAATATTGCATGCTACGGTATCCACACACAAACCCTTTCTTTGCATCCTTAGAAGAAGCTTGCATGCCTTCTCTGTCTTTCCTCTCTTGCAATACCCAAAAATGAGTTCAGTGTACGTAAATTTGTCTGGACAAATACCTTTACTTATCATTTCATCATACAACTGAGAAGCTTCTAATGTATGTCCATCCTTGCAAAGTCCATAGATAAGTGAATTATACGTAACAACATCAGCTACTAAACCATATGCAATCATTTCATGCTTCAGTCTAAGTGCTTCTTGAATGTCACCTTCTTTGCCAAGACCATGGATGAGTAAATTGTAAGTAGTTTCATTAGGAACCAAACCAAATGCCACCATTCTATCACGCATCCTAAAAGCTTCCATCATATTCCCCTCCTTAATATAACCATCAATAAGTATGTTAAATACAAAATGGTCAACACCAACATTACTATCAAGCATTTGCTGAAAATAGGCTTTTGCTTTTGTAACATTCCTGTGCTTGCAAAGCTCTCTTAAAAGAATTTTGTAGGAAACAAGATCTGGGACAAGTCCTGCATCTAACATGCCATCATAAATCCAGCAAGCCTGTTGTAAGTCACCCTCCCTACAGAACCCACTAATCAGGGTATTATATGTAAATATATCAGGCACAAGACCCTGTTTTGTCATCTTCCCACACAGTTTCAAAGCATGCCCCACATTTCCATCTAAACAAAATCCATGGATAAGAACATTGTAAGCAATAATATCTGGCCCAACACCTTTATTCAGCATCTTGTACCACAAATCCAAAGCCTCGTGCATTTTGCCTTGCATGCAGCATCCATGAATCAGGATGGTTGAACTAACTAAGTTATACAACTCATCCCCATTCAATATTTTAGTCCAAAGTTTTTTCGCCTCCTCCACTTTGCCTCTTTTGCATAGAGCACTCATGAGGATATTGCACGTAACAACATTCGGTTGGACACCATTTTTTACCATTGTATACAGCAATCCAAATGCTCTCTCCATGTAACCTGTCCAGCAGTACCCATTTATCAATGTATTATATGTAAAACAATCGGGGAGGATACCCATTTCCACAACATCCTTTAGAAGTTCACTTGCCCCATCCATATGACCCAATTTACAAAGCCCGTTAATGAGAGTATTATAAGTAGAAATAGTAGGACGAATACCCTTCTCCACCATCACATTTTGAAGCCCAAAAGCTAACCTCAGCCTTCCCTCCCTACACAAGGAACCAATAATATCATTATATTTAATCAAAATCGTACGAGGGTCCTTGACAAGAATTGCTTCTATGGATCTAATTTCTTCGAAAACATCTGAACTAGATGAACGAACGCCAAAATTACTACCCAATTCCATATTTTCCTTCGTATGTGAAAATTGCACACTCTCTGTATCCTCCTTGAAATAATGCTCAAATCTTAACTTCTTGTGATCCTCGTGACCCAAAATGTTTCCTATGGATTCATTTTGATTAAAAAAATTTGGATCAGACACACGAACATTAACATAACTAACTGATTCTGTCCTTTCTTCTGTATGTATAAATTCTGTTGTCTCTGTATCCTCCTTGCAAAAATGTTCATAGCTTAACCTTTTGCAATCCCAATGCCCCAAAAATGCATCCCTCCTTTCTGCACCGCCCTTCTCATTAGAATACAAAACTCTTCTTGAACTATACCCATTCCAATTAGTTTCAGTTATACATTGCCCCAATGTTAAGCCAAAATCTGAAAATAAGCCCTCCTCCTTCACACACATTAAAAAAATGTAAAAACTCTCAATAGAACGACAAAATCTATACCCAACCATATCACAAAACACTAGAATAACCTCACTGAGCATTTTAGCCTTGGCTAATGAATCGATGATCGTATCCAAAACAATTAAATTTTGACATTTAATAATGAAATACTGAGCCACTTCCAACATGAATCCCTTACTCTTTTGCATCGGAAGGCGCTGCAGCAAAACCCAGGCGTAAGCCCTAGTCCTTCTCCATCTGCTCAGAACATCGATCGTAACACAATATGAATCAACTGTATGCTGAAGCCCTAGCCGTTTTTTAACCCATAGAAAGAACTCCAGAGCAACCCTAGGCTTCTGCGAACATTTACAGATTATTGAATATACTCTTGAAGGATTTAATCTGGGCACCATTTTTTCCAAGGAAGACCATTGCTTGTGCCGTAAAAGACTGCATACATGATCGACGACAACATCTGAATCCATTGAGGGTTTTGGCTGTGAAACTTCATTGTTTTCTACAGAAAAGCCACCGTTGGAAAGGTCTTGCGAAGCCGAATTTGTTGCTATGTAGTAAAAACTAATCTGCGGGGAAAATGTGGTTAGATTAGATTTCCTGGATTGGATTTGGCAGCTTTTGAGGGTGATTTGAAGCATTCTCATCATTTTTTTGAGGCTTCCATGATAGTGTTTATACGTTTCCCGTTTAATAAATATTCCAGGCCAAATTAACGTCGTTTAACGTTGTACCGTCGATATCATATACGAAATCCTGCTAAATTTAGCGGGGACCTCCAATCTGGAGAAGGGTTAAAATTTAAATGTCCCCTTCCAAGTTATGATACAATGTAGTAGTGCCCAAGCACAAGGAAAAATAATTATTTAATTAAATTTATAATTGAGTTAAAATAATGCCTCTTTTTTTAATTATTAAGAGCACTAACAAGTATTATTAATGGTGGATAAGTACAAATTATTCAATAATAATATTTTTAAAGGATTTTAAAGTGACTAAAGAATCAAGAATTCCTGAATCAAGACACCAACAAGGGAAAAACAGTGTGAGGAAAAGGTGCGAAGTGCAGAGCAGATGTTGTTGTGAATTACAGAACAAGGCAATCTTGCATTAGCAAGGAAAGTGCAAAGGATGAGATTGACAACAATTTCAAAATCAATGTATCCAACATTATATGTGGGGACTCAAAATAATTAGGTGATGAAGTAGGAATTCCATACAAACCTCTCTCAAAACTTCAAACTTTCAAAACACATAATTCCAACAAAAAGCATGAAAAAGCAACCCTTTGTTTCTCAATGCACAGTACATGAATAAATTTGAAAATGGATCAATCCTAAAGATGAAGACTAAGACAGGCAATCGAGATCAAATCCCAATCCAAAGTCTATCTCAGAGCATTTTTAATATCAACATCAAAACCCCTCTTTCATGAAGAAAACCATTACACATAAATCCAACTTTTGAAGGTAATTCTGACTTTTAATTTAAATTTGCATTACTTACAACAACAATGAGATCTAGACTTCCACAATTGCCAAACTATGCCACTCCTGTAACACAATTTGCAGGCAATCAAACACGAACTTCAAATGTTTTGAAAAATCAATTACAAGCAAACCAAAACTTGATCATAACTCTCTCTTGGATAGCGAAGAACATGAATTCAAACAACCAACATCAGATTTAGAAATTTGCATATAAACTCCTGTTTATTTCAACTAAATCTCTTGCAAACAACATAGTTTCTTCTCCAAACTAAAATTACAATAGTTGTAGCCTCTTAGGTTGATAAACATGCATTCAAATCAAAAATAAAAATGAACTTCAACAGTTCAATGGTTGAGCATGAGCAACATACTTCCTCTTCCTTGAATCAACTACCAACACTTCAATTATAGCTCCTGCAACCATCAAGCTTCAACAACTACACCTCAACCATGAATTCCAAATATTTTGTTGCTACAAAAGTCTTCTTCCAACCTACACAAACAAGTTCTATGCAACTCCAAATAAAAAATCCATGCCCAAGGATACTCTCCTTCAAATCCTGAAAAATGATTTCCTCAACTCTAGGTTATAGTCTCCCTTCAACCTCTAATCTTCAACATGCAAACTGAAAAACCAAATAATACCAATTTTTCCTTCATTTTTATGAGAGTATTAACCATGGTTAACCATTGTGGTTACCACAAAACACCATGAGTAACCACTCCAAAATTCAATGCCATATTTGGGAGTTTTCAACATCGTTTGCAAAATATGAAAATAATGTCATTAAGTCACAAAATGGGCTCCAAAAACCCACGCCTAGATGGAGTAGAGCTCAAGAATGGAATAAAATCATTAATTAGGACACATAGGTTGCACATGACCACCTCCACCAACAACCAATCAAACTAGTCAACTATGACAACTCTGTAACTCCACCTGGAACCCGGAATAGACATGTACTATCATGCAAACTTGTGTACCCCATTTAAAATTACATGTTATGACACAATCAAACATACAATAAAATTTCATGCAATATGCTCCCACTCCCAAAGATGGATGCCAAAATGGAATATTCCTAGGATATGCTTAGAGTCACTGACATGTGTGCAACTTCAAGGAGTGCAACTACCAAAGGTCTTGGGAAAATATTAAATAAATATTTAGACCCTTATTACATCAATTTATTCATCTAAATGCTATTCTGAACTAAACTATAGAAAAAAATGAAATAATTATTTTGGGTGATGCAAGATTTCTCTCACAACCTAGGATGCTCCTACATTAGACACTCGAGGTAGGAAAATTTTGTGAATATGGATTCAAAAAATGGAGTTGAGTGGCAGTGCCACCCTTTCAAATTGTAAGCAATCTTTAGCAAACTCCATCACTGAAACTGGTGCCTCTGATTTCTTCTTTCTTCTCTTCCAGCACCTAGCTGAAATAAGTATCCTTCTCCTCTGCACTCAACATCTTCAATGTGGAATTAGCTCCACCATAAACCAACCACCTCCACCAAATGCAACTCACAACCTCTTCCAATCTTGTGGGATTCAACCCACTATAGTCTGGCCACCTCCACCAAAATGCATTTGCACTAAACTTTACAACACCAAACAACTCTTTTGCATATCAAACATCATTAGAAAACTCCATTTGAATCAACTTATTCAAAATATGCAAATCACCATTTTTCTCAATTTTAACAAAACATGAATCAATATTATCCTTTGTTGCAACTCTTTCATCTATAGAAAATACAATCTCGTCTTCATCATAAAATAAAAAATATTGTGTATTACCTTTCTTTACAACCTTTTTCTCACCGCTGTTTATTGCCATATCTTTTTCACCTTCACTCTTCGTTGCACCTTCATTTTCTAATACTTTCAAGTCCTCCAAAGGACACTCATCCACTGTTGCCACGTCATTTTCCTCTTTCATTTTCCTCACACTATCCTCAAAGCATACTTTTACAATATTTTCTCCATCCTCTTCACCTGCATACACAACTATGACAAACATTTTGCCTTTCTTCTTTGGCATTTCGTCAAACACTTGCCACACACCTTCAATCTTTAACCTCTCAAGTATAGACTACCTCACATTTGGTGATCTGTCTACACACCACACACACTCCACCCCAGGTCCTGATGCAAATTGTCTCCAATCAATGCTTCTACCTACACACTCAAGAACACTAGCTCTAATACCATTGATGAAGTAGAAATCCCACACAACCCTCTCAAAACTTCAAACTTTCAAAACACGTAATTCTAGCAAAAAGCATGAAAAAGAAACCCTTTATTTCTCAGTGCATAGTACATGAATAAATTTGAAAATGGATCAATCCCAAAGATGAAGACTAAGACAAGCAAATTTTACACCTCAATTGTGTAATTACTATTTACTATTACTATGTAGGGTAAAATGTGAATGTAATGGGAATGTGATTGGATGAATATTGTGTTGATACTCTAGCTTTGTAGTTGTATTATGTACACTACATATTCTGTGAACATTTAATCTCATTAAATATTATATGAAGGAATGCATTTATGTGATTGGATGAATATTGTGTCGATACTCTAACTTTGTAGTTGTATTATGTATACTGCATATTTTGTGAACAGTTGACTGTCGTGTGTAAGTGTTAGTGGTTGCAGGTATATGTTCAATTCCTCTAAGCAGAGGGGAAGTATCACTTGGGAGAAAGTCTTGGTTGGGTAACCAGTAACATAACCAATATGAGCTTACACACACCACAGTAGAATAATTGAATCGGGTTATTAAGTGGGAAGTTGGTAAGTCATCCCTAATCATTATGTATGTATTAATAAGAGTCTTGTTTACTTTTGAGTGCATTATTGCTTGATGTTCATTTGTTTGAGCTTGAGAGTTCTTTCCTTATTATTATGCTTGTATTGATATGTGGAACATACGAGGAATATGTATACATACACACATGCATGTTGATGATAGACTATGCGCACAAAGGAACACATACATGAGGGTACATAGGTAGACGTATCTATGCACACTCATGCACGAGTTGCTTATGTGCATGGAATTATCTGATGGACCTCACGACATGTATATGTATATGTATAGATATATTGCTCGTAGGCTCGTATCGATACCATAGTAATTGTGTATGATGGTGAGAATCGGATGTGTGTATATATATAAAGTATGTGCATATATCCATATGTAAATATGTATCCATATACGCATATGGTGGCAAATGGACATGCCCATACGAATGTATCGATACATGTATACATACATATACATGTACATAGAGGCATATATATATATATATACATACACAACCGATATATTAATATAACAATGTGATTACTAACTTGATGTATTCATTTGTATATCGATTATATATACATGCTTTATTGACATATGATAAGAATGGATATATATATTAACATATACATATATGTGTGTGTATATATATATGTGTGTTAATATATATATGTATGTATATATATAATTAAGTATATAAACGTATATGACATATATATATAAATGATATTTGCTTTGAGATCGACTATCTAAAGCAATGATTATCAACCAATTTATAATGCTTTGAGGCCAATTATCTTAAACAACATAGAGGTCGACTATTGGATAGTAATGACTATATTATTTAGTCGCATTTTACTCTTGTTGTCTACAAAAGAAGAGTTTGTAATTTGCAAACAGGGAACAACCATTAAGTCGATGATTAATAAGAGAATAAGTCGATGCCTTTTATGGGGAAATTGGACTTAGTAAATTGTATTGCCATGTTATTTTGCATCGACCAACATTTGTAAAAGAATGAACAAATATCGACAACTATGTCAAACCGATTTATTAAGTGAATCAACACATATCATGACTTAGACGATATAAGTTGGGTGTCACAAATCTAATGTTGACTATTTCTATTAAGAAGGATACCGCACCATCTATGAGAATGAATAAGGAGGCTTTAGCGCCACCTTTGAATCCTTTTTCCTATAGATATCTATTTTGAGATGCAAACCAAATTCTATCGTGTGGGATTTGAATCGGTCTCTAATTGTTGTCATTTATCTAAGTCGATTTGTAGCTATTCAAGTTGAGTGTGTGCTTATATGTTCACCACCTTTTGAGCTAAGATAGATGTATTGTTGTACATGCTTGTTGCTGTCCAAACCATGCCTAAACTGTAGGTAAATTAGTTACCTGATTGTTGTATAAATAGAGGAGTAAGTTCATTAGTTTAGATGCATTCTTAGATGCATTATTTCTTTGGCAAGTTTATGTATTTTACTTACATTTATTTCTACAATATTCTGCCAAAAACAAAGAGTGTGAACCTTGAGTTTTAGAGAGAACTTATTATTATCATTGAGAGGAGTATTTTCCAACTTGAGATATAGTGGTTATTAGATCTTTGTTGAAGGATTGATACTGGGCTAGTTGTTGATTTTGAAGTGTTGTGACTACAGTCAGTTAATTGGAAAGCTTATCATAGGCATGAGGATATTCTTCCATTGTTTATATTAGTGTTGAATGATTTGCTTCTTGAATGTTTAAACTAGGCTTTATAGTTACTTGCTTATAGGGAAAAGTAATGTTTGCTTTGAAAGAGAAGTAGAAACTATTTATTGTACATGTGCAATGTTTGTAATTACTCCATGGTAGGAGAGATTGTTTGTCATAGGTATTGTTATTATACTTGATATAATTAAACATGGACAAGAGAGACTATTTTTCATAGGTATTATTGTTATACTCGATATGATTAAACATGGGTAGGAGAGATTGTTTGTCATAGGTATTTTTATTATACTAGATATGGTTAAACATAGACAAGCTTAAGGGATACTCATAACTAGATAATTGAATATGCTAGATGGCTAGTAGGTTACTCCTGGGAATGTTGCCCAGTGAAGGGAGGGAACTAGTACTTTGCTTTATGAGTTGTGTTTCCTTAGGTTGTTAAAGAGATAGGTTATCCGAGGGAGTATCTTTCCCATGGAGAGGGATTGCCTAAGCATAGATATAATGGTCTTAAGTTAAAATGAGCTTGCAATAGTGTAAGTGAATGGTAGACCTTCACTCGAAGTACTAAGTGAGAATACTTTGGCCAAAGTAATGCGATTGTCCTAAGATCCACTGTTAGTTCGTCGTGTCCATTGAAAATGCACGAGGGCTACCTAGCATAGGATGTAAATCCTAGTCATGTACGACACAACACTAAGCTCAGAGTGGTATGTCGTACGGGGTTACCCAACCAATACCCTCATCGAAGGGTAGGGCCATCTATCATTGATAGATGTGTTGGGGACTGCATATGAGTCTGTGGTACGTGGAAAAGTGCTTGAGCAATGCTTCTCCTTCTCAAGAGGCAATAGAAGACCAAGGTTTTGAAAGGCGGATTCCTAGACCATCTATATCTTATGTTATGAAGCTTGAAGGAGCTATGTATGTAGTTTTGTACTTTCTCAGAATATTGTACTTTGGGAATTATTGTAATGGAATGGAAATCCTTATTGTATGTTGTATAGCATCTTTGTTCATATATTTTTAATAAAGAAAAGAATTTTTTTTATTGCAATGACTTATTACATAGTTTATTTTACTCGCACAATGAAAACTTAGGAAATTTACTTCAATGAACATTTGGCATATTACATGTGGTATCAAAGCTACCAGGTTTAGCTCTAGATCCCATGAGCTCACCATTCTTTCCATCCAACATTATCTAATGTTGTGAATTCTTGTGCCAGGATGGTGCGTCTCAGATTGATGACTCGAAAGTCAATAATCAGTAACAAGTGCTACCTCAAGGCCAAGAAGGAAAGAGAAGCCATCGTTAGAACAATTAAGGGAACCAACTACAACAATTTTGGTTGGTTGAGTGACATCGAAACATTTAGTCACGCACTTTCTCGAATTAGTGATGTGAAGAGGAAGATAAAGATGGAGGCTATGTACAACAATCTACCTTCCATCTCACCAAAAAATGTCTTAGTCATTATCACTTTCCAGGGATATGCCCTTGGAAGGAAGTGTCAGCACGACATCCATCCTTAGGGACCCTAGAGTTCTTCCAATGGCAGAAGTAATAGTAATTTCCTCAAGTAACGAATCTGAGGGATATGTACCTTGAGACAAACCAGATGAGAAATGGTCTTATGAACAAATGTCTGCGAAAAGGGTAGACTATATTGTTGATGGACACCATATTGGCATTGAACCTCGTAACTATGTATCGGACGATAAATCCAAAGGCTACTATCCATTTTTGAATAGGTATGAACAATTAAGGGATGAACAAAAAGATATAGATGAGCAACAATCTCAATCTATAGGATATACTCCATTAAGTTATGTGTCAAGAGAGTGAATCTAAGGGATACTCTCCACTCGACTATCTGAATGGTCACTATGTGTGATCAAAGGATATTGAAATCGTTATGAAATGAATAAAATTATTTGTTTATCAAAAGCGTGTGCTTAATCTTATGTGGAATTATTTATGTGCGTATGAATGTCATTTCTAATGTTTTCTGTAAGATAGTTGATAACGTAATTTAGTCTAGCATGGATAAACATTCAGGAAAAACCTAACTTGTGAATATGGTGAGGACACAAACCAATCCTGGCAGTAGCCAAGAAGTTGGACAAGGACCAACAAGAATTGAAGCTAGGATTGACCAAATTATGGAAAGGTTAGATAACCTTGAACAAGAAAGGGCACAAGCTAAGGTTGAGAAAGAGGTTCCAGTTAATGAGAATGAAGGTGAAAACTCTTCTCATGGGCATGATGAAACCCGTGATCATGAAAAAGAAAGATCACCAACACTGTATGAGGAAAGAAATAAGAAGCATATGGCTTCTAAACTTTCTAAAGATATGAAGAATATTTTTCCACCCAAGGTTGAGGGGAGCGTCGGTGGTGATGAAGCTAAGGTGTGGCTTGTTCAAATGGAAAAGTATTTTGAAATCCGAAATTACACCGAGACCACTAAAGCCCCTTGGGGTGCATACCAGTTAGCTAGAGAAGCCTCTCCTTGGTGGATGAACAAAAATTTGGAACTCAATATCAACTCATGGAAGCTGACATGGAGGGAATTTGTTGAGATTTTCCACAGGAAATGGTTTCCCCAACTATACTATGACCAAAGACTCATGGATTTCCAGAGTTTGAGACAAGGAAATATGTCGGTCAACGAGTATTGGGAGAATTTTACCCAACTTTTGCATTATGTGCCTATATACCATAAGGATGAACATAATGTATAAGGAAAATTGCAATGGGACTTAACAATCAAATCAGAGGAGAAGTGGATATGCATGGTCCTACAACTATGGATCTTGTATATGAAAAAGCAATTAAGCAGGAGCAAAAGCTTAGGGCTATCTCCAACTGACAGGAAAGTAAAGACTGTAAGAAGATTGCAAAAATTCCTGACAAGCCAACTCCAAAGAAAGTGGAGGTTGTGCAAAGATCAGGTTTTCAAAATGCACCAAACTTCTTCGTTATTAAGAAAAGAATGGAAAAGAGCGGGAGAGAGTGAAAGAGAAATGGTTTTAACTAAAATTGGAAATTTAGTAGATCTGAAGACCTGCGAAGAAGAAACACAATTTAAAGATGTTATACTTTGCGGGAGACCATTTTCTAAGTTTGACCAACAAGCTTCCTATCTATTCATACCCTACTCAGTGGGCAGCATTCAACAAAGGATACGGGAATGGGATGGATGGCCAGCAAAGTATCAGGCAACTCCCATGAAACTCCAGGTACTTTTTGGTTTACCCAAAGGTTTCTCATTGATATTGGTCAACTAATAAAACTTCATCTAGAGTAGCTAAGGATTATCTACGGTTATCGTATGATTTTGGTAACCAAGTGAACTCCAAGGGCAAAAAGAAAGGATGCAAACTCTTTGTCGCTTGCTTGAAGGATTTGAAGAAGAGTGATAACTTGGTCAATAAAGCTTCCAACAGATGGAAGATACTGTCAATAATGATATCCAAGGAGGAACATGGAAAAGTATCCTAGGGAAAGAAAAAAAAGATATTATTTCCAAGACGTTACTGGACTCAAATCGAGAGGAAAATGAAGCTCTTAGATATAATTTCGGGGTGCTTCATACGAAAGGTGCCCTTAGGAAGCAAGGCCGAGTTAATGACAATTACAACTAACGAACTCTCATCAAAGGACTTGGACCGATTATTTTTTTTGCAAGCAAGTGGATCCCGCTCCCAAAGGAGCAAGTATTTGTTCCCACATTGATGATCTTTTTGATCAAATGAGAGGAGTTGTGCCATATTATTGAAAATAGATCTAAGATTTGGATATCACTAGTTGAGAATTAGAGATGAAGATATCTTTAAAGGTGCGTTCAGAACCAAATATAGACACTATGAATTCACAGTTTTACCTTTTTGGTTAACTAATGCACCTGTCACATTTATGAATTCGATGAATAGTGTATTTAGGGTATGCCTAGATAAATTTGTCTTGTTTTTTCTATATGACATCTTGATATATTCTTGGGGATGTATGGCATTTTTCTGGTGCATTTATAGCTCCCTTAATCAAAGTGTTCAACCATTGATTGACTTCATGAAATGTAAGTTAATTGCTTTGTAGGATATGACTGGCCGGAGCATGACCTGCCCAAGGAGCTGATTTCCGAATAATGCATTGGGTGCCCTTCACTTGGAATAAAGCCACCTTAGCCAGCTTACAACTGTTTGGATGATCAAGAAATGCTGCGGAGATCCTGAACTGGTTATATTTCACGAGTGGAGTATTCTTCCCTCAGCTATTTCATTGCATGGAAAGATGAGTTGAATATTCTTCAAGTTGATAATAGTGGAACATTCAGTAATCAATCAATCACTGAATGAATGTTTTCACCTTGTAGAATTGTTCTTAACTAAGATGTTGCTTGTTTTCCTCAAGTATACTGATTGATATGCATTGAAAATTGCAATTGGCTTTGTCTTAAGCCTCTTTTGGGTGCCAACTTTGTTGACTGCTGGATCTCCACACGAAGTTCATGTGCTCTATCCTGTAACTGGTATAGGTTTCCCAGTACGCATCTACCCTTGAGAACAAACTCTTCCACCTGATTTCTCAAGTGTTTGCCGAATGTTAACAATTGCCGATGATTTTGTTCGGCGGGGAGATCTAGTAGTCCTGCTGGTAGGGCTGAGACGTTTGGTGTGCATGTATCAAGTTGGTTATGTAAGACCTCAGTTTCTGATTTTTTAGTTTAAGGCTGCCTTTTCCTTACCATCCTTTGCCATCCTTTCTTGTACGCTCACCGAAGCTATTCCGAGAAGGTGGCCTCCACCTGTCGTGTAGTCTTCCCGAGGTTAAGTTGAGACAAAGTGTAGTCCTCTACTTGAACCTCGTGTATGCTTTTCTCTACTAGTGGGGCGGCAGTCTCTATAATGATCTCACAATCTGCATTCCTTTCTATGTGAACTTGCTTCTTTAGCCTCTTCGCCGACGTGTCTTGTGGGACGTGGTCGAACTCGGTAAAGTCAAGTTCATACGAGGGTTTTTCCCTCTTCCTTCCTAGGAAACCTTCGAGCCAAATAGAATCTCGAACTTCACTAGGAGGGACGTGAGGTCCTTAACGCTAGATGTGTGAGACTTGTGCTGGACAATGTTCTCGGTTAATCCAAGTCGATGAGGACCTGTGTTCGCTGTGATACTGGTGATGTTGGCGGCTCTGCTTCCATAACAGGCACCGTTTCTGCTGCTGCTTCTACTGTTGTTGCTTCCGCCATTGGTTCAGTTGGTTCTTAACAACTAATGCTGTTGGTTCCTCCGTGATAACTTCTGCTGAATCAGGGGTAGCAGTCTCTACTCTTTGTTCTGGGGCAGCAATACCCATGATTATTTCAGGACTATGTGTGGCTTTCTCCACTGGTGTCCTCTGTGTTCTAGGTTTTGACATCCTCATCCCTTGGGGAGGATTGCACCATTGCTTTTGTCTAGGTTTCCTTCTTGAAGTGGGAGGTGGTGTAGACTGAACCTGTGGCGGCTCTGTTCTGTGAGGTATCACCTTCCTTGATTTCTTGCTGTCGAGATAGAGTTGGCTATTTCTAACCACTCTACTTGTTCTTTCTTCTATAGATGTATCCTCTTTGGCATACCAATCCACTCTGCGGTTGGGAGTCAATTCTGCGAAGAATGTGGGGAGAATGACTTCCCCTTCATCATCTGACAGGCCCTCAATGTCTGCTGACATGAAATCAGCAATCTGTGGGAGTCTGAATCTGTTGTAGTTCCTTCTTCGCACTTCATACTCGTCTTTACAATTCACCCAATAATCTTCCATAGAAGACTTATGTGACGAGTGTTGCTTGAGGTGTGCTGCATAGAGTCCTCTGGGATCATAGGATCTTCTATCAATGAGATACTTAAGGTTAAACCTCCTTGTTTCTTGATCCATCATCTTTGCATCCGCTGCGAATCCACATCTATATAGTCCCATTTCAACGGGAAAGTTAACAGCTATCTTCCTCTTCAAGCGCAAGTGGACATGAACCTCGGACAACTGTCTCAGGAACTCCATGAAGACTACCCTATCCGAAGGGTGTCTTGGTAGCATGGCAGGGTGGCCAATGTAGCCATACACGCGTATGTAGGAGAATGTAGGAAATTGGATAAACCAATCTGCCCAATCCGCCATTGCCTCTCTGGCTGTCTGTGAAATACGCACGTGCATCTCATGGTTAAGCTCATGAACTATGTGCATGGTGAAGTGATCACTTGTCTTCTTGAAGTGTCTTTCCGCTTGAGTAAACTCAAGACGTGTGAAATACTCGTGAACCTTCTGCACACCTAAGGTTCCCACATTGTTCAATAACCTAAAATCGCCTTGGAAGGCTATTAGGTATACTAGGTAAGAGCACATGTGGAACCTATGAGCTTCCAGATACCCAGTGATTTGTGGTGGAGTGTGTCACTGATTAAAGTGGCCCAGTCATAGTATTCCCTCCTGCCAATGATTTTAGCGATGACATAGTACATCCATGGCTGGAATTGACGACCATCTTCTTCTCCAGTGACTCTGTTGAGTAGAGTGATTAACACTGCGTACTCGTCTTTACATTCTCCTCGCCCCAACAACTTAGGCAAGCTTTCCTTTGTCACTTTCAGCCATTTTTTGGCCATTATCCTTTGACATTTGTCCTTAGCTGTCTCAAAAGCTTTCTCACATTCCGTCAATGATATGACTTTGCTATTAGGATGTGAGGGAATATCAAAACATCTTTCGATATCCTGAGGCTTTAAACTGCAAACAATTCTTCCATCTGTTGCTCTGATTTCTCGGTGGTGGGTTGTAATGCGCGATACAGTGACGAATCTCGCTTTGTAGTGTGATGGGAATTGATCAAATAGCGGTAATCCAGTTCTTGATATTCGCATTTGATTCATGCCTTCTAACTGCTCCAAATCGACACTGGATTTACTTGGTGTAGATTTCTGTCAACTGTTTTCAGGTAATCATGGAGTAAGACCGTCTTGGTCTCGTATTGCACCTGGGAGTACTGCATCCTGAAAAACTTGAAGATTGATTGTAAGCTTGACCTAGTTCAGATGATTTGATAACACTTCAGTAATGGATGTTTAGATCCTACAAGTTAGGGATTGATATTTACATGAGTGGAGTTTAGTTTAGTTTAATTTAGTATCAGTTCAATTATCTTCAGTTGCATGTAGTTAGTTTGAGTTGAATGCTAATTGAATTTAGTTGACTTCAGTTGCATGACTAATGACTTCAGTTGCATGATAGGTAATAGGTGGATACATTCAGTTAAGTGGGGATGATCAATCATGCATAATGTTTGCATGAATTGGTGGAGAGATATGTTTCAGTTAACTAAGATTGAATTGGACCCACCTTGGGTGCCCAAGTTGGCATCTTTGAGTTAACACCTTTTGCATGAGAAGATATTTACAAGGCTCAGTTAAGTGGGCCCATTCTTGGGCATCAACTTTGAGGTGATGCTTGCAAGATATTTTTTTTAACCAACAATCAATCAAGTGTTCAATTTGGGGCACCTAAATTGAGGAGACTTTGGTTTTGACTTCATGTTATAGTGTGGAACTCTACTTGCACAATATAGGCGTAGTTTTTTGTGAGGAGCTTTATGCTCTTGTATTTGATAACTCTTATGAGTTTACATGCTCATTAATTGTCTATTTATTGCAACAATTGTATCAGAGTTTTATTGTTGGTTAGCAAGTTGAGCTTGTGCATGTGTGAGGGTTTGAAGCATGGCATGGGATGTGTGGATTCATGCTTGGTCACATGGAATGCATGGATAGTTTGTGCTACAGAAAGTGTATGAGAGTTTTGTGTAGGTTGTGAAGAAGGATTATTAAAGGCAAGGAAGCATATCAATCAAGGATTGATACAATATTATTGTAATCTTGTTCTAAGGTTAAATAATACAAGCACTATTGATTCTAGTGATTTTTTTTCTCGAAAGGGTTTGTCCACGTATATGTTGTGTCACTTCTATCTTCTTGTCTCATTCTTCTACAATCTCCTATCTATTTCTACAATTGGTAAAATTGATCTAAATAGATAATCATACACAAAGAATTGTGACAAAGAACACTTAATTAAATCTACAATCAAATAGGTTTACAAGTTTTAAGCTCCAATATTACCTTCACTTTCAACAATTCTAAGGGTGAGGAAGATCACTATAGACATTTAGAGATAGTTTAATAACGGTTAAGAGAACACAAGTTGTATGATAAACTATCTAAGTGTACTTTCTTCCAAAGGAGGGTGCATTATCTAGGGCATGTGATCTTGGTAGACGAAATATCTGTAGATTCAGCTAAGATCAAAGCCATACTAGAGTGGCCAGTACTCAAGAATGTGTTTGAGGTAAGAAGTTTTATGGGTCTAGTTGGGTACTATAGGAAGTTTGTTGCAAACTGAACTCCAAGATTATTTTTCTAATTACTTCTTTACAGAGGAAAGGGAAGAAATTTGAGTGGACTGAGAAGTGTTAAGAAGCCTTTGATCTACTTAAAGAGAATGTAGCACCCCTCCATCTCATGACTTCATTTGTTAAAGATCCCTTGACCCCTGCTTGAAGAAGGCGCCTTTTCAACATGTGAGCAATCTCCCCTTCGTAACATCTCCAGAGTTAGCCAAATTTTGATCTTTTTTAATTTCGGGAATCTCCTTCATCAAACGGCATCTTTTTCGACCTTTTCCGCCATGGTTGTGTCATTGAAGCTTTTGAAGCTTAGCTTTCAGCACTTGGTACTGGCCAATCTGCCATTAATGGCTGCGGAGGTCCTAACTTCGTTCCTGAAAAAGAGAAATAGACCCACCAGAGTAAAACGTGTCTTTTGATGATTCTGACTTGACCAATGTGATCGTGAAGCCTTTTAAGCCTATCAAAATCATTTTCGATCATTTCTGGGAAGGTCCTATTTTCGGGGGATTTCCCTGAAAATAGGGGAAAAAAAACCCTAATTTTCAATTTTTCAGAATTTTGTACATGTGTTCCTTGACAGAAACCCACCAAGATTCTATGATTGGTTTGACCTAAAACAGACCTTTCATGGCATTTTAACAAGATTTAGCTCAATTTACACAGAATGCCAAAAAAATTATTTGGGGTACAACAAAACCGTAAGAAGATTGCAGAAATTCTTAACAAGCCAACTCCAAAGAAGATGGAGGTTGTGAAAAATGCACCTAAACAAGGAGAAAAATGTAACCAAAATAATGGAAAAGAGTCGAGAAGAGAGTGAAAGAGGAATGGTTCCAACAATGTTGGTGGAAATGCTAGTAGATCTGAAGAACCTGCGAAGAAGAAGGTACCATTTACAAGATGTTATACTTGTGCGGGAGACCATTTTGCTAGAGTTTGTCCCAACAAGCCTTCTGGAAATTCACTACCTACTCAGTGGGCAATGTTTCAACAAAGGATACATGCAACAGTGGATGATCGCCAAGCAAAGTATCAGGCAACTCCCATTGAAACTCCAGGTATTTTGTTTGGTTTACCCATTTCAGTTCTCATTGATATTGGTGCAACTAATAATTTCTTTTCACCTAGAGTAGCTAAGAAATTATCTACGGTTGAGTGCCTAGATGATTTTGGTAACCAAGTGAAGTTCCAAGGGCTAAAAAGAAAGGGTGCAAACTCTTTGTCGTTAAGATTGAAGAATTTGAAGAAGATCTTGATAACTTGGATTCCCAAAGCTTCCAAGAGATGGAAGATAGTGAAATAGATGACACTAGAATGTCAAACATGGAAAAGTATCCTATATTGAGAAAAAAATTGGATGTATTTCCAAATGAGTTACTGGAGTTGTCATCGAAGAGGATATTTGATTTCTCTATAGATATAATTTCGGGGTCTGAACCTATTTCCAAGGTGCCCTATAGGATGACAATAACCGAGTTAATGGAGCTTAAGACACTGTTGGATGAACTATTATCAAAAGGGTTGATAAGACCAAGTGTTTTGTCTTGGGGAGCACCGATTATTTTTGTGAAAAAGAAGGATGGTACTTTGTGTTTGTCCATCGACTATCGTATGCTTGAAAAAGCCACGGTGAAGAACAAGTATTTGTTGCCACACATTGATGATCTTTTTGATCAAATGAGAGGAGTTGTGCCATATTATTGAAAATAGATCTAAGATTTGGATATCACTAGTTGAGAATTAGAGATGAAGATATCTTTAAAGGTGCGTTCAGAACCAAATATAGACACTATGAATTCACAGTTTTACCTTTTTGGTTAACTAATGCACCTGTCACATTTATGAATTCGATGAATAGTGTATTTAGGGTATGCCTAGATAAATTTGTCTTGTTTTTTCTATATGACATCTTGATATATTCTTGTTGGGAATGGGATGTCATTTATTTGCAATCCTAAACATGTTTCATGTATCTCTTAAGTCCTTGGAAAGTTTTCCCCAACACTAAGATTAGAAAGAGATTAAATTCAAATGAAATGAACAAGTAAATTGACATTTGTAATTATTCCTAAATGATAGGAAAATGTTAGGATGCCCAAGAAGAGCTCCTACAAAATAGGAGCACATGGGGTGCCCACATGGAATATGGAACCCACCTTGCTTAAGTTAACTGTTTGGAGGATTGATAACATTTCAATAATGCATGTTTAGATCCTACAAGTTAGGGATTGATATTTACACGAGTGGAGTTTAGTTCAGTTCAGTTATTTTCAGTTGCATGTAGTTAGTTTGAGTTGAATGCTAGTTGACTTCAATTGTATGAAAAATAACAGGTGGATACATTCAGTTAAGTGGGGATGATCAATCATGCATAATGTTTTCATGAATTGGTGGAGAGATATGTTTCAATTAACTAAGATTGACTTGGACCCATCTTGGGCGCCCAAGTTGGCATATTTGAGTTAACATCTTTTGCATGAGAAGACATTTACAAGGCTTTGTTAAGTGGGCCCATTCTTGGGTGCCAACTTTGAGGTGATGCTTGCAAGATATTTTCTTGACCAATGATTAGTTAAGTGTTCAGTTTGGGGTGCCTAAATTGAGGAGACTTTGGTTTTGACTTCATGTTACAGTGTGGAACTCTACTTGCACAATCTAGGTGTGGTTTTTTGTGAGGAGCTTTATGCTCTTGTATTTGATAACTCTTATGAGTTTACATGCTCATTAATTATCTATTTATTGCAGCAATTGCATCAAAGTTTTATTGTAGGTTAGTAGGTTGAGCTTGTGCATGTGTGAGGGTTTGAAGCATGGCATGGGATGTGTGGATTCATGCTTGGTCACATGGAATGCATGGATAGCTTGTGTTGCAAAAAGTGTATGCAAGTTTTGTGTAGGTTGTGAAGAAGGATTGTTGAAGGAAAGGAAGCATGCCAATCAAGGATTGATACAATATTATTGTAATCTTGTTATAAGGTTAAATAATACAAGCATTATTGATTATGGTGGAGTTTCTTTCTGAGAGGGTTTCTCCACGTATATGTTGTGTCACTTCTATCTTCTTGTCTCATTCTTCTACAATATTTTGTCTCTTTCTACAATTGGTAAAATTGACCTAAATAGATAATCATACACAAAGAATTGTGACAAAGAACACTTAATTAAATCTACAGTCACATAGGCTTACAAACTTTAAGCTACAATATTACCTTCACTTTTCAACATTTGGTATCAGAGCTAACGGTTGGGTAGAGTTTGGGACACCTCTCTCTTAAAAGTTTGAAGGTTTTTTGGCTATAGTGGGAGCTTGTACTATTGTGTTATTACAGATTTGTAAAAGAAGTGTGTTTTATCTTCTTGGTTTAGAGATTATGGTTTTTTTGACCTTTTGAGAGTCGTGTCATTAACAATAGATTCTTTGATTGGGTTAAGGCCATGGATGATCTTCATTTAGGAGATGGTTACATATTTCAGTGGGAGTTTTTGACAGTGATGGTTTGATGTTTATCTTGTTGCCATGTATAGCTCAGTATCACAGTTTAGTGGGAGATTTGGTAGGCTATGGTTATCTTCATGTGATTTGAAAAGTTTTTAACATCTTGTTTCATGGAGGATCCTTAGAGTCTTTGGTAAAGGTTTTATTGTTCTTCCTCATTTTTTGTTTTGAGTAATCAGAGCTTCATGATTATGCAGGTTGTTGAAGTTGGCATATTGAGTGGATACTAGGGACACCTACTCAACAAGAAAGACTCTTGGAAATGGAGTAGACCTTGAGAAGTTGTCTTTATTGAAACCTATATGAGTTTTGATGGGTATCCCACTCTTGGTCTACTCGATGGGTAAATGATCTAAGAGGTATTTCCTGCCTGATTATTAGATGTATTATTTATATGTATCTTGTCTTCTCTTATGCATTAGTCTTGAAAATTGAGTTCTGAGGGATTATTGAGAAGTAGATGCATGATTTTATGTATTTCCATTGTTCTCCTTGCCATCTTGAACTTGAGTTAGTTCAGAGGATTTGGGTAGGAGAGGTACGAGAGATAGTTAGAAGCTTTAGGCATATTCCCTTTTGTTGTGGGAATGATTGGCTAAGCTTGATCTACTTTCTATGAGAGGTTTACATCTAAGTTTTGTCATGTTTCATTATAAGTTGAATGGTTAGATGTTGATATCCTTTTAGTTTGGGAGTGTTGAAGGAGATCTTACTTTACACAGTTTGGCACATGTTAGTATGGTATAAGAACATGGTTTGATTTGTAGGTTCTCTCTTTGTGGGAATATTGTCTTCTTCTTGAAGGTTCTTGTGTTATGAGAGATGTATTTTGCATATCATTGTATGCTTCTTCGACACTATGATAGAGGAGTTAGCCACATCCTCTATGTGAAGTGCTATAGGAGAACTTGTTAATGTTGTGATCTTGTTTTCATACTTGACATTACCTGTGCAGTGGGAGTTTTATAAGGTAATTTTGTTCTATATGAGAGGGGCACCTTTCTTGGACTGGTTACGCTTTACTACAGCGAGTTACTTCAGAGGTTTTTTATCGCATGTCTTTGTGTGTTATTACCTTGAAGTCTTATTTTGTAGGATGGTGGATATACAGGGACTTGTTTGCAGATTTGGGTTGTTATGTTGATAGCATGAAATTCTACCTATGATAGTTTGGTTACAGAGACTTGGGAAAGGTATTGATTGAGAAAGTTAACACTCTGATCAATGTTGTAAATAAGTTCTCTTGGTACAAGAAGGTCATTGGCCTTGAGTCTTGTACTTGATTTATAATAATGATTCCTTGTTTAGAATAATTGCAATGTATAATGTCAAGTGGGAGAATGTTGGGAATAGGATGCCATTTAATTTCAATCCTAAACATATTTCATGTATCTCCTAAGTCCTTAGAAAGTGTTCCCCAACACTAGGATTAGAAAGAGATTAAATTCAAATAAAATGAACATGTAAATTGACATTTGTAATTATTCCCAAATGATAGGAACATGTAGGGATGCCTAAGAAGAGCTCCTATAAAATAGGAGCACATGGGGTTCCCATATGGAAGGTGGAACCCACCTTCCTTAAGTTAACTGTTTGGAGTATTGATAACACTTCAGTAATGGATGTTTAGATCCTACAAGTTAGGGATTGATATTTACATGAGTGGAGTTTAGTTTAGTTTAATTTAGTATCAGTTCAATTATCTTCAGTTGCATGTAGTTAGTTTGAGTTGAATGCTAATTGAATTTAGTTGACTTCAGTTGCATGACTAATGACTTCAGTTGCATGATAGGTAATAGGTGGATACATTCAGTTAAGTGGGGATGATCAATCATGCATAATGTTTGCATGAATTGGTGGAGAGATATGTTTCAGTTAACTAAGATTGAATTGGACCCACCTTGGGTGCCCAAGTTGGCATCTTTGAGTTAACACCTTTTGCATGAGAAGATATTTACAAGGCTCAGTTAAGTGGGCCCATTCTTGGGCATCAACTTTGAGGTGATGCTTGCAAGATATTTTTTTTAACCAACAATCAATCAAGTGTTCAATTTGGGGCACCTAAATTGAGGAGACTTTGGTTTTGACTTCATGTTATAGTGTGGAACTCTACTTGCACAATATAGGCGTAGTTTTTTGTGAGGAGCTTTATGCTCTTGTATTTGATAACTCTTATGAGTTTACATGCTCATTAATTGTCTATTTATTGCAACAATTGTATCAGAGTTTTATTGTTGGTTAGCAAGTTGAGCTTGTGCATGTGTGAGGGTTTGAAGCATGGCATGGGATGTGTGGATTCATGCTTGGTCACATGGAATGCATGGATAGTTTGTGCTACAGAAAGTGTATGAGAGTTTTGTGTAGGTTGTGAAGAAGGATTATTAAAGGCAAGGAAGCATATCAATCAAGGATTGATAGGGGAGGAAAAAAAATTATGTTTTTGGTTTTGGATTTGGAGAAGCAAGTGGGATTCTCGGAGAAGCTGGAATTAGAAGAAGAATTCATAGCACCATTGTCAACCTTTCAAGCTTTTGGAAAACCTGGTTTTCTTCTATTAATTTAGTTTTCATTTTGAAAGGGTTTTACAATTTTTATTATGTTGTTGTAAATATTTAAACTCTGGTTGATTGCAAGAAAACCCATGTTCAAATCTTGTTTCAAAACTTTGAAACCTCAGTTTAAAAATGAACTTCAAAAAATTGCATTATGGTTGTAAATAACTCTTTTTTAGAAATTATTTGCTCAACTAAACTGTTATTTTGTTAAAATTGAAAAAATAAAAAATAAAAATAAATAAATAAATAAATAAATATATATATATATATGTAATATGTAATATGTATTGTGATTTTTTTTAGGGGAAATAAAACCCTGTTTAGAAATGGAAAAAAATTGGATTTTAGAAAAATCCGCAAGTTTTTTTGTGTTTAGGAAAAAATTTATAAAAAAAAATTTAAACCCAATTTTTTTGGGTTGCGGGGGCTCACCCCATCAAGGCCTCCCCATGGGGAGGCGCTAGAGGGAGCCTTCCCTGCCCCACAAGCACCCATGATGGAGGGAATGATTGTGTTAAACACAACCGCCACCACTGGTGGGTTCGGCTGGTTAACACAAATGCCCACAACTATGGGTTCGACTGTGGTTAACACAACCGCGCCCACAACTATGGGTTCTATTAACACAGCCGACTCTGTGTTACAACGACCAACAAACCCGTGCTTTGACTTTTTTTTCAAAAATAAAAATAATAAATATAATTTAATATTTAATATTATATATATATAATATTAATATATTAATATATATATATATAAGTCCTTAATATATATATATATATATATATATATATATAGATATATTTATATTTTATATTATATGTGTATAATATTAAAATATTAATATATATTAATTATAATATATATATATATAATATGAGGTTATATTATATGTATATATATATAAATATAGTTGTGATATATTAAAATAATTGATTAAAATGGTGGAATGATTTAATTATAATTGTGAAATTTTAAATTAATGTATAATAGTCAAATTAATGGATTGATTTTTAAAATAATATACATTGATGGAACAATTATTTATTTTAAAACGATATACTCTGGATCATAGAAGTAAATGTTTATTAGTATTTAAGAGCAATTAGGGAATTACATATCAGGTTAAATTTTATCCTTTGTTGAAAGAGACATAATTTTACTAGTTTTATTGTGGAAATAAACTATTGAATTTTATTAAAGGAAGTGGATTTAGGGAATCCAAAGTAGACTCAATTCCTGTTAAATTGCTCTTTCAAATGTGATTTCTTCTGTTATCCCTTTGGGGGAAATTGATTAGAAGGATTGTTAAGTCTTTCAGGTGGGGTTTTCATTTAATTTTGTGGGTTGTCGTAATATGTTAGTCAACCTTTAGATTGCCTTGGGTAGTGCGTCTAAATGTATCCAGTTAGATACCCAGTTATCACGAACGAGATGTGTTGACTTTATGTCGTGGAAAGGGATTTAATATCCTTAGGTTGCACTTGTGTACCCTTGGGTTGTGGAGTTATTCCACGTGTTGTCTTAGAGGAGTGACTTGCAACGAGGGCCGACACACAAAGAGGTGTCAGGGTAACTCATTGTAAGTTGGTTAATCCAGTGATAACGTAAATAAACTGATTAGAGGAATAGGTAGTATCAAACACTTAATAAGATTAATTTTGCCTCGCTCATGGACGCAAGGGCTTGTATAGACTTGGGATGGGACAAGAAGGCATGGAATGGAAAGATCATTATTTTGTCTTTATGAGAGATAATTGATTTTGCATTGGTTTGCATGAGGGGCCGGGAGTCGTTAGAGGTTTCCAGGATATCCTGAAATGGGGGCTGAGACCTAGGAAGACTTACCAGGATATCCCATGTAACATTGTGATGACACTTCTCCTAAGTCAACAATATGTTTGTATCAATGATGCAATTGATTATTTAACTCTGGAAGCATTGTAACCATTGTGTTAAGTGATGTTGTATTTGTATTTGATTCAGTTCAGTTATGTATTAGCCTGTGTCTAGAGGTAGATGGTCTTGTCTAGGAATCTTTGTTACTATCTCCTAGCACGGGGGTGAGCCTTCAGGTATCACTTGGTTGGGTGGAACATGCACCTTACTCCGTTGGGTTTTCTTCTTGTTCATGTGGACAAGATTTTCAGTTGGAGAGCTCGTGGGAACTAGTTTCATTTCATGCTTTATTCATTTCAGTTGAATCTTGTAATTTATTACCCCTCATTTGTTATCGAGGTGGAAGATGTATTATGTAACCATGCTTAGGATTTACCTCATTCAGGGAATGAGAGTTGTAATCTTATTGTTCAATTATGTTATTTGAAATCATGAGGTATCGATTATTCTTTGATGTAATTTATTATGTATGGAATGTATGTGTTCTTAATTCCTTAAGTAATTCAATGTTATGATTTCAATTCATGTTTTGTTGTTTGGGTTTTAAAGTAATCGTAGTCTCATAACCTTAGAGGTTGTTGGAAATGGGTAGTGAACTTGCATGTTAATTGTACTTAAACCAAAAAAATATATTGTGAGTTTGAGTAGTTGTTTGCAACTTCCTCTAAGGTTGTGTGGTGGGGCGTTACACATGGTATCAGAGCCCAAGTCTAAACACTGGGTACTATGGGATTATGATGAACCCATTAAGCTTTTAGTTGTGTAGGTTTTAAGTTGTGTACCTTGCCTAATACCTTGATGTGTCTGTGCAGGATTATGCCTCCCAGACACAGAAAAGGTAGAGGGCATGGACGTGACCGTGTAGGCGGTCGCGATGGGAGTCAACATGACTCTCCTCCTCATGTTCCACTTATTCCAGATCAAGAAGAACATCAGGCATTGCAGAATGTCCCAGGGGGTAGTGATCGACAATAGAATCCTTCAGGGATTGAGGCTACACATAGAGCACTTGAGGAGGCATTAGCCCTCCTTGGTCAGAGGTAGGCCGAGGTTCAGGGTAATCTTGGTGAGAGGGAAGTTCCACCTCATTCAGAGATGCATATGAGAGATCTACTTAAGGCACATCCACCACTGTATGATGGAGCAGGCACTAGGTTAGAGGCTGAGACTTGGCTTATAGACCTTGATAGGTGCTTTGCGATGCATCCTTACGGCAACAATACCAAAGCGCGGTGCACTATCATGCATATGTGGGGGTTCGCATCCACATGGTGGAGGCTAGAGGAGGAAAAGCTCCACATTGACATTAACTCAATATCTTGGGAGATTTTTCTAGAGCGGTTTAGAGCTCGTTTACTATCCTAGCATTGGCGTCAGCATCAAGGCAATGAGTTTCACGCTTTGTGTCAGTTGGCCTTGTCAGTTGAACAGTATGAGCAACACTTCTACGAGCTCAAACAATTTGTAGGGATAGGAGACGATGAGGGGATGTTGGTTCACCACTTTGTCAGGGGCTTAAATGCCCATCTTAGAGGAGGTGTGAGGGTTTTTGAACCCAAAACCATGGAGGCAGTGGTGGAGAAAGCACGTCTAGTAGAGGAGAATCTGGCCATGCAACTGGGAGGCCACATGGGTTTCAAATAGGCATCAGTTCAACAGCAGGGTCTAGTGCTAGAGGAGGTCATCCTCAAGGAGGTGCACCTCCCAAGGCTTAGCAGGGACCTTCGTAGAGTGGTTAGCAGCAACAATAGGTTTCTCAGGGGAAACGTAAAGGTTTCCAGCAGAGGCAGGGGACAGGAACTGGAGGCATATGAAACACTTCAACTTTGATCAGTTGGTGCAAAGTTCTCAGTTCACTTTCAAGGGTAGTGCACAATAGTCTAGCGCACCACCTGGAGGCAGAGGCTATGGAAAAGGTACTGGATGCTTTGCATGTGTCCAGCAAGGTCATATAGCTAGAATGTGTCCCAATAGGTGCACATCTGGGTTTTCTCAGGGACCAGTGGCATCTGAGCCGACAATTGGAGATGCTGGCAGAGGGCATCGTGTTTTCGCAGCGGTTGATAACCGCCAGGCAGAGCATCAAGGTACTGTTGTTGAGACATATGGTATGTTGTTGGGTAACCCAATTACCATTTTTTTTATTCTGGAGCATCAAACTCCTTCATTTCTTCTTATGTTGTGACGCGATGTAGACTGGGTGCAGTAAGGCAAGACTATAGGTGGCAGGTTGAGTTAGCCTCGGGTGTGAGAGTTGCATCCCATTCCCTTGTACCAGAGTGTAGATTGGAGGTTGGACCTCTCCATACTACAATGGACCTTTGAGTTATTCCATTAGGTTCTTATGATGTTGTCATAGGGATGGATTGGTTAGAGGCGCATAGTGCAGTCATAGATTGTCGACGTAAGTTGATTCGATGCATTGAGGCATCTATTAGAGAAGTAGAGATAGTGGGAGTTTAGAGATCGATTTCCTTGAGAGTCATCTTAGCTATGTAGTTGAGGAGGTGTGTGCATCAGGGTTGCTAGTTATTTGTTATTACAGTGGATGATTTGGATTTAGGAGGTGGAGAAGAGAAAGTATCTCTCGATAGTCACCCCATTCTTCAGGAGTATTTCGATGTCTTTCTAGATGAGATTCCAGGGATGCCACCTCAGAGGGACATAGACTTCAAGATAGACCTTGTACCTGGATCAAAACCCATTTCATGAGCTCCTTATCTTATGACCACCCAGGAGCTGAAAGAGCTTCGCTTGCAGCTTAAGGAGTTGTTAGAAAAGGGTTTCATTTGCCCTAGTGTTTCTCCATGGGGAGCACCAATTATCTTCATGAAGAAGAAGGATGGATCACTTCGGTTATGTATTGATTACCGACAGTTGAACAAAGTGACCATCAGGAATCGATATCCGCTTCCTAAGATTGATGATCTATTCGATTAGATTAAGGGTGCCACGATCTTTTCAAAAATTGATCTTAAGGCAGGATATCATCAAATTCGTATCTTCGAATCAGACATCCATAAGACAACGTTTCGAACGTGGTATGGTCACTATGAGTTCATAGTAGTACCGTTCGGGTTAACGAATGCACCCTCTGTGTTCATGAGTCTGATGAACGGGGTATTTCGTACGTACCTAGATAGATTTGTCCTTGTGTTCCTTGATGACATTTTGATATACTCTAGGATAATGGAAGAGCATGAGGAACAATTGCGGCAGGTATTATAGTGCTTACAGGATAATCAACTTTATGCTAACCTGTCGAAGTGTGAATTCTTCAAGATTGAGGTCCAGTACCTTGGTCATGTGATCTCAAGGGAAGGTATTTCAGTGGATCCTACAAAGATCCAAGCGATCTCAGATTGGCCTGCGCCCATGAATGTGGCAAAGATACATAGCTTTATGGGGCTAGCGGGTTATTACAGGCGTTTTGTGCTGGGCTTTTCGAGAATAGGGTATCCTATCACCTCCCTTCAGAGGAAAGGGAAGAGGTTTGTGTGGTCAGAGAAGTGTGAGGCAACATTTCAAAATATTAAGGAGAAGTTGACCAGTGCACCAATACTTGCGATACTTTATCGGACTGGGGACCTTGTAGCTTGTACAAATGTGTCCCTAGAGGGATTAGGTGCAGTGTTGATGTAAGAGGATCGTGTCATTGTATACGAGTCACAAAAGCTCAAGGATCATGAGCTAAACTACCCCACACATGATCTTGAGTTGGCAGTAGTTGTTCATGCAATGACGAGATGGAGGCATTTCCTTCTTGGCCATAGGTTTGAGTTGCACAGTGATCACAAAAGCCTTCAGTATATTTTCACTAGCCCAACCTTAATGCTAGGCAGAGGCATTGGATGGAGTTTCTCTGTGAATATGATTTCGAAGTGAAGTATATCCAGGGAAAGGAGAATGTCGTAGCGGATGCACTCAGTAGGCAGAGACATGAGATATTTGAGTTGACTCTTGTTGTAGATTTGTGGAGTCAAATTCTTTTTGCCCTTCCAGTGGATAGTTGGTATCAAGAGGTTAGGACGAAGATTGAGGTAGGCAGACCCCTTGAGGGTAGGTATTTAGGATATCCTCTAGATTCAGATGAGATATTGAGGCACATGGGACGCATATACGTTCCTTCATTAGGTGATCTTCGCACCTTGGTCATGACCGAAGCACATCGTGCACCTTATTCAGCCCATCCAGGGGTGAAGAAGATGTATGCAGATTTGCATCAGTTGTATTTTTGGCCAGGGATGAAGCGTGTTATTGCAGATTATGTGTCGCGATGTCTTGAGTGTCAGCGGGTGAAGGCGGAACACCAGCATCCAACAGGGCTTTTACAACCACATTTAGTACTAGAGTGAAAGTGGGATATAATCTCATTGGATTTCATTGTTGGTTTACCCAACTCTTCAAGACGACATGATGCAATTATGGTGACAGTTGATAGGTTGACGAAGGTAGCACACTTCTCACCTATTCACTCTTCCTATACTGCATCGTCCGTAGTTAGAGTGTTCATGGAGGACATAGTGAGGTTATATGGTATTCCACATCAGATTATTTCTGACAAGGATCCAGTGTTCACCTCAGCTCTTTGGACTTCATTACAACATGCGGTGGGGACATAGTTGAACTTCAGTTCAACTTACCACCCATAGACAGATGGACAGACTGAGAGGGTCAATTAGATCCTCGAGGACATGTTACGTATTTATGTGATGGACCAACAGACATGATGGAAAGATTATCTCTATTTGGTAGAGTTTGCTTATAATAACGATTTCCAGAGTTCTATCGACATGCCTCCATTCCAGGCATTATATGGGCAATCGTGTCGCACTCCCTTGAGTTGGGATCAACTGGAGGACAGAGTAACTTTGGGTCCTGATATGTTGTAGGATATGGAGCAACAGGTGGATAGGATTAAAGAGCACTTGGTGGCAACACAGGATAGGCATAAGAAGTATGCAGATGCGCATAGAGTGGATCGTCAGTTTTTTGTGGGCGATAGAGTCTTCTTGTGGGTGTGTTCGCGAAAGAGTCCAATCCGTTATGGGAAGGGCTCTAAGTTGGTGCCTCGCTTTGTCAGACCCTTCGAGATACTCAAGAAGATTGGTCTAGTTGCTTACCGTCTTGCTTTACGGCCTAGTCTCTCACGTATTCATGATGTATTTCATGTCTCAGTTCTTCGGTCGTACCATCCAAACATTTCTCATGTACTTGATTGGAATGCATTACAGGTAGAGGATGGGCAACTGGCTTTGGAGCTCATGGTCATAATGGAGCGCAAAACGCTCGCTCTACGAGGGTGAGATATTGATCAAGTTAGGGTCCAGTGGGATCTTAGGGATGACACGTCATCCACTTGGGAAGATGCAGCTAGAATGAGGGAGGAGCTCTATCCCTATTTGTTATGCTTTGTTTCATTAATACTTTGACTATGGTACTTGGTTATTATTTGATCGCAAACTGTAAAGTGATGTGAATGTTATATTTTGTTATGATATTATCATTATGGCATGGATTAGCTTAGCAAATATTTGAATTAATGATGCTTTATGCTTTTGATTATATTATTGATGTTAGATTCGTCAGTTAGTAATATTGTATTGGTGAAGGGGACAAGATTGCACCACTTGCTTGCGAGTGCCTTGCGATTTTGAGATTTCCTCTTCACGGTGTGTTTTATTATGTTTATATATGCATGTTCGATATATACTCTTGTTCACACATTAACAGTGGACATGACATTGACTCCAACTCTTATACAGTTTGAGGAGTCCCACACAATCCAGATTCAATTGGGGAGATAGTATTAGGTTTTTTGTGTCAAGTCATCACCCTAGTCATAGTGCGTCGTCGGGTTTTAGTCAGTTAAGTTGTTTTAATGTTGTTCATCTCTCCCTGATTTTATTTAATTGCAAGTGGAAAAGGTAAATAAATGGCTTTATGTATTTAAGTTGTTTATTAAATTGATTTGGTTATAATGTTAGAAATATTATTTAATTCTATTAATTAATTTAATTTAATTTAATTTAATTAATTAATTTAATTTAATTAATTAATTTAATTTAATTCTAATTTCTTAATTTAATTATTCAATTTAATTTAATTAATTACCAATTTAATTAATTAATTAAATTAAATTTAATTAATTAATTAAATTTACCTAATTAATTAAATTTAATTTATTAATTAATTTAATTTAATTAATAAAATAATCTAATCTTGGATTAGATTTATTTTATTGATTAATCAAATTAATTGTGTTGAATTGAATTAAGTTATTCATTTTGGAATTAATAGATATTTTGTTTGAATTTGAAAAAATGAAAATATGTTTTAATTTTTTATTTTAAAAAAAAAAATTAGAATGTAAAAGAAATTAAGATATTTCTTATTCTATTTTTGAAAATTGATGAGGGTGGTTGGATAGATATTTCATTTTTTTTCTATTATTGGGTTTTTTTGATAGAGTTTTTGAGGGGAGAATGAAAAATTGAAAATTAGGGGAGGAAAGAAATTTATGTTTTTGGTTTTGGATTTGGAGAAGCAAGTGGGATTCTTGGAGAAGCTGAAATCAGAAGAAGAATTCATAGCACCATTGTCAACGTTTCAAGCTTTTGGAAAACCAGGTTTTCTTCTATTAATTTAGTTTTCATTTTGAAAGGGTTTTACAATTTTTATTATGTTGTTGTAAATATTTAAACTCTGGTTGATTGCAAGAAAACCCATGTTCAAATCTTGTTTCAAAACTTTGAAACCTTAGTTTAGAAATGGATTTCTTCAAAAAATTGCATTATGGTTGTAAATAACTCTTTTTTAGAAATTATTTGCTCAACTAAACTGTTATTCTGTTAAAATTGAAAAAAAAAATATATATATATATAAATTCATATATCTATTTGAGAAATTCACATATATATATATATATATATATATAATATGTATTGTGATTTTTTTTAGGGGAAATAAAACCCTGTTTTTAAATGGAAAAAAATTGGATTTTAAAAAAATTCGTAGGTTTTTTTGTGTTCTTGAAATTTTTTATAAAAAAAAATTATACCCAAATTTTTGGGTGTTGCTAGGGGCTCACCCCATCGCGCCCCCCATGGGAAGAGTTGTGGAGGGAGCTGCACCCAACGCCCCACACAACCACCCATGGTGAAGGGAACGACTGTGTTAAACACAACCGTCGCCACAGTGGTGGGTTCGGCTGTGGTTAACACAGCTGCACCCACAACTATGGGTTTAGCTGTGGTTAACATAGCCGACTCCCCAGGCTCGACGTGTGCCCCAACAAACCCACGCTTTTATTTCATGCTTTGACATTTTTTTCAAAAATAAAAATAATAAATATATTTTAATATTTAATATTATATATATAATATTAAAATATTAATATATATAAGTCCTTAAAATATATATATTTAATATTTTATATTATATATGTAATATATTAAAATATTAATATATATTAATAATATATATATATATATATATAAATAATAAATATATATATATATATATGTATATATATAATATGAGGTTATATTGGGGAAGAAATGATGGCGTTTGCATGCTCGCAAGCCGAGCTAGGGCGACCGTGCCCTAGCTCGTTCTCTGTGTGTTGCTCGCTTCTGCGTTGTGGGGGGGGTTTTTGAAGCTATCGGGGCTGTGGTGGTGGGGTTTTTTTCTTTTCTGGAGGCCTTCTTGCTACTGTTTGGGTGGCTTGTGGGTGGAAGGGTTTTGATCCTGCCCTTGGGGTCTTTTCTTTTTTCCATTTCTTGCTAAAGTGTCCTGGGGGTTTGCATGCCTGCTGGGGATCTTGTTTTTTGCTATGCCGGGTGGGGAAACATCTGGGGTTAGCCCCAAATTGGATTTCCGTTCAGCATTTGGTTCGAAGCCTTCGGCACATGGAGTGAATGTTTTTGATAATACGCTGTTTTCTTCAGAGATGGAGATGAATGATCTAGGATCGGTTAATGGTTCCCGAATTACGAAGATTAATGGGTGTTTGGAAAGATGCAAAGAGCGACCGAAGCTGATTATCCCGATGGAAATGCTTGCAGATGATATTGAATACTATTCAAGGCACTCTTTTTATTGCAAGTTCATGGGTTTGAGAGTCTCGCTGCATTTTTTGGAATCCTGGGCTCAACGGACTTGGATGCCGGAGGGGGAGATGGAGATTAGGCTCCTTGCGAACAACTTTTTTATGGTCTCTTTTGATTGCATGGCAGATCGGAATAAGGTTTTCGAGGGTGGCCCCTATTTTTATAACCAGGTGGGTTTGTTTATCAAGCCATGGCATGCTGGCTTCAACCCGACTGAGGCAATACCGAGTCGGATTCCAGTTTGGGTTCGGTTGCCGTGGTTTCCAGTTGAGTGTTGGCGGGATGACGTGTTGCATTTGGTGGCTTCAATGCTCGGTAAACCTATTGGGTCTTCACAACAGACGCAGTATAAAAAGGTAATGACTTTTGCTCGTATCTGTGTAGAAATTGATTTAAGCAAGCCACTACCAGATTCTGTTGAAGTGAGTGTTGGATCATATACTTGGGTTCAACAGCTAGATTACGAAACCCTACCTTTTCGGTGTCGTCTTTGTCATGAATATGGTCACTTGCAGCGTAGGTGCCCTAGGGCTAAGCCTGTGGTGCCCCAACCTTCTCAGCCTTCTCGTAATCCTCCTAGGACTAATAATGGTAAGGAGCCTATTCCGGGTGATGGTAATGGAGATGATGGTTATGTCCCTGTTAAGGCTCGCAATAGGAATCGGGGCCAGAAGCGGACCTTGAGGGAGAGGCAGGATGATGAAACTTTTAATAGGTTTGAGGTGCTGGATGATCTCAGCCAGGAGGAAGTGAATCCGGGGTTGCTGAACTTGGATCAGGGAACTTTGGGTACAGGACAGGATGGGCCACCATTGGAGGCCATGCAGGATGTGCAGGAGATTGGGGTTGGGCAGATGGATACAGATCAACAATTGATTGTCCAGACTGAACAAGAATCTTCTATTGGAGCTTCGAAGAGTGGTGGAGGTGGCTCCCCATTGCCCCTGAAAGGTGGCAAGGATGTGGGGAAGAGCTCTTTGGCCTCCTCTCGTTTAGGTATTCAGCAAAATGAACTGAAGAAAGGGGTTGGTGACAGGACTTCCAAGCTGGGAAGGAAAAAGGATATGGAGAAGATTAAATTAACTGGGGAAACTTTGGTGGAGTCAGGGTCAGTCAAGACTCTTGATTCACATTTTTCATGCCCCCAGAAATGATTGTTCTCTCATGGAATGTAAGGGGCTTGAACAGTGGCCCTCGACAAAAAGCTGTTCGTGATTTGGTTAGGAATCATTCTCCGGATGTTCTTTTTCTTCAGGAGACTAAATTATCTGTAGATAATATGTTGGCCATGGCTCCTAAGCTGTGGAAATATGGTGAATGCCAGTGTGTGGGGGCTCTTGGTGCTTCTGGAGGGGTGGCTTGCTTTTGGAACCCTCGGAAGATTTTCCCCCTATGGTGGATGTCCTCTAGATCCTCTATATCCCTTGTCGCCTCTTGGTATGAGACTGGTGAGTGTATTCTCCTCTCTAATGTGTATGCTCCTGTTGAGTTTCTGGGTAAACAACTTCTATGGTCCCATCTTCGTTTTGTTCGTAGCTTAGCTCCTTACCATCCGTGGGTTATGGCTGGCGATTTTAATGCTATTGTGGAATTGTCTGAGAAAAGAGGTGGAATTCCTAGGTTGGAGCCTTCTGCTCTGTTATTCAGAGATAGCATTTCTGAATTAAATCTTATTGATGTTCTACCTAGTAATGGTCGCTTCACTTGGAATAATAGGAGAATTGGTGAGAGTTGTGTTGCTGAGAGGCTAGATCGTTTCTTGGTTTCCTGTTATTGGGTTGGAAACTTATGGTCCACTCGATCTGAAATTCTTGATTGGAGAGGTTCTGATCATTGGCCTATTAAGCTTAGTATTATCTCTGCACGGGGGCCTCGGTCTCCCTCATTCAAGTTCCAGCTTATGTGGTTACGGGATCCCACTCTTCATGATTATGTGGCTGAGTGGTGGCGGATTGGTAGACCAACTTTTGGTACGGCAATGTACACATTCTCCAAGCTTCTTCAGTTTGTCAAATATCAGCTTAAAAGGTGGAATCGGCGATGTTTTGGTAATATCTTTCATGCTAAGGTTGCCGCACAGGAGGAGTTGAATAATATTACGCGGTTGATTCGTGAGAATGGGGCCTCTGAGGATCTTCTAAGGGAGGAGGCTAAGACTTTGAAAGTGGTTGAGGAATTTGAATTGCGGGAAGAAATCTATTGGAAGCAAAAGGCCCGGGTTGAATGGTTACAGGAAGGTGATAAAAACACCGCCTTCTTCTTCAATTCTGTGAAGGATAGGAGGCATGGTAATTCCATTCCTTTTCTGGTGAATGATAGGGGTGAACGTCTTGCCTCGTTTCAAGAAATCTCTGCTGAGGCATCTCAGTATTTTGCTACTTTATTTAGGGAGGATTCACAAGGGGGCTCTGTTGAGGAAGCACAGGTTCTTTCTTGTATTCCTCAGTTGGTCTCCAGGGAGGCGAATGAGTATTTGATGAAAGATATCTCTCTTGATGAGCTGGAGGGGATTGTGTTTCAGATGAAGAAGGGTAAAGCTCCTGGTCCCGATGGTTTCCCGATTGAATTTTTTCAGGAATTCTGGGATATCATAAAGTTGGATCTTCTGGCTGTTGTCCTTGAGTCCCAAAGGAATAAACAGATGCTTCGTGCTCTGAACTCCACCTTCCTTGCTCTCATACCCAAGTGTGAAGGGGCTGATAGGTTATCTCAGTTCCGGCCTATCTCTCTTTGCAATGTGGCTTATAAAATCATCTCAAAGTTATTGGCTGAGAGACTGAAGAAGTGGCTTAAAGTGTTGATTTCGGAGGAACAGAGTGGATTTGTGGCAGGTCGGCAGATTCTTGATGGGGTTGTCATTGCTACGGAGACCATCCACTCCATGGACAACTCCCATGAGAAGGCTATGTTCATTAAGCTGGATATGGCTAAGGCTTATGACAGGGTTAGATGGTCTTTTTTGCAGAAGATCCTTGTTGCTTTTGGTTTTGGTGAGGAGTGGATCCAATGGGTCATGAGCTGTGTCACATCTGTTTCCTTCTCAGTTTTGATAAATGGAGATCATTCTGAACTTTTTGGTGCCTCTAGGGGTTTGCGCCAAGGGGATCCTCTTTCTCCGTATCTTTTTCTGCTTCTTGTGGAAGGCCTTGGTCGTTTGTTGAAAAGAAGGGTGGAGCTTGGCATCATTCAAGGTTGGCGATGGGGTGGAGACTTGCCTCCGCAATCTCATTTGCAGTTTGTTGATGATACTGCCCTGATGGGGATGGCTACTGTTAGGGAAGCTACTAACTTGAGGCAGGTGTTGGACATATATCTTGTTGCTTCAGGACAATTGATTAATGAGGAGAAGTCTTCCATATTCTTCTTCAACACGCCGAGCCCCATACAGAGAAGAATTGCTAATATCTTAAGGTTTCAGATAGGGGTTCTCCCTTTGACTTATCTGGGTTTCCCAATTTCTGTTCGCCATCTTCCCAAGGGTTCTTGGCAGAATATTATTGATAAGCTCCGTGCAAAAGTTAATCATTGGACCCACAGATGGTTGTCTTTTGCGGGGCGGGTTCAGCTTCTCAAGTCGGTGGTGCAGGCTCTCCCTACCTACAGATGTATGCTTCAGGTGGCTCCGATGGGTTTTCTGAGGGAGTTGGATTCTCTTGAAAGGCAGTTCTTATGGGCGGGAAGTTTGGCTTCTTCCAAGTGGAGCCTGGTTAGGTGGGATGTTGTGTGCAGCCCAAAGCAATTTGGTGGTCTTGGTCTTCGACAGTCTGCGTTATCTGGAGTGGCTGTGGCTGCTAAGCTATTTTGGAGATGGTGTGTGGAACAGGATCAGCCGTGGGCCAGGATATTATCTCATAAGTATTTCCCGGGGATTCCACGGCAGGATCTTCCTCGTTACCCTCTTGAGGGGAAAGGTTCAGTGATTTGGAATACTCTTCAGAAGGGTGCAAAGCTTATTAAGGAAGGTTTATTTTGGATCTGTAGACGAGGAACTGAAGCTCTCTTCTGGTCGGATTCTTGGGATGGATTCCCTCCACTTACTTCTCAGTTCCCCAATCTACTTCCTTTGTGCCAAAGATTTCTCGAGGCTGGCTGGGCTAGGGTGAGTGACTTCAAGTCTGTTGCTTCTTTTGGTCAGTTGGAGGTAGCTCATTGGAAGGATCCCGCAGAGTGGCCAGATTTGGGACTTGCGGAAGAAAGTGCCGAGCTTCACAAGATTATTCATAGTAGGAGTTGTAGTTCTCTTCTGGAAGAAGATATTCTTGCTTGGACCCATAATCCTAAGGGGGTTTACTCTGTTGCTTCTGGTTATCAGGTGTTATTGGCTCAGAAGCTAACTGGGGCAGAGGTTCATTGGTGGAAAAGGGTGTGGAATAAACTCTCGTGGCCTAAATGCAACTGCTTTGTTTGGACTTTGGCTTGGAATAGGTGCTTGACCTGGGATAACATTCGTAAACGAGGGATTTCAAGGACCTTCAATTTGTGTTTTGTGTGGGGGAGCGGAAGAGGATTCTTCACATTTGTTCTTTCGGTGCCCCTTTGTTGTGCAACTTTGGCATTGGTGGTGGGAGGTGTGGAAGCTTCCCTGTATTCATGCGTGCTCTTTGGTTGAATTCTGGGATAGTATGGGAAGACCTCCTTCTATGGCTTCCTTTTTGCAGGAAGTTTGGTTCGTGGGCCCTACCTTTCTGCTTTGGCAGATTTGGTTGGAGCGGAACCGCAGAATTTTTCGTGATCAGAAGTTGGTGGGTCGGCAAGTTTGGATGCGTATGCTTGGAATGGTGCAGGAGTCTGTTTTAGCTAAATGTGATGTGGTTTTCCCCTTGGAGAGAGGTGATGCTGAGTTGGTGGCCAGACTAGGTCTTCAAGAAATTCATTCATCTTTTGTCAGTTCTAGGAACTGTAGGCATGGGAAAAAGAGGGTCCAACGGGTTGGAAGGTGGTTACCTCCTCCCAATGGATTTTTAAAGATCAATACTGATGGTTCTTCTAGGGGAAATCCTGGGCCTGCTGGAATTGGTGGGGTTGGCAGGGACTCAGCTGGTTCGGTGATTTTTCTATTCTCTATACATGAGGGGGTGAAGACTGTTAACTTCATGGAGGGTCTAGCAATTCTTCATGCTATGGAGAGGGCCCTTGCTTTGGGATGGAGAAAGGTTATATGTGAAGCTGATTCACAGATTTTGATTAATCTCTTGAATGAGCGAAAGATATCTGATATAAATTGGCAGTTGGCTTCGGTGGTTCAACGGATTCTTCAAGTTAGTTCTCGGATGGAGGAGGCATCCTTTGTTCACATCCCAAGGGAGTGGAATCGTGCTGCTGACTGCTTGGCCAAATGGGCCTCTGAGCAAGATAGTGGTTGGAAGGTTGAGGATTGGGATCAAGTTAACCCTGAGCTGCATCTGGATTTAGACCGGTTCTTGGAAGAGGATAGGAGGATACATGGGGATAGTTGATTTTGTTTTATGTTGTGGGGTTTTCGCCTTGTTTTCTGGGACTGGGTCCCGTGGTTATTATTGTAATGCTCTTCTCTGATTTCTAATAAAGTTTTTACCCCTTTGTTTTAAAATATAATATGAGGTATATGTATAGATGTATGTATATTATTATTTTTATATATATAGTTGTGATATATTAAAATATTGATTAAAATGGTGGAATGATTTAAATATAATTGTGAAATTTTAAATTAATGTATAAAAGTCAAATTAATGGATTGATTTTTAAAATAATATACATTGATGGAATAGTTATTTATTTTAAAATGATATACTCTGGATCATAGAAGTAAATGTTTATTAGTATTTAAGAGCAATTAGGGAATTACATATTGGGTTAAATTTTATCCTTTGTTGAAAGAGACATAATTTAATTAGTTTTATTGCGGAAATAAACTATTGAATTTTATCAAAGGAAGTGGATTTAGGGAATCCAAAGTAGACTTAGTTCCTATTAAATTGCTCTTTTAAATGTGATTTCTTCTGTTATCGCTTTGGGGGAAATTGATTAGAAGGGTTGTTAAGTCTTCTAGGTGGGGTTTTCATTTAATTGTGTGGGTTGTCATAATATGTTAGTCAACCTTTGGATTGCCTTGGGTAGTGCGTCTAAATGTATCCAGTTAGATACCCGATTATCACGAACGAGATGTGTTGACTTTATGTCGTGGAAAGGGATTTAATATCCTTAGGTCACACTTGTGTATGCTTGGGTTGTGGAGTTATTCCATGTGTTGTCTTAGAGGAGTGGCTTGCAATGAGGGCCGACACACAAAGAGGTGTCAGGGTAACTCATTGTAAGTTAGTTAATCTAGTGATAACGTAAATAAATTGATTAGAGGAATAGGTAGTATCAAACACTTAATAAGATTAATTTTGCATCGCTCATGGACGCAAGGGCTTGTATAGAATTGGGATGGGATGAGAAGGCCTGGAATGGCAAGATCGTTATCTTGTCTTTACGAGAGATAACTGATTTCACATTGGTTTGCATGAGGGGACGGGAGTCGTTAGAGATTTCTAGGATATCCCGAGATGGGGGCCAAGACCTAGGAAGACTTACCAGGATATCCCATGTAACATTGTGATGATACTTCTCCTAAGTCAGCAGTATGTTTGTATCAGTGATGCAATTGATTATTTAACTCTGGAAGCATTGTAAACATTGTGTTAAGTGATGTTGTATTTGTATTTTATTCAATTCAGTTATGTATTAGCCTGTGTCTAGAGGTAGATGGCCTTGTCTAGGAATCCTTGTTACTATCTCCTAGCACGGGGGATGAGCCTTCAGGTATCACTTGGTTGAGTGGAATGCGCACCTTACTCTGTTGGGTCTTCTTCTTGTTCGCGTGGACGAGATTTCCCGTTGGAGAGCTTGTAGGAACCAATTTCATTTCATGCTCTATTCATTTTAGTTGAATCTTGTAATTTATTACCCCTCATTTGTTATCGAGGTGGAAGATGTATTATGTAACCATGCTTATTAGATTTACCTCATTCTGGGAATGAGAGTTGTAATCTTATTGTTCAATTATGTTATTTGAAATCATGAGGTATTGATTATTCTTTGATGTAATTTATCATGTATGGAATGTATGTGTTCTTAATTCCTTAAGTAATTCAATGTTATGATTTCAATTCATGTTTTGTTGTTTGGGTTTTAAAGTAATCTTAGTCTCGTAACCTTAGAGGTTGTTGGCAATGGGTAGTGAACTTGCATGTTAATTGTACTAAAACAAAAAAAAAATTGTGTGTTTGAGTAGTTGTTTGCAACTTCCTCTAGGGTTGTGTGGTGGGGCATTACAGAGAAGTTGATCACTGCGCTGATCTTAAAAGTACCAGATCTAGAGAGTAGCTTTATGGTTATAATAGATGCATGCGAGGAAGTTTTAGGAGGTGTGTTAATGCAAGATGGGCAAATGATTGGTTATAAATCTAGAAAGTTGAAACCTTATGAGAAAAATTGTGCATCGCATGATTTGAAGTTAGCAGATGTCATTAACGCATTACAAATGTGGAGGCACTACTTGTTAGGAAAACCCTTTGAATGTTAGGCAAAGAAGATGGTTGCAGTTAATAGATGACTATGACTTTAATATCAGTTATATTAAAGGGGAGGAGAATTGGGTTGCTGACACCTTAAGTTGAAGATGTCATATTGCTTCAATAGTAATGATTCAAATCGACTTTAAGGGACAAGTGTTGCAAAAGTGCAAAGAGGATGAGTATTACTTGAAAGTCAAGTAGTCACTCACTAATAATCCACAAGATTCTAGGTATGAGGGTTTTTATTTTAAACCTAATGGATTACTTAGATATAAAGGTAGGATGTACATACTTGACATAGGAGAGTTAAGGAATTTGGTATGGAAAGAAGTACATGAAGCACCATACTCTAGACACCTTGGAGTGACCAAAATGATGGCAGATGTGAAGCCATTATATTTTTGGAAAGGGATGAAAGGAGATGCTGCTAATTTTGTGGCTAGGTGTCTTGAATGTCAAAGAGTGAAAGTGGAGCATCATCATATTGTAGGCTTGTTATATCCACATGACATACCAGAGAGGAAGTGGCAAGTCATAAGTATGGACTTTGTGCAAGGATTACCTATGTCAAGAAATAAGCACAATGCCATTCTTGTGGTAGCATACAAGCTTACCAAAGACACAAATTTTATACCCGGGAATCTAATTGATGGAGCACCTATCATAAAAAGAAAGTTTGTGCAAGAAGTGTTTAGGTTACGTGGAATTCCTAAGAAGATTATCTCGGACAGGGATGCACAATTCACTTCTAAGTTTTGGAAAACCTTGTTTTTTTGCACTAGGGACTTAGTTGAATATTAGCTCAGCATATCATTCGAAAATGGATGAACAAACAAAAAGGGTGAACCAAGTATTGGAAGACCTATTGAGAATGTATTGCATGGATCAATAGTATAAGTGGGAAGACTATTTTCCCTTAGTAGAATTTTCTTACAACAATTCTTATCATTTTATGATAAAGATGACTCCTTTCAAAGCATTGTATAGTTGAAAGAATCAAACTCCTATAAGTTGGGATAGACTTGAGGATAGAGTGAATCTTGGGCTAGAGATGTTGGTTGAAATGGATGAGCAAGTTAAGATTGTTAAGCAAAGGTTGGTTGAAGCTAACGATCGCCATAAAAGTTATGCCGATGCTAAGAGAGTGCCCCAAAATTTTTCCATAGGTGACAAAGTGTTGTTGAGAGTAAAAACTCACAAAAGCTCCATTAAATTTGGAAAGTCTTCCAAGTTAGCCCCACATTATGTTGGACCTTTTGAGATTCTTGAGGAAGTGAATTTTGTAGCCTATCAAATAGCATTGCCACTAGCTCTTTCCAGATTGCATAATGTCTTCCACATATCTTACCTTAAGAGGTATGTACTTGGTGATAATCATGTGATTGATTGGACCACTTTATAGGTATAGGACCCTAAAGTGGTAACACTCGAGCCTGTCAAGGTGCTCAGAACTCGTAAAATTCGCTTGTGTAACAAGGAGGTTTTGCAGTGCAGAGTCCAATGGGATCAATATGCAGAAGACTCAACCACTTGGGAAGATTATGTTGAGATTCAACAAAAGTTTCCTCATGTTTTAGATGCTTATGAGAATGCTTGAAACAATATGTTGATTGTTTTTTTTTTTTATGTTGCTACATAAAATCATCAGGGACGATGATTCACAAGGGGGGGAGTATTTTACACCTCAATTGTGTAATTACTATTTACTATTACTATGTAGGGTAAAATGTGAATGTAATGTGAATTCAATGGATGAATAAATTGTGTGTGATCTTTGTTATTACTGCTTTATGAATGAATGCCATCTCATTTAATATTATATGAACGAATGCATTTATGTGATTGGATGAATATTGTGTTGATACTCTAACTCTGTAGATGTATTATGTATACTACATATTTTATGAACAACTGACTGTCATGCAAGTGTTAGTGGTTGCAAGTATATATTCAATTCCTCTAGGTGGAGGGGAAGTATCACTCAAGAGAAGGTCTTGGTCGGGTAACCAGTAACGTAACCTATCTGAGCTTACACACACCATAGTAGAATTATTGAGTCAGGTTATTAAGTGGGAAGTTGATAAGTCATCCCTAGTCATTATGTTTGCATTAGTAAGAGTCTTGTTTACTTTTGAGTGCATTATTGGGTGGTGTTTATCTGTTTTAGCTTGAGAGTTCTTTCCTTGTTAGTATGCTTGTATTGATATGTGGAACATATGAGGAATATGTATATGCACACACATGCATGCCGACGATAGACTATACACACAAAGGAACACGTACATGAGGGTGCATAGCAGACGTATCTATGCACACTCATGCATGAGTTGCTTATGGGCATGAAACTATTTGATGGATCTCACAACATGTATATGTATACGTATAGATATATCGCTTGTAGGATCTTATCGATACCATAGTAATTGTGTATGATTTGGTGTGAGTATTGAATGTGTGTATATATATAATCTATATATATATATCCATATGGCATACAACAAATTCACCACCAACAATTCACCGACAGAAAATTCACCCCCAACAATTCATCGCAAGAAAATTCACCGTCATGACAATTCACTACACGAAAAATTAATTGCATGAATTTTTGGCTGTTAATTTTCCATGGTGGTGAATTGTTAATGGCGGTGAATTGTTGACAATGAATTTTCCATTGGTGAATTGCTGATGGTGAATTTTCCTAGAGCCATATATATATATCAACAGGTTTCCTAATTTATGCAATTCACCTACCAACCATAGAGAGGTTTATGAATTGTTTCAAGTATATAAGGGGAGAATTAATAGCACTTATGATTGATCATGAGTTTAAGTTAAAGGGAATACCTAGGATGATCAAACACTCAATGTATCTAAGCGCAAGAATTTCACTAAAGTATAATCATATCCCACCAAGGGTTCAATTAACTCATACTTTTGAGGGTAGCAAATACATATATACCCATATGTATACATATATATATTTATGTGTGTTAAAAAAAAAAATATATATATATATATATGTATATATATATATGTATATGTATATATATATATGTATGTATGTATGTATGTATGTATATATGTATGTATATTCATGCATATATATATGTATATACATACATATATACATACATACATACATACATACATACATACATATATATACATATACATATGTATATATATATGTAGATATAAATATATATATATATATAGATCTACATACATACATACATACATACATACATACATACATACATACATATATATATATATATATGGTATTTGCTTTGAGATCGACTATCTAAAGCAATGATTATCAGTTGATTTATAATGCTTTGAGGCTGATTATCTTAAACAACTTAGAGGCCGACTATTGGATAGTAATGACTATATTATTTAGTCGCATTTTACACTTGCTGTCTGCGAAAGAAGAGTTTGTAATCTACAAACAAGGAACAACCATTAAGTCGATGATTAATAAAAGAATAAGTTGACGCCTTTTTATGGGGAAACCATGGACTTAGTAAACTGTATTTCCATGTTATTTTGCATCGACCAACATCTGTAAAAACATGAACACATATCGATGACTATGTCAAATCGATTTATTGAGTGAATCGACACATATCATGACTTAGTCAATATAAGTTGGGTGTTGCAAATTTGATGTTGACTGCTTCTATTAAGAAGGATATCTCGCCATCTATGAGAATGAATAAGGAGGCTTTGGCACCACCTTTGAATCCTTTTTCTTGTAGATATCTATTTTGAGATGGAAATTGAATTCTATCATGTGGGATTTGAATTGGTCTCTAGTTGTTGTCATTTATCTAAGTTGATTTGTAGCTATTCAAGTTGAGTATGTGCTTATATGTTTGCCACCTTTTGAGCTAAGATAGATGTGTTGTTGTGCATGCTTGCTGCTGTCCAAACCATGCCTAAATTGTAGGTAGAGTAGTTACTTGATTGTTGTATAAATAGAGGAGTAAGTTCATTAGTTTGGACACATTCTTTATGCATTATTTCTTGAGCAAGTTTCTATATTTTACTTACATTTATGTCTGCAATATTCTACCAAAAACAAAGAGTGTGAACCTTAAGTTTTAGAGAGATCTTGTTATTATCATTGAGAGGATTATTTGCCAATTTGAGAGATAGTGGTATTGAGTCTTTGTTGAAGGAATGATATTGGGCTAGTTGCTGATTTTGAAGTGTTGTGCTTGCAGCCAGTTAATTGGAAAGCTTATCATAGGCATGAGGATATTCTTCCATTGTTTATATTAGTGTTGAATGATTTACTTCTTGAATTTTTAAACTAGTCTTTATAATTACTTGCTTATAGGGAAATGTAATGTTTTCTTTGAAAGAGAAGTAGAAACTATTTACTCTATATGTGTAATGTTTGTAATTACTCCATATTTGTTATAGGTATTGTTATTATACTTGATATGATTAAATATGGATAGGAGAGACTGTTTGTCATAGGTTTGTTGTTATACTCGATATGATTAAACATGGATAGGAGAGATTGTTTGTCATAGGTATTGTTATTATACTAGATATGGTTAAACAAAGACAAGCTTAAGGGATACTCATGACTAGATAATTGAATATGCTAGATGGCTAGTAGGTTACTCCTGGGAATGTTTCCCAGTGAAGGGAGGGAACTAGTACTTTGCTTTATGAGTTGTGTTTCCTTAGGTTGTTAAAGAGATAGGTTATCCTGGGGAGTAGCTTGCCCATGGAGAGGAATTTCCTAAGCATAGATATAATGGCCTTAAGTAAAAAAAAGCTTGCAATAGTGTAAGTGAATGGTAGACCTTCACTTGAAGTACTAAGTGAGAATACTTTGGCCAAAGTAGTGTGATTGCCCTAGGCTCCATTGTTAGTTCACTGTGTCCATTTAAAATGCATGAGGACTACCTAGCGTAGGTTGTAAATCCTACTCATGTAGGGAACAACACTAAGCTCAGAGTGGTATATCGTATGGGGTTACCCAACCAATACCCTCATCGAAGGGTAGGGCCATCTATAATTGATAGATGTGTTGGGGATCGCATATGAGTTTGTGGCTCGCGAAAAGTGCTTGATTCATGCTTCTCCTCCTCAACAAGTGATAGAAGACCAAGGTTTTGAAAGGCAGATTCTTGGACCATCTATCTAGTACGCTATGAAGCTCGAAGGAGCTATGTATGTAGTTTTGTACTTTCTTAGAATATTGTACTTTGGGAATTATTGTAATGGAATGGAAATCCTTATTGTATGTTTTATAGCATTTTTGTTCATATATTTTTAATAAAGAAAGGAATTTTTTTATTGCAATGGCTTATTACATAGTTTATTTTACTTGCATAATGAAAACTTAAGAAGCTTACTTCAGTGAACATTTGGCATAACAACAACTAAGATCAAATCCCAATCCAAACTCTACCTAAAAGAATTTTTAATATCAACATCAAAACCCCTCTTTGATGAAGAAAACCATTACACATAAATCCAAATTTTAGAGGTAATTATGATTTTTAATTTAAATTTGCATTACTTGCAACAAAAATGAGATCCAATGGCTTCCACAGTATCCAGACTATGTCACTCTTGTAATACAATCTGCAGGTAATCAAACACAAACTTCAAATGTTCTTAAAAATCAATTCCAAGCAAGGAAAAACCTAATCATAACTTCTCTTGAACAATGAAGAACATGAATTCAAACAACCAAGATCATATTTAGAAATCTGCACATAAACTCCTCTTTCTTTCAATTGAATCTCCTATGAAAAACATAGTTTCTTCACCAAACTAAAATTACAATCGTTGCAGCCTCTCAGGCTGATAAACATGCATTCAAATAAAAAATAAAAATGAACTATAGCAGCTCAATGGATGTGCATGAGCAACGTACTTCCTCTTCGCTGAATCAACTTCCAACACTTCAATTCTAGCTCTTGCAACCTTCAATCTTCAACAACTACACCTCAACGATGAATTCTAAATATTTTGTTGCTATAAAAGTATTCTTCCAACCTGTACAAACATGTGTTATTCAGCTCCAAACCAAAAATACACACCCAAGGATACTCTCCTTCAAATACTGGAAAATGATTTCCTCAACTCTAGGTTATAGTCTCCCTTCAACCTCTAATCTTCAACGTGCAAAATGAAAAACCAAATAATACCAATTTTTCCTTCATTTTATGAGATTATGAACCATGGATAACCATTGTGATTACCACAAACCACCATGAGTAATCATTCCAAAATCCAACACCATATTTGGGAGTTTTCAACATTGTTTGTGAAATATATGAAACTAATGTCATTAAGTCACAAAATGGGCTCCAAAAACCCATGCCTAGATGGAGTAGAGCTCAAGAATGGAATGAAATCATTAATTAGACCATATGGGTTGCACATGGCCACCTCCACCAACAACCAATAAAACTGGTTAACTATGAAAACTCCATAACTCCACTCGGAACCTGAAATAGACATGTACTATCATGCAAACTTGAGTGCCCCATTTAAAATTACATGTTATGACACATTCAAACATGCAATAAAATTTCATGCAAGATGCTCCCACTCCCCAAGATGGATTCCAAAATGGAATATTCCTAGGATATGCTTAGAAATGGTCACTAACATGTGTGCAACTTAAAGGAGTACAACTACCAAAGGTCTTGGGAAAATATTAAATAAATATTTAGACCCTTATTACATCAATTTATTCATCAAAATATTATTCTAAACTAAACTATAGAAAATCTTGAAATAATTAATTTGGGTGATGCAAGATTGCTCTCACAACCTAGGATGCTCTTACATCATTAGGGAGGACAATTGTCATTGGTAAATTCCTTGAGAGGAAATTCGCTAGTGAAAAAGTGCAAGAATGGATTGATTAGCAATGGAGCACATGCACGTTTCTCAATTTCTTTCCCAAGAATTTCTTTGTCGCACTCTTTGCAACATAAAAAGAAAGAGACAACATTTTGGAAATAGATTGAATGCACGGTGATTCAGCCCTTTATCTCCAATAATGGATTCTAAATTTTGACCCCTTGGACACCAATCCAACAAATGGACCAATACAAATTCTTCTATATAATTTACCTTTGAAGTTGTTGGTATATAGATTTTCCACGTCATTTTATACTCTATTTTCCCATAATGACAACTTGAACAACAGTTGAGTCACTTGCAATGGTATGTGCAAGTGCTCCTTGCTTATTTTACAAGGCACAACTACCTTTGAAAGATATGCAATGAATGAAAATGTGATATGCTTTTAACCAAAAATCAGAAAAGGCATACTAACATTTACCCATCACCATGAAAGTAAATGCAAAAGATTAATTCCAAAATGAAGTGAATGTAGACAAATAACACAAAGTTTACTTATCCCACACCCACAAATGAGAAACAAGAAAAGAATGAGCAACAGAATTCCCCTCAAAAAATGAGTTAATCTAAATTCAAAGCTCCAGATATAAGCACATATTCAGCCTAGCATAATAGATAGAACATTTGAAAAATGATCACAAAGACTCAAAGTTCATTTGTAATCAAAGAAAACATTAACAGATACACAAATCATAAATATTTCTTTCATTTCTCCAATGCAAAAAATATGAGTTCAAAGCCTCAACATTCTGTACAATAAACTAAGTTGAAAAGAAAACAAAACTGCCCCTTTCCTTGTTCCCCAACAGCTCCCAAAAAAAGATCTCCCCCTTATTTACAAATTGCATATTTATAAACTTTCTCAGTAACTGATTCTTGGAAGGCAAAAGTGAAAGGGAAAAATGATATCTCTACTCTTCCCATAACAGTTTCTTTCTAACTCACTTTTGATTTACTTCCCATTACATCAAAGATTATTCACATAACTTAATTTGCCAGCAAAGAAATATATTAATTTGCAATCCCAGTCATTTTCCTAAGAGTGTTCCCACCAAATGTGTTTGAAGTTTTTGTGCTCCATTCGAAATTATATGCTATGTAACTCTTGTCAATCTCCACTTCCTCTTCGAGATCACTGACATCATCTTCAAGATTATCCTTAACATTTGACACTCAAATTTCTCTATAATAGGGAAGCACCTCTACAGGACAAATATGAACTTTCATATGAGAAGATAGAATTGAGAAATCCTTTCTTATATGCTGTCTCGATACTTTCATATACATAATAATGATTAGAAGCTCTTTTTTGAGTCAAAACAGTTGCTTTGAAATATTTTGTGAGAACCCAATTTTCCCCTACCAATACTCCTACATACTACCTCAGCAAACCGGCCAGACATAAATCAAGTTATCCAATAGATCATTCTCATTTGTAATAGCTAGAATAGCTCTATCGCTCTACATAATTGCTAGATACTTTTCAATGTAACTAGTAAACTTTAGAGAAAACTGGTTTCCACCTCCATATCGGCTCAAATGATTTGATCAACAATAAGCGAAATAACCTTCCAAATGATTCATTGCTTCTCCATTTATGACTCCACATCTTGCATACATTGCCTCCAGAGCATTTTGAACTACCATTCCTTGTGTTGCAGGCTGGGGAAAGATGCTAGCAACAGTTATGGAATTCGGCTTTATACTAGTCAACCAAATTTACTTGGTGAGTTTATAATATGCAATCCTAGCATTACTTGAGATCACATTTCTATGAGGCACCGATGTCAAATAGTTTACATGCCATGTCTATGCTTGCTCATTGCGCATACAAGACTGGCAGAGCATTTCAATTTCTAAAACTTAAAAAAAAATCCTGTTTGTGAGTCTCCTGCAGTTGTCGCTCACCACAAGAATACATTTCATGAGGAAACGTTCCACTTCAATGGGCGCAGGCCGAGGAGACTAACATAGATTATGAAAGTTGCTTTAAATCTGTGAATTTCATTATATTCCTTCTTTTCTATTATCGGTTATGGCGCCAGTGAATCCACCATGCATTGATCATAACTCACAAGACAACTCACATGCCTTATTTTACGTTCTATATCTTGCATGCATATCTACAGGGCAATTTAGGTTATGCTTCGATGGACGTCTGTAACCTGCCCCAAGCTATTTTTAGTGTGAACTGGAAGGATGCTGGCAAAGATAGTAGAATCCAACTACAATCTAGGCATTCTTGTAAACTTGTGCACAAACTATAATTGTTGCATACTGAGTGTCTTTGCTCATAAAATATTTATTACAAGAACTTGAAAATTTGCCTCTACAAATCCATTTTGTGTATATAATGGGATCATTGAACTTTATAAGCATTTTATTAAGCTACCCACATGCCCCTTGTGAGCGCTTTCATAGTTTGCATCCATATCTAATGGAGTAGCTCAAACTATAATATTTGATAATGATGCTCATTATATTATGCTTTGACGGATGTTCCTCCAATTCCCTGCTTGAAAGATTTCAAACTCACTTCCATACAACTATTCTGCAAATATTTCGCAACCATAACAATTAAGAAATTCTTACTCTTCATGGCGTGGGCAGGGAAGAATACTGGCAAAGGCTGTGGATTCTGGCTATATACAACCAACTGCACATTAGCTTGAAGTTTCTAAAGCCTTTTCAACAAATCCATCCATGGTGTGCATATTCTGCAATCAACACACTCAGTGAGAAGTGGATTCACGACTTATTGGAGCATTTTGTCAAACAGTTTATATGCCTTTGAGTATGCTTCCACATTTCGCATACATGCCTATCAATGCATCTTGAACCGTCAAGAATCCGCCTTCATGGTCTGATGAATGTCCACAACCTGTTGGAAAGCTCACATATTGGCATGGGTCAGGAAGTCGGGCCATCGACACTTTTTCTAACTTTAGAACCAATGAGTCGAGCAACTTTGGAGTTTCCTAACCAACGAGATGTCTTCCAAAAAGATTGGCATTTTATAAATTTTATAAAGTCTTCTAGCCACATATAAATATTAGACTTTAATAAAATAGACTTCATAAAATTACCTCCTGTGAATGGAAAATATAGTTGTCCCCACGATAATTATCTTTACCAATCTTTAGAAAATTCACGAAAATTTAATTTAACTTTGTGAACAAACTCAGAACCTAAAGGCAAAAAATTGGATAACTTTTCCATAAAAGCTCCATTTTGCATGAAACTTGAACAAATGGATAATCGGATTACATAAAGCACAACCTAGAAAACTTTTAATTTCCAGCAACATGGATCTCAAATTTTGACTACGTTTGCAAATCACGGATGGGAAAATGCAAAGCTTAAAATCTTGCAAACGGTAAAGCTTTTGGACACAAAAACTGACTAAATTGTGTATAAAGCAATTATGATCAAGCCCATAAAAGGATTTTAAACCAGCTCGCATGGAATTTTTTATATTAAGTATAAAGGAGTCACAAAGATTACAAAAAGATCCAAAGAGCGAACAGCACAACCCAAAGGAGGCCAAGCCTCAACTTAGGAGCAGAAAGTCGATCAAAATCGAAACAAAAAGAAACAGATCCGTTACATTATCGTTACAAAAAGAGCCCCAAAGAGCAGCAAGCTACTAAAGGATGTCGTCCAGTCTGTCAACCCAGGCAATCCAGCCTTTGGCACCTTCCGTCCAGACAATAAACTTCATCTCCTGAATCTGGGCAAGCATTCTTGTCATGTCCTTGCTGGAATTTCTGTTGTTCATCACCTCCTGGGAGAGGGTCTTGCACGTGTTCTCGAACAACATCCGATTGTTTAGCATGTCCCTCCAAGCGAAGCCTCCCTTCATCTCATATATGAAGAAAGTGGCGTATCCGTCCTTCAGAAACCTTTTGATTTTTTTCTTTTCAATTATCATGGTAGTGCGAACCTGCAAAATTTTTTTAAGGAAGGTGAGATTCCGAAAGGATTCAGTAAGATCACGGGGGTTATTCTGATATCTTTCTTCATTTCTGCACTTCCAGATTTGCCATAAAACATTAGAGGAAAGAATCTTCCAAAAGAGATTAGAATCATGTTTCAGACCATTAATATGACCAGTAACAATATCAAGAATAGTAAATAACATAGGATAGGTGACACCAAACATGATCCAAATCTCCTTCGCAAAGATACAATCAAACAGAATGTGTCTAGCCGTCTCGGAGAGCATACAGAATTTACAAATGTCAGCCTCAGTATGATCCCTTCTGATAGGGAGTCTATCAAGCAGCAAAAGCCAGTTGAAGCACTTAATTTTAGGTTCGGTAGGACCTTTCCAAAGAAAATCGAAGTACTTCTTCCAAGCATGAGCATCCAGCGTGGTGTACCAAACCGAATTAACATGGTCTATGATGGCTTCCGAGTGGCCAATAATATTATAAATGTTCTTCGCTTTGATCTTGGAAAGCACGGTACCATCAAGCCACTTACAGTTAAGGAATCTGTGAGAGTCAACATGACAAGAGGTGGGGAGGTCTTTAGCGGCTTTGACAATCATACTATACGTTTTCTTTTGGGAGATGGGGAGGTCATATTTGATTCTGAGATCCTCCCAGCTGATTAAAACATCATGCTCAAAGAGGTCAGCAAGTTGAGAGATGCCTTTGTTCGACCAGTGCCTAGCGGAGCAACCTTGAGAGAGGGCAAGGGGTTTGTCAGAGGAGCAGAGATTCCACCAGATGGACCTTTCACCAAAGAGATGGCAGTCATCGTGGAAAGCCTTGTTAGAGACAAACTTCTTAACTTGGCCCCACGCTTTCCAGATGGATCTAAAAACCGCAGACCCTTGAACAAGAACAGGGAAGTTGCCAATGACAAGGTCAGTAAAAGGAAGATTCTTCCAAGACTTCGCATTCTTGGGGAAGCCTCTTTCAATGTTGCTTCTAACAAGGACCTTCCAAGGATCATTGCCATCAAGGGAGTGAAAGATCCACTTGGCGGCAAGAGCAATCCCTTGGAGCCTGAGATCCTTCAACCCAAGCCCCCCAAGGAGCTTATTGATATGGCACCACTCCCACTTGACAGCGTGCATTTTCTTATTTCCTTTACCATCAGACCAGAGAAAGCTCCTGACAGCTTTTTGGATTTCTAAGATTTGATAGTTGCTGAACATCCAGGCAGAAGAGTAGTAGATGTTATAAGAGGAAAGAATTTTTTGACAGACCTGCATTCTGCCAGCCAAAGATAAAGTTCTGTTGTGCCATTTGCCCAACTTTTTGGTGATCTTATCTTTGACCCACGACCACATGTCTTTGAGAGAGGGGTCAACAGAGAAGGGAATGCCCAGATATCGCACAATTTTATGTGGGCCACCCCACTGAAAATCATAAGCTTTGAACCAGTCAGGGGGCTGCTCATCCCAACCGAGACAGATAGACTTGGCATGGGACAATCTCGCCCCAGAGATAGTACAGAAAAGCTTGAGTTTAGAATTTAGGGCCTCGAAGTTGTCAGGCCTAGTATCAAAGAAGATGGCGGTATCATCAGCAAATTGGCAGTTTAGGAGCTCATCATTATTAGGGAGAGTTATCCCTTTGACCGCCGGGGATAGAGAATTATCTCTGAGGATATAAAATAGGGCTTCTGAAGCTATCACAAAGAGGGCAGGGGCCAAGGGGCAGCCTTGTCTGATGGACCTACCGAGGGGAAAAGAATCAGAAAGAGAACCGTTAACATCAATCTGGGCCGAGGCGTCTTTTAGAAGAATCTTAACACAGTTACAGAAAACCCTAGGAAAACCGAAGGCCTCAAGCATCATAGTGATAAAATTCCATTCCACCCTGTCATAGGCTTTTTCGAAGTCAAGGAGGAACATAGCAGACTTCTGCTGAGAGTAGTTGGACCAGCACATGGCTTCCCAACTAGTGATCAGGTTCTCCAGAATAAACCTTCCTTTGATAAAGCCAGTCTGAGTAGCACAAATAAAATTGGGGAGAATTTTCTCAATTCTCAGCGCCAAGAGCTTAGCAAAGATTTTGTAAGAGACATTAAGGAGGGTGATCGGCCGCCAGTTTTTGATGAGGGCTTTATCCCCGTCCTTGGGGATCAGCTTAATAATTCCCTTATTGATAGAGCATCCCAAGGAACCTCTAGCGAGGGCTTCCGAGTACAGATCAAGGAGATCTTGGCAGATCCAACCAATGTTGGCCTTATAGAACTCCGCCGGGAGACCGTCCGGACCCGGGGCCTTGTCATTGCTAAGAGAGTTAATAGCTTTTTCAATTTCCTCCAGGGAGAGATCTTTGGAAAGCTGATTGGCTTCATCAGTGGAAATCTTGTTAGGGACGAGGGAACAAACTTGTTGTCTGAGGGATGAGGCATTCTCCGAATCTTCAGAAGCAAAAAGGTTTTGGTAAAAATTAACAAGGGCTTCTTTGATGTTGTCTATGTCAGTTAACTCATTGTTATCCACAACAATCCTTTCGATGTTTTCGTTAGCATGCTTGCTTTTGAGGAGATTAAAGAAGAACTTCGAACCCCTATCACTGAATTGCAGCCAGTGCGCATGGGATCTGACCCTAGCACCATTGATTTTAATCTTTTGGTGCTACCTAAGGGCATCCTTGGCCTTGACAACTTGGGAAACGGGGTCACAGTCCGAGGGGTTGGTTTGAATGTTGGTCTCGACAGACTGAAGAGCAGAGGAGAGACGTTTTTCGGTAAATCTATAGTCTTTAGCTCTTTTTTGCTCGATGGTCCTCAAAAGCTTCTGCTAAGCGAGGAGATTTTTGTCGCATCTATCCAGATGAGAGTAGGAGGGAGAGGTATTTCTATTAATAAGCTTAACGAGGTGGATGGCAGCGAGAGTGTCTTCATCTTTTAGGAGGCTAGTGTTGAGAGAAAATTTAGGGGCTGATCTCAAGCAACGGGAAGGAGCTAAGTTCATTCTAATGCAGGCAGATATGGGATGGTGATCGGAGAGAGAGGTGGGGGTAACGAGGACAACATTGCCGTTTATGTCAGGCAGAAAAGAGAAGCAATTTTTGTTGGCGTAGAAGCGGTCGAGCCTGGAGTAGATTCTGGAGTGCCCCTGTTGTAAATTACACCAGGTATGCCAAATCCTCTCGCATGGAATTTCAAATTTAATTGTTTTTGTAATTGCACAGGCTCAAAGGTGAGTAACATAATGCATTAATTTTTTTTAAGTTTCAAATTGGGGGGATAGCACAAGTATTGTTCAAGAGTATGTTTAAATAAAATTGGGAATTGCATTGGAAGAACCTTAGAGGTTGATGAAAGAAATGATGAATCCCTTATCTATGCAAGAATTAAATTAATTTCAATCAAGATGTGTTCCCAATTCAATCAAATTGATATCAACGATTGAAACCTAACATCAAATGGTAGAGGTGGAAAACCCTAAATTTTATTACCTAAGATGTAAAAGTAGGAGTCGCTTTGAGGAATCATGTAAGCACCCCCTCCAATCCCAAAGAATAGATGGATTCCTAAGTGAAGTATCACATAAGTGAAAAAGAGATGAATCCACTGGAAGCCCCAAGGAGGAGGATAATCAAGATAAGGCTCCCACACCTATACTTGGAACCTTTGGGGTTGTGAAATTGAATCAAGTTTCAAATTGGGCAATAGTCCCATTTAAACAAAATGAAGACAGAGACTTGATGGAGGATAACAAAATCTAAATTTGAGGAAGAAGAAGCCATGGAGGAGATAGATTTGAGTGACCCAAGGTGGATCAAGCAATCGATTGCTAAGTTTTTAAATGAAGGAACATGTTGGAAAGGACAAAGGAAAGGAAGAAAGACAAACAAGGAGAAAATAGAAGAGGAAGTGTAGTGTGAAGAAAAAAAATCCATCAAAACCTATTTATTGTGATCTAAGGAAGGAATCCCCTCCCTTGGGAAATAATGAAGATACTCACATGGAATGTTAACAAACAGTATTTGATCAAGTGCCACCTTAACAATCAATTGATCAAATGTGTCATGCTCCAAGAGACAAAATTAAACAAGACTAAAGAAAATTATCCTTAAGCACTGCAATGGTTGGTCTTGTTAATTTACAAAAGGATTTAGGGCATCTGGTGGACTTGGATTCACGTGGAAATTAGGAGAGTATCGGTTGATATTATCTCCCCATGCTTGAATTTGCAACAATTCAACGTACATAGTATTTTCACTAGTATGAAATTTTATATTTATAATATTTATGGTCCCTCCAAACCCATGGACAAAAGAGCATTATGGAACGAAATCAACAAAGCTAAATCTAAAAATTGTATTATCGAAGGTAAATTTAATGCAATTTTGGACACTCCTAAGAAATTGGGGGGAAGTGGGTGTGCATCACAATCATAGACCAAATTTTGTCAACAACTACAAATTATATTTCCCCGAGAAATGGAACCAATACTTGGAACAAAAAAAGATCTAGTTTCACTAACATTGTATAGAGACTAGACAAGTTTATGCTTTCACTAGATTGGGTTCAATTTCCTATGCTTCTTGTTACCCACATTTGGCCGGTATCCATATAATATCATTTTTTGATGATTTTAGTTCTAATTGAGGATACATCACCCCCTAAAAGTCAATTTAGATTTGAGAAAATGTGGATGCAAAGGGTTAGCCAACAATATTGTCCCACTTTTTAGTCAGAGTAGGACATTGAAATCAACATTTTTCATCAAATTTTCACTTTATGAAACCTAAAACAACTAAACCATTAATAATTTAGATATGATGTAAAATAGTGATTTGTGAGGATTTGTGTGTAGATTCTAAATATGTTTTAAAAAAATAGAAATAAATTATGATTTTTTTATGTAACTTTTAACAATTTATTTTTATAGTAAACATCATTTTTAAAAAGTGGCATTTATGTCATAACACATAATCTTTTTATAAAAAGGATAAACTATAATTTTAAAATATAGATTTGTAACATCAATATCTAGTGCATGGAATTTTCTTATAATTTATTGTTGCATTTTTTTTAATTAATTTTTGAAGTTAGAGTAATTATAATTTGGACATAGGTGTATGTTGTAATGCATTACTTGTTTTGTATGTACTAAAATTTATTTATTTCTAAAATAAGGAAATCAATACCTAGGGTACAAATATTTTTTAGAATTTTTTTCTATATTTTTCTATTTTTTTGCATTTGTGAAATAAATACTTTGATGCTTAGTGAAAAACCTACATTCACAAGAAATAAAAAATAAATATAATAATAAAATTAAAAATATTCAAAAATATTCCTTTTGGAGAGATTATAATAAGGGCTACCGACTTACCAAACATAATTTCTAAATGAATTTATTTGATCCCTCAAAAGGTTAAAAACAAGTGGTTTTTTTGTAAACATTTTGATAGGTATGAAGGAACTCCATTGTAGGTATGATTTAAGATTAGAGGGGTTTTATTCAAGAGGGTTTGATCTATGAGTCTTATATAACCCTCTTTAATTAAAACCCTTTAGATGGAACCCCTCAAGACTTAAATTATTAAATTTTCTAAAAAATATATTATTTTAGGTAAAAATCATGATGTCTCATAAGTGGGACTCATTATTATGGGATCACCCTGATAGACTGTCGTGAGGTCCTATCGCTTTAATTGAAAATGTATCAATTATATCTACTAGGTAGTGTTCAAAGGCTATATGCAATAGGAGACATCTTGGCTATCTCTCTTAGATTTTTTGAATTATTGAAACAGTTGTAAACAAAAAATTAACTAGAAAGTAATTAAACTAGAAAGCATGAAGTTGTTTAAACTAGAAAGCATGAGATGATTAAACTAGAAAGAATATAAATTACCTAAGAAGAAACACTTGCAGTAAAACTATAAAATTTAAATGAAAACAACTAACGGCTAATGACTAATTGCTAACAGAAAGTAAACTTGACAATATGTATCTAACAACAAAAGTGGGTGCTCTAGAATTTTCAAATAAATAAAACTTTAAGATTGCAAATTTAAAACTACAATCTGCATGAACAATTGGAAGAGCTCGACACACAAATAACATTCAGCCAAATTTATCATGTATAGAATAAAAGTAACAATATTGAAAATAAAAATACTTATCTATCTACTCTACGAGATCCCTCGAGTGGCTAGCTCTCGGGTGTTCCTACACTTAACTCAAATCACATGTACTTTGCATCTTCAAAATGAATCCATCCATCATACTTCCATTACTTAGATGATTGACTCAAAATAGGATAGGAAATATTTATTTATTCATATTATAAAAGTATAACATAGAAGACTTAGCTGAATAGTATTCATCATAACATCATAACAATATCACTGTATCGTTGTTTTTGGTGGTAACATATACTAAACTGCTAACAAAATCCTAAATTTCATATGGTGGAAGATCATCATTGAAAAAGTCTTTTAACATAATTTCAACTAACCAACTAACTAAGGTCCATAACATAAAAAATATTAAAGGCTCGAAGTGGAGTCGTAAAGTTTTTAAATAGAAATTAAACAAAAAGCATTAAAAGGACTTGTTCCACTATGTACACCTGAATTTTTGGCGCCTAGACTTCCAATGCTCTATCTTGAACTGTTTAAAGTCTGCTTTAAAGTCCACTTGGTCGTGCATAATGTCCTGTACAATAACTAAAAGCTATATACCATTATATCAACGTTAGTCAACTAATTTCAATCAATTTAGGAAATAAAGATTTATACATCTTTTTACAAAAAGTAAGCAGTTATTAATCCTAGAAATAAATAATTAACAACTCTAAAGTGATTGGTAAGAACAAAAAAGGGTTTTTAGCTTATTATAATTATGAGGTTATTTATACCTCATCACTCTCCCCTTCTTAAACCTAAGCAGGTTCTCGTGCTCGTTGATGTGTCCTCTGTCTTTCCACATCCTTGTTCCTATTTAGTTCATCGTATTTTGCACTGAGATCATATGGATCCTTTGCTTCTCTATTCCAATCACCAAGACTTTTAATAAAACCCTTGTTGTATTTAACCCTTACTTTCCATGAATGTAAGTCCTTAGGTTTCTGCTTTGTAGTGACAAGTATTGTAGGGGTGGCTGAAGAAGCAATGGGGGTCTATACCTCATCCCTATCCATTTAGTTTTAAGCTATTGTAGTATCTCTGCTAATGCCTTAGCCCTTTTGAAGGACCACCTTATATTAGTAGGTGAAATCACCTCCCTCCTTTTAAGATACATAGGTAGAGGAGTGTACCACTCCTCACAAGCACTCCATGCTTTTTCTATAAATTTTGGCCCCTGGACTTTGAAATTATCAAAACAGATCCGAAGATTATCATTATATTTACTTCTCACAGCTTCATAGCTCTTAATGCCTTGGAATTGAGCTTTAAAGGAAAAGGGTTTCCTATTAGGGTATCTCATTTGAAGTCCTACAATCCTTTCTTCCTGCAAATACTCTTTGGTCCTTTCCTTCCACTGAATCTAATTTTACATAGTGGACATTAATGCTCTGAGTTGTAATTCCCCAACAAAAAGGTTGACAAAGAAATTAATGTGTCTTTCTAAAAACATATTATGTACAAAGAATTCACACAGTAAGTTCTGTTGAATAGGTGTTGCCTCTTTAAATGCTTTTAAAATTTCCTCATCATCTGAATCATAAGGTAGATTACAAGATATTCTCAACAATTTCCATCTTAACAATTGCTCATTCAAAAACATAGAATACAACCTGGATGGTTTCCTACAAGCTAATAACAACTCCCCAATTTGGCATGCATATGTTTTAGCCTGATAAAGCCTATCATATGATTCTTTTAATAATACTATTTGCTTTTTAAGTTTGGTATTCTCTGCCCCTACTTGTCTCAGGAAATAACATCTTTCCATCTATTTTGTCAACATTGGGGGAATGTGGACTTGAAACCACTCCGTTTTGGTTGGATTAGTTTGTACTTCCTTCAATTCCATTTTTGGCTTTATCTTGATTTCTTGCAAATCTTGTTTCGGTTCAATAGTTTTACTCAAAGCTGCATGAAGTTCATCTTTCTATTTTTCTTATTTTTCTACAAATGTTTGGAGAGTTTGCACTAGATTGTTAGTTAAACCTTTAATTTGTTTGTCTTTTTTAGATAAATTTGTCAAATACTGTTTACCTTCCCATTCCATTATTGCACCTAAAATTACAAATCTCCAATAATTTTATCTTTTTGCTCCAATTGAGCCTTCAAAGTTGTGATTTCTTGATCTATCTTCTTCAAAATTATAGTTTGTACATCTATTTCCTCCTATTGCTAATTTATTTGTTCTTCATTTTTCTGTAGGCTAAATCTTAACTGAACAATTTCTGTTTTCAACTCATCTAATTTTGTTTTTATGTTATCAAAACTTTCAATTTGTACATTAGAGTAGAGAGGAGAAATAGAAACTTTTGCATTATCATCAATCACATTTTCTTGATCATGTACTTCTAGTGGGTCTAGTTGTGCATCACTAGCAACTGGAGCAGACAATTTTTCACTTAGGTGGGCCATATCATCTTCTAGTGTATCCATTGGTTGGTGAAAAGGAGAAAATGATTCTAGAGGGTCATCTTCAATAAGTACATACTTAGGTAGTCGTTCTCCTATTTCTTCTTGTCTTGTCTCTAGTGAGACATTTTCTTTTCTAGATTCACCTTGCTAGGCTATTTTTACACATGGTTGGGCCTCTTTTTCACATGATTGTGCTACAATTTTTTGGGGCTTCTTACTTTGTCATTTTTTTTAGGGATATGCGGCTGATCAAAAGCCGCAACACAAGTAATTTTAGAATACAATCTCTTGCTTCTTCTCAAAGGGGAAGGTCTGTACACTTTTATTTTAGGTCCCCTTCCCTTTTTATAGGGACGGGCATTCTCATCTTCCAACTTTTCTAGGTCCATATCCTCTCTTTTTTTGGAGCCTCTAATACATTTTGTGGACTCGATCTTTCCTAAGGGTCTGAAGGTTTTATTGGATTTTTCGACGCCTCATTGTCAAGAGCCTCTTCAACATTTTGAGGTTCAGAAGAAGGTTCTTCCAAATTTTGAGCGACCAGATTGGATGACTCTCCTTCCTCTAAATGTCTTTTGGGCATAGGGTTCTCAAACTTCTGAAGAAATTTTTGCCATTTTTGTTTTGTTCTTCCTTTCTTCAAGAAATGATATTTACAAATTAAATGCATGAGGCCATGATGTTTTAATGGACCTGATCCAATTTTAAAAATTTCAATCATATTAACAATAGAATCACTAAGAAAAGTAGGAATATTGACTATGAATTCATGGTTTTCGGTGCCATGGTGCAAATGAGTCAATAATTGAAAGGGGGGACCAACTATTATGGCACATTGCCCTTCACATGCAAAATATTTGATTATCTAGGAAACTATCGTTCTTCATGGCTCTGGAATTGACATTCTTTGAAACCCTTTGTTTTTCCCTCAGGTATTTACAACTAATAAAGGTTACGATTCCCCTTCCCTACTGAAAATCTCTACCATTTTTCTGATAGGAAATATTTGTAGTTTTTGATAAATTTACACCCTCATTTCTAATACCAGATAAACGAGAAATGACTCGAGGGATTACCTTGAATTTCTTCCCATGCACTATTGCCTGCCCATCTAAAAAATTATCTGCAAATTCTTTTACTAGCTACTCATTGTGCCCTTCAAACTTCTTCATAAACTCCAGCCACCCAACCCTCTGAAAACAGTTCTGAAATTTTACTTATTGCCAATAACTTGTCTATGGAAGTCAACTCTGATTTTCACTTAGGTCCTCCCATGCTATCAATTTCTTTTGATTTTGCTTAGTTTCTGTTGAATACCATGGCATTCAAAAGGTGAAAAATTGTTAAACGAAACTATGACACATATTAAAGAAAATGCAAAATTTTCAACCACTCGTACTTTGACATGAATTAATTGTTGCATTTTGGCTTCATTGTACTTTCATCATTACTTTGCATGGGAAAAAGCACATAAAATGTCTCACCTCAAGAAAATGTAAAATTTGCACAATCTACTAAGTTTGGAAAGGGGTGGTGGAATGTACCAATTTATTTATTTTTATATTCAAAATAATTCCCTACTTAAAGTAAAAGTTGTACATACCTTACATCCCATCATCGATTTAAAAATTGCTTGCCTTTGTTGACGTAATAGTATAATCGAATGAGATGGCGACTGTGGTAATGAATTTATTATGAATGAAGATGGGGTGGTTAATTAATGTTGTAATTATTATGATGAAAAGTAGCCATAATAATTTTGATTTATTATGATAAAAGATGGCACTGTAGGGCGTGGATTTCAAAGGTGATGGCAAAATTTAATGATGAGCATGTGTATGGTGCTAGAAATATCAGAGCATTTGGAAAGGAAGGGAATTTAGAAAATTCCAGAGCATCATTGGAAGATGTGGCTGGGATGAAGAACAAAAATTTTGGAGCATGCTGAGAGATGCGGCTAGAACAAAAAAAGTGAAGTAGCAAATTTTGAAGCATCATTGGAAGATGCAACCGGAGTGAAAGAGAAAATTCGAGAGCATCATTGAAAGATGCCCCCAAAATGCGAGAACAAATCTCCAGAGCATCGTTGAGAGATGTCGTTGGAATGTGGGAACAAAATTTATGAAGCATAGCTAAAAGATGCAGCTAAAAGCAACAACAAATTTTTTGGAGCATTTCCAGAAGAAGGAAGCAGAATGAAGGAATTTGGACTTTATACTTTTTGAAGCATCATGGAAAGATGCGTCAGACTGCAAGAAATAGGAAATGCCACTAGTCGGGCATGCAAGTTTCAGAGCATCGCAACAATCAAGCCAACAAGTTCCAGAGTATTGCAACAAGATGTGCCAGAATTTGTATTTGATTAGAATAAAGTCCTGCAAGACATAAATGAATTTTGGCCAAGTCCAAAAGATGAAAAATTCAAAAGAAATTCCTTGAAGTAATTACAAATGCATACACATGCAAAGTTTTTTTTTTTTTTAGCTGGGTGACTATTAATTGAACATTCTATTGGCTTTTCTGTAGTAGAGTCAATGCATTGTATTTCTCCTTGCATTTCTACCATTCTTGTAAATTTCTCCCTGTTAACTGGTTTATGGTAGATGTGTAATTGATTTTCGTTGATTAATAGAGTTTGCGTGTCACCATCAATGGGCTTGAGTTGCACTGCTCTATTTGAAAATACTTCAAAATTTTCCTATGGACCTAGCCAATGATTCCTCAGTTTCCCTTGATGATCTTTATATTGGGAATCGAATAACAATGCTAATCCCCATTATGGAACTCTCTTTCCTTTGTGTTTATCATGTCGGGCCTTTTGTTGTGAACTAGCTTAGTTTGGTGGATAACATCTAAATGGAGTTCATCTAATTCACTAAGTTTTAGGACTCTTTCAACCTGGGCTCGTTTGAGATCTAAGCCTAACTCCATTGTTCTCAGGGTTTGAAGTTTAAATTCAATGGGTAGAAGTGATTTCTTCCCAAAAACTAACTCGTATGGACTGAAACCAGTGGTTGATTTCCAAGTTGTGTTATAAGCCCAAACAACTTTAGGTAATTTTTTGGCCCCGTCTTTTCTCCTTGATGAAACTATTTTGTTAGAATATTTTCAAGCTCCCTATTAGTGACTTCTACTTGACCATTTGCTTGTGGGTGATAGGGTGATGACTTCTTATGGCTTACCTGAAAATGATCAGTAAAGGCTAACAAAACTTTGGACATAAATTAGGGTCCTTGATCTATGACAATTGTTCTAGGGGCTCCAAATTTGAGAAAAATCTTGTTATACAGGAAGTCAGCTACTTGTTCTTCCCTAGTGACTCTTAGAGCTTGAACTTCTTCCATTCCATTAGATAGTTGATGCAGACCAAAATGTACTCTTTCCTTGTGAAGGGGGTCTATAGGACTGATAAAATTCAATCCCCACTTTTCAAATGGTTCAAGAACTACCTAGGGTTGCAGAGGATTTCATTGGATGCAGTGGGTCTCCTACTATTTGGCATTCATCACAATGGAAAACATATTTTTTTACATCTTTATGCATAAAGGGCCATAATATCTTGCACCCAAAATCTTATGGGATATCCTCTTGGTAGAATAATGGCCTCCAGAGGGGTCATCATGGCAAGCTCTAAGGATGCTATATGTTTCATCTGCCTGACACAACATCGTAAAACCATATAGGACCACATCAAAATAACATTCCATTAATCCTTTTAAACGAGTGCTTTCTTGAATGAGGCATTCTTTTATTTTGACGTGAAATTTGGTGGGAACTCTGAAGTGGCCAAGTAGTTGGAGATGTCAGCAAACCAAGGGGTTTTAATGGAGATGGAAAATAGATTTTCATTTGGGAATTCATCTTGCATAGGAGCACAATCTCCATTGTCTTGTTTGATCCGAGATAAGAAATCTGCAACTATGTTGAACTTTCCAAATTTTTCAATAATGTTCACATTGAATTCTTATAGAAGCAATAACCACCTAATTATTCTTCTTTTTATTATAGGTTTTTTCATTAGGTACTTGATGGCTAAATGGTCTATGAACACAGTTACTTTGTACCCTATGATGTAATGTCAAAATTTCGTTATTGCATGTACTACAACTAAAAAATATTTCTCTACAGTGGTGTAATTCTATTAAATGGGAGTCAAATTCTTGCTAATGAAATAGATATTATACTTTCCCCCATTCCCATCTTCCTGACCTAAAACCGCTCCAATAGCATCATCAAAAGCGTCTACATAAATATGGAACGAAAGGTTCCAATTAGGTCCACATAGGACAGGAGCAGAGATGAGTTTCTCCTTAATGATCTGAAATGATGATTGACAGTTTTCTATCCAGAAAAAATCTACATTCTTTTGGAGGAGGGAAAACATAGGGGCTGCAATCTTGCTAAAATTTTCTATGAATCTCTAGTAGTATCCAACATGTCCTAAGAAAATTCTAATGTCAATTTGGTTTTTCAAAGTCTCAAGTTTTTGTATTACCTTGATTTTATTAGGATCCACTTTTATCCCTTCAGCTAAAATGTGGTGTCGCAACACTATCCCTTGTTCTACCATTATGAGGCATTTTTTGTGACTTGGAGATAGCCAATGGTCCTCACATTGCTTTAGTACTTCTTCCAAATTTCGAAGGCCTTCATCAAAATTTGACCCATATATAGTGAATTCGTCCATGTAGACTTCTACAATCATTCACTAGCTCATCGAATATTACCAAGATAGCTCTCTAAAATGTTGCAGGAGTGTTGCATAGCCTAAAAGGAAGGACAAGATATGCAAATGTTCCCCAAAGGAAAGTAAAAGTTGTTTTGTCCTAGTCTTCCGCGACTACTTGTATTTGGTTATATCCACTAAATTTGTCTAGGGATGAGAAATATTTCCTCCCAGCCAAATTATCCAAGACTTGGTCTACAAATAGTAGAGGGAAGTAATCTCTATGGGTAGCTTTGTTGAGTTCCCTATAGTCAACACACACTCTCCACTTCCCATTTTTCTTTGGGACCACAACTAGAGGTGAAACCCATTTGCTATCAGAAATGGGATAGATGAATTCTACTTGCAGGATTTTCTCAATTTATGTTTTAACAATGTATTTCAAGGTAGGATTGAGTCTTCATTGTGGTTGACGAATAGGTCTAACATCCTCATTATAGATGTGATGGGTACAAACACTTGGGTGTATTCCTCTTATGTCTGTATAATCCCAAGCAAAATCTTTAGATCTATTTAACAAAACATCAAAAAAATTGTGCTCTTTTGGCTCTGTCAACCAACTGTTGATATTCAAAGTTTTTCCTAGTAATAACATGATGGTTTTGACCCCTGGATGGTTGGAGGTGACATTATAAACTTCTCTAGTCAAAGAGTTGAGAGGATGGCTATGTGGTATGGTTCTATGGAGTTTGGCAATATCTTCAAAGGAGTGATCCATTTTTGGAATGATATTAGCCAGGGGGAAAGGAAACCCCATGAAGTTGGTATAATCAAATTCAGTGTGATCAACATTGATTGGCTGCCCTAGAATCTCTTCTACATGTCTAACATTTCTTCATCACTTGAGTCTACGGTAAGATTTTTCCATATTGTTTTCTAGTTCATCTTCCAAATCTTCACCATGTTGTTTAATAACTACCATAGCAAGTGAGGCTATATTGATGCAAAACAAAGGAAGAAAACCACCTATCTCATTCTCTTATGACAAAATTCAAAACATTGTTTGTTTGTTTACTCATTTCCCATTCACTCTTTCCCTTTACACAACTTAACTCAAAAATTCCAAATTACAACCATAGTTCCAAATCCATTTAGAGACCTTCAAAATACCTTAAACACCCTTAATTCAACCCCAAACTACAAGCACAAAGTCTGCCCCTTCAAATTTTGTCAATCCATTATGACTATCCTCATTGTACATAATGTCATTTACAAGTCTCAACTATGAAATTTTCTTTCCAAAGTACAAACACCTAATTCAAAATTCTTGGAAAAACTTGAGTAGGCTTTAAATAACATGCTCAAACACATTTTACACCCCATGATCATAGATTCTTTACTTTGATGAACAAACCTTTAATGACCACTCTAATCCTTGTAACACACCTCAACATACTGTCAAAAGCATCTATTCACAAAAACCTTATCTTATTTATGTAAAATAGTTTTTAGGAACCCATTTGAATATTTTAAAACATATCCAATTTTTATTGCATGTTACTTTGGGAAATAAAGTTCAAACTTGCTATTTTTATACTGTACTGGGCCTAATTAGGCATTGGTGACATGAGGGTTTATTGGAATTACTTTCTCCACAATCAATTATTCTTAACCATCACTTGGAACATGTTAAGTTAGTACATATCATGATTTTTCATCCACAAAAATTCCTTTACTATGCATATTTTGATAAACCCTATGTCAAAACTCTCTTGGTTGCCCCTGTTTCTTGACTGTGCACAAAAATTCAGTCACAAACTTTAACTTTTCCCCATCATAACCTTATTCCTTTGAAATAAAACCTTGGAAATATGAAATTACACATAACAAGAGGTATCTCCACCAAATTCTAGTATATTTCAATTGATAAAACAAGAGAAACACAAAATATTGAGTCACTGTTTACCCTAGGACAAGGTTTTGACAGTTTTTAGGAAATTAGCAATATCTTACTCAATTCCTCACCAAAATTCATGAAAAAACCATTGAATTGAAGGTTATTGAAGGAAATTTCACTTACAAACATTTATCCAAACTTTTGAGCCCATATTGATTTGTACAATGGCTGGAAACAGTGAAATTCTGAAAAAAAATATGCATAAAATGGTGTTTTCATTCATTCCAACTTTTAACTCTAATCACCCATGCCTAAAAAATGGTTACAAAAGAATTTTTAAAGGAATACCAACAAGAATCCTCACCTTCTAACTACTTCTAACTACTTCCCAACGTCCTTGACCTTTCACCTTCCACCTTTTGCAATTTTACAACTTTTTTTGGACAACTTTTAGCATTTTTCACATTTTGCTTTTTCCATCCACCTAGTGACCTATTAGACACTCAAATACATAGAAATAGGTCTTTACATGACCTTTTACATGATTTTACATTTGAGATTTCAATTTTTTATAATTTTTCCATTTGAAGGCACTTTGTGACCAAGGTGCTCCTACACCATAGATTCTCTTATTCATTGGGACCATCTGGTTCATCAACCCAAACTTTGTTATGTTCAGTAGGTTTATCGAGGGGATACAAGAATAAATGTTTTCTATTGGGACCATGTGAAATGGTCATTCCTCCCTCTCTACAATCAATCTTTTCCATAATTGTAGCTAGCTATGGTCTTCCTAGGATTATAGGATAACTATCCTTTGGTGTGAGGGATTGGATTATTTGAAAGTCTATTGGATATTTCCAACCGTCAACCTTAACAAGAACATTTTCTATGACACTTTTTGGAATAGTGATGGATTAATTTTCCATCTACAATACTATAGTTATGGGGCATAAATCAATGAGTCCCAACTTTTCCATAACATTGACTGTCATTACATTAATGGCTGCTCCTAGGTCTACAAGTGCATTAGGTATTGCTACCTTGTTGATTGTCACTGTTATAAGTGGACTGCCTGGGTCATCATATTTTGGAGCTACATTCTTTCCATCCAAAAATTCAGCTAGATATTTGTTTATGTGAACCGTGTTAATCTATTTTGGTTTCCTTCCTAGTATTTTGATGCACAACTATTTGATTAGTTGGTTTAGTTCAGGGATCTCTTTAATCGCTTGTAACAAAGAAACCTTGATTTGAATTTATTTAATCTCTTGTATCAGTGCCATTTCAGTGGATAAGGTCATTTCCAAAGAGTTATTCAAGGTGGTTGGTTTGAGATGCTCTAAAAAAGGTGCTTGAATTTTCTCTTTCAAAGTGGAGTCCTTTAAAAGATATGTTGGACACTGACCACCCTCTTCTTGAGGTAACTTAGAAGTTCCAGATGAGGATTGTGGAAGGGTCTTGTCTTGATTATTCACTGGGTTTTGTTCTAAAGGTGTGGAAGATGTCTTAGCTATTTCAACAGATTCTTTAATCGGCTCGTCTAGGATCTCAACTATAGTAGGTTGTTGGAGTGTTTTTCCTGACCTTAACTGCAAATTTCCACAATGGATAGCATTAAGTCTAGTCACATTTTCCTGTTCCATAGAATATACTAGGGTATTTTGTCGATTATTCTTTGGATTAGGGGCAAGTTGTGCTGGGAGTTATGGTTGGTTGACCTGCTCATTTTGTTGAGGGTTTTGAGGGGCTAGTAAAAGGTTCTACTGTGGATTAGGCATCCTCCTAAGCCCAGTGTAAAACTGATTTTGAGGTTGATTCCATTAAGGAGCAGGATTTTGAGGATACCATTATTGTTGAGTCTAGTTTGGCCATTGGGGGTTTCCCCAAGATTGATTTTCCCATTCAGGTGGTCCCCAAGGGTAAGCTCCCCAGTTAGGTGGTGCTTGAGGCCAAGGTGCCACCCATTGATTATTATTCCAATTGTTTGGGGGCTACTAGGAGGGATTTGAATTATGGCTGTAAGAGAAATTCCCTCCAGGTATTTGATTTACAAATTTGACCTCCTCCTCAACCTGAGATGGTCCTCTTCTTGGAATTTTTGATTGCATTTAGGAGCTCACATTAATCAATGGCATGACTCTTCTCACAGACTTGGAAAATGTCAATTTTTTCCAAGGGACATTCTCTTAATAGATGTTTGTTTCAACACTTAGGACAATAGATCTATAAGGTCTCAAGATTACATGTTTTGGCCTATATTCCATCCAACATGGTGTTTAGTTGAATGAGAATGTCAATTTTAAGATTTGCTATCTCCTCACATAATTTACCTATTTAATTGGAACCTCTGAAAAGAGTAGATTTATGAATACCTCCTTGAGTACGAGAGAAATTCTAGAATAACTTAGTGATATCATCAAGTCCAAGTTGGGACACATCTCCTTTTCCCATTAAATCTAGACTTCTAGCATCTTCATCAAGTCCCTTGAGAAATATGGTCTTCAGAATTTCCAGACTTATGGCTTCTCTGCCACATTGTTTAGATAAGAAGATGAACCTATCCAGGTAATCTTCTAGGCTTTCATCTTCGGTTTTCCTTAGTTTGAACAACTCCTCTTTCCTATCATTGACTCTATAGTAACTCTAGTATTTATCCAAAAAGGCAGACTCCATATCATCCCAAGAAGTTATCGACCTTGAAGCTAATCCCATGAACCAATGCATTGCAACATCCTTTAGAGTGGAGGTCAATTTTTGGTTGTCATTTTTCTAGTCATAGGTCTAACACAACTTTAAACTCAAATAGGAACTAGTCAGGGTCTTCAAAGGATAAACCTTTGAAAGTTGATAAGAAGGCTGGTGAAATGTTTTTCATAGGTGTATCATCATCTTGATTGATAGCAATAGGATAAGTAAATGTTCGCGCTCCCCCTGTTGGGCTAGTGCCATTTCTATGGTCACCCATGGCGTTGAAAGGAATATGTTCCTCTTCAAAATTTTGGTCCAATGGCTAAGGTTTTGGGGTCTGCAAAGGAATGCTTTCCTCTATAAATGTTTGTTCTAATGGGTAAATTTCTGGAGTATATTGGGAGGTCTCAGGTTGATCTTGCTCAATCAATTCTTCAATAAGTTCTTTAGTTGAGACTTCTACCTCCCTACTTGTGGTTGGAACATCTTTTGGGGGGGATTTTGGTATGAATCTTCTGTGCGGACCTCATTTTTTGACCATGCATAAAAAAGAAGCTTGGAAACTATTTTTTTTTCTAAAAGAGGTATTCAAGCAATCTCCTACTAACACTAGAAAAGGAAGGGTCCCTGACAACAACGCTAAAAAATGACAGACTGTCGTGAGGTCCTATCGCTTTAGTTGAAAATGTATCAATTATATCAACCGAGTAGTGTTCGAAGGTTGTATGCAATAGGAGACATCTTGGCTATCTCTCAAATTTTTTGAATTATTGAAATGGTTATAAACAAAAAATTAACTAGAAAGTAATTAAACTAGAAAGCATGAAGTTGTTTAAACTAGTTAGCATGAGATGATTAAACTAGAAAGCATATAAATTACCTAAGAAGAATCACTTGTAGTAAAACTATAAAATTTAAATGAAAAAAATTAATGGATAATGACTAATTGTTGACAGAAAGTAAACTTGACAATTTGTATCTAACAACAAAAGTGGGTGCTCCAAAATTTTCAAATAAACATAACTTTAAGACTGCAAATTTAAAATTATGACCCGCAGGAACAATTGATAGAGCTTGACATACAAATAACATTCATCCAAATTTATCATGTACAAAATAAAAGTAATAGTATTGAAATAAAACTACTTATCTATCTACTATATGAGATCCCTCGAGTGGTTAGATCTCAGACCTTCCTACGCTTAACTCAAATCACATGTACTTTCGCATCTTCAAAATGAATCCATCCATCATACTTCCATTACTCATATAATTGACTCAAAATAGGATTGGAAATATTTATTTATTCATATTATAAAAGTATAACACATAAGACATAGCTGAACAATGTTCATCATAACATCATAATAGTATCGTCGTATCATTATTTTTAGCAGTAACATATATATGCTAAACTGCTAACAAAATCCAAAATTTTAGATGGTGGAAGATCACCATTGAAAAAGTCTTTTAACAAAATTTCAACTAACCAACTGATTGAGGTCCATAACATAAAACATATTAAAGGCTCAGAGTGGAGCTGTAAAGTTTTTAAACAAAAATTAAACATAAAGCATTAAAAGGACTTGTTCCACTATGCACGCCTGAATTTTTGGTGCCTAGACTTTTGGCTCTCTATCTTCAAATGTTTGAAGTCTGCTTTGTTGTGCATAATGTCTTGTAAAATGACTAAAAGCTATACCATTATATCAGTGTTAGTCAACTAATTTCAATCAATTTAGGAAATAAAGATTTATACATCTTTTTACAAAAAGTAAGCAATTATTAATCCTAAAAATAAACAATTGGTAGAGCTAAAGTGATTGGTAAGAACAAAAAAGGGTTTTTAGCTTATTATAATTATGAGGTCATTTATACCTCATCACACCCCATAGTGAGGACATTCTGGATTTCCTAAAGAAATTGTGGGAGGAGCCAATTGACTAGAATGGATCGTAGATGTTCATATTCAGAATATATATATATATATATATATGTATGTATAGAGAGAGAGAGAGAGAGAGAGAGAGAGAGAGAGAGAGAGGAGAGGATCAAAGTTTGGAATAAAATAACTTTCAAAAATAAAAATATTTTTTAAGAGAAGGATAAAATTGAACAGGAAATGGAAGAATTGAATCAAAAGATAATAATTAGTGGGGTGTTCCAAGAGGATTATAATAGAGAAAAAGCGTTGATAGGAGAACATAATGAGATCTTGGTAGGGAAGAATGTTACTGGAAATCCAAGTTCAAAGAAACTTGGTTTAAAAAAGGTGATTTGAATACCATTTTATTCACAAATCAACTAGAATCAAGATAGGGAAAAATTGGATCTCATAGATTATAGGTAAGGATGAAACAATTCTAACTAATACTTGAGAGATCCAAGATGAGGGTGTCTATTTCTTTAGGGGTCTCCTATTTGGAAAAAATAAGGTGGATCCTTTGTGAATTGAAATTCTAGAGTCTATCCAGAAAATCATTAAAGATGTTGATAATGAGAAGATGATCTCCAAAATTAAGGAGGAAGAGGTCAAAGTGGCTTTATTTGAATTACTGCACCTGAATAAAGCCTTGAGACCCAATGGTTTCTTGACTTTCTTCCATCAAGCTTGTTGGAGATTTATGGGAAAGTACATATGCAGTCTTGTGGAGGAATTTGGAAGATCAGGATGGATATTGCCTTAATTCTTAAGAAAGATGACTGTACATCCTTTGTTGATTTTTGACCAATATCCTTATGCAATAGAATATATAAAGTAACAATCAAATTCATCTTAAATAGACTAAAAATGATTCTTTCATCAATCATCTCTACAAAACAAAGTGATTTCATTCTCAAGAGGAGCATAACGGATGGTATAAACACTGCACATGAGGTTATTCATTCTATCAGGAAGAATAACACAAAAGCCATGATATTGAAAGTCAACATCAATAAAACTTATAATCATTTTTGTTGTAGATTCCTCATGAAAATATTAAAATTATTTGGATTTAATAACATTAGAGATTTCTTAATAGCATGATAGTTATGGCATGTGTTGCACAAGAAATACCAATGCTATTAATTATTTGTGTACTCTTAAAAAAAGAAATGGATGTGCTATAGAAATGGTCACAGTAAACAAAATTACAATAATGACATATAATTCTCTCTAGATTGCCTAAGAAATTGCTAATCCCATGTCCAATTAGAGAGGGGTCAATGTTTTAAAAAGAGATGAGTTTATCTTATATGATTCTAATTTGTGGCTTAATCATACATGGAGGTAAAAATATTTGTATAGCCCTTGATTGATTTGTTTTATATGTTTATTTTGGGTTCTTTGTTTCATGGCAACATTTTTATAACTTGTGTCTCTATTTTATAGTTTGTAAATATGATAAATTAAAGCTTAGTACTCATCTCAAGGTTATTTCCTAGTCTATAGGTCACATCGAGCTCGTTTAATTTAAATAATGATAAATCCATGGCGATTTCTAAAACTTTCCTAAAGAATAACTCTAGGGGAATTGAAATATCTATCTTCTAAGCTCTCTCTTTCTTTTCTTTGGATGTGCTAATGTACCTCGTCAAAGATCTCTAGATTTTGAAATGCATCAAGAGGTCAACAATAGATAGTTTGTTATATTTATGCATGCAACTTAGAGTGCAAGATTGATACAATGAAGATCAATAATGTTTGTTCTTATCTATGTTTATTCACATGGACAACTATGAAATGTTTTGATATTACTAGATTTAATAAGACCTCAAACTAATAATATGATTATATTTTTTTGTTATTTGTGTTTATTTTGGAAGAGTGCATTTAATGTTAAACAAAAAAATTACATCATAATTTCAATAGTATTGCATGAGAGGGTCCTTCCTACAAAACTAAATATTAATGAACATATAGACCTATTGTTATTATTTCCAAGATCATAAAGTAAAAACCAAAAACTTCCACAAAATACTTGCACACAAATAAGTCTAATTGCTATTATCAATAGAAAATATAAGAGATGAATAGTATGTATAATGTAATCTTGCTTATATAGGCAAGGTGGTGAAGGTGGGAAAATCGAACACAATGACTGACTAACCCTTTAATGATGGAACACTTGTTAACTCACATGACAAGTGTTCTAGTGAGTGGCAAGTGACTATGCAAGAGGTGTCTCACAAAGTGAGGACACTTGCCTCAACTACATGAGGTAAGACAAAAATATAGATGTCCCTAAGTGGAAACTTAAGAAATGTAAGTAGGACTCTCCTAGTTAGATTAATAGCTAACTATTTTGATAAAGTCACTATTTACACCAACAAACCCCGTAAGTGCAACTTAGGGACTAATGTATGCATGATGATGAGTCTTCGATACTAGGCCATGTTAGGCACTCATGTGCAAATTTCTCACAAAGTGGAGAAAAGGAGGAAAACCCTATGGGAAATCAAAACCCCTCTACAAACAAGAAATGATACAATGAAGAAAGACTATGTAGCCCCCCATAAAATGATGTTGAATTATCTGAATGCTTCTCAAATTCTCCATGTGAAGATTGATGTAGAATAGGTACCAAATAAGTGATGTGAAGTCTTGATGTAAAAAATCCTCGGATGCTCTAGTTGAAGCATCTTAGAATTCTAATGCAAGAAGTGATATTCTACTAGAAAGAATATTTGGATTCTCTCTATGAAGCATCTATGGAATCTCATGTACCCACAAGTAATTGTGGGTGATTTAATCATTACTTTCAATCATTCCCACATTATTTGAGTTATAAACTTAGAATCACAAAAGAAATGTAAAAAAATATAAAGTGCTCAAGGAACAATGAAAATGACAACCCCCCTTGATTATTTTGATCCCCTCTGATTCAACACTTCAAAATTTTAGTGCATATAACAATTTCAATGGAACAAATAATTACACTTTATAATTGAGTGTGATATTGTTTCCAATAACATGGGCAAGTGATATTCACTTTCACAAAAGTAATACTCAATTTGAGTAGCTAATCAAAAGATACAATAATCACATGTGCCAAATTTTGCACTTAGAAACTTAAAGTTTTCCTATTAAATGAGGATTCAAAATATGTGTTAAATAGCATAATTTTCATATTGTCTCAATGCTAAAAGCTCTAGAATGAAAAGAGATTTCCATTGACTATTTACATTCAAAATTTTGACTTAGTGTTTGAAAGTTATGTTGAAATAAAAAAACTCCCCCCTTTACAAGCTCAATTATGGTTGATGGTTAAAATTAACAACTAATAGTTTATCTAAATTGAGAGTTTAAATTTGATGATTTAAATAAAATGTCAAAGTGATAATTGATTACAACCAACAGTTAGATTTGACCACCAATGGTCAGCACAAAAGGTCAAAATTCCATAAAATACTAATATAAAACACTAATAGACCATGTTAGTGTTTAAAATATTAAGGAGTGGTGGCAGTTGATACGATGATGATAATCAGGAATCCAAGTAGCACAAATGTCAAAATTCCATAAAATATTAATATAAAATACTAATGGACCATGTTAGTGTTTAAAATATCAAGGAATGGTGGCAATCAATGCAATGATGAGAATCAAGAAGTCAAGTCACAAAAATGGTCAAAATTCCATAAAATATTAAGATAAAATATTAATTATAGACCATGTTAGTGTAAAATATTGAGCAGTGGCAGTCGATGTGATGATGAGAATCAAGAAGCCAAGTCTACTGCCAATGGTGGAGATTAGACTGAATTAGTGTGCTTGCCAAGTGTGGGACTTTCACCAATTCATTGGCCACATGGAGGAGGTCTATGAGCTTGTGGCAATCTGGACTTGTGACTACCTCAACACTATTGCAACCCAATCAAGTAGAGAAGGCCTTTGGAGATTTTGTGTTGGGAAATTAAAATATTGACATGTCATATGGGAGTTTTTATGCTATCAAAGATCTATAGTGTAATCTTCTCTTGTGTTAGATGCCTTCTAACAAAGGGTCATAGAGGAGGTTATGAGTGCTTAATGCTACAACTAAACAAATAAAATCAAACCACGAATAGAGATGAAGGTTGTGTGAAGAGAATTCCAAGATCAATCAAGAAAGATGCAAGATCATGCCTATGATGGATTGTGTGCACAATAAAATGCACAACACAATGAATTGATGGCCTACACAATGCAAACATGATCAACCAAATCTCTTTTGTTGGTTGATAGAGAGTGGTATGGTGAGCTTGGTTGATAGTCTATATGACTAGTTTTTTGCTCAAAGGGACCGCTTGGAGAGGAAATGTGGTAGTAAGGCTATCAATAACTCTACTTTGGTCATGCTTTTAGCTTATTATAAATGTGTCTCAACCTCCATGCCCTTCACAATCAATATAATGGAGGATCAACTATAGAAGGAAATGAAATCCTCACTGTGCAAATTCACGCATTAACCCATCTTCAAGGATTTTATAATAGGTTATACACAAGAAAAGAAGTTAGGCGCTCACATTCCCATTAGACTCTGACATGACTATACATAGAAAAAATATCCTTGCACATGCCAATAGATGCTCACTCAATGAGAGTAAATTCACACACTCGCAAGAAGAAACTAGGCTTACATAGCCTACAAAGGAAAATACAGTAGAAATGCATATAAAATCATCTTTATTGCACAAAGATCATACCTTTTGGGAACAAATTTGTGACCTCTAATTGACACAAACAATTTTTTAACCACAAATCAATATACTAATGCTCTACAAGGATCAATATGTCACCTAAATAGACATCTATGCTAGATGACACCTTGCAAGCAAATTTTATATTTGGATCATGCATGCACATAGATTCATGCTTGGCACACATCTTCACAAAATGATGCAAGCTTGACCTTGCCAGCTACAAACTCATGCCTCCAAAATAGAGATCACAAAATCTCTCTTGAATAGAGATTGACCTTTGAGATGGCCTCTCACACCTTTATGACTTGGCCTCTATATTCGGTAATTCAAATAAGGATCTAAATACATGAAATATACTAAATTACATGGAACTCTTGATTAGGCTAGGTGCAGGATTTTAGGAAGGATTTTGCTAGCAAGGCTTTGATACCATGCTACGATTTCCAAGATCATAAAGAAAAAACCAGAAACTTCCACAAAATACATACACACAAATAAGCCTAATTGCTATTATCAAGAGATAATACAAGAGACGAATAGTTTGTACAATGTAACCTTACTTATATAGGTAAGGTGGTGAAGGTGGGAAAGTCGAACACAATGACTGACTAACCCTTCAATGATGGAATACTTGTTAACTCACATGAAAAGTGTTATAGTGAGTGAAAAGTGACCATGCAAGAGGTGTCTCACAAAGTGAGGACACTTGTCTCAACTACATGAGGTGAGATAAAACTATAGAAGTCCCTAAGTGGAGACTTAAGAAATCTGAATAGGACTCTCCTAGTTAGGCTAATAGCTAACTAGTTTGATAAAGTTACTATTTACACCAACACCTATATCCCTAGAGGTGTTGACATAACATTTTTGTTCTAAATGATATTATCACTTTTGTGTTTATCCTTGATAAGTGGTGATAATTCTTGCCTAAAGGTCTTATATATCAATGAATAGCTTTATATCTTGATTTCTCAGAATATTATAACTTCAACCCAAGTTATACCATAACAATTTGGAGATAATATTTATCGTTATCATGTAGTTGTCATAATAATTTACTTGTATGTGTTACTTTGAAATTACTCACTTATACGAATCCTTATATTTCTAACATCTAACACAAAATGTTCAACAAAATATATAATATATAATAGACAATGTTTAGTAGTATACAAGCATCCTAATTAAGTATTTGATTCCTTGTAAGAATTATAGAGAGCCCAAAATGTAGTATATTATGTTTTAATTACCAACAACAAATAATTTTACTACACTCTATTGGTGTTTATACCATATTTAGTTGACAAAATCTTTATTTTTCATAACATACAATTGTAACTCTGCTAATTTTGGAGATGTCAAATAAAAAGACAAACACTATCGGTTAGAATATAATTATTTTTCCTATGAGAGGAAATCAAATATCTAAGAATTATTTGAAAACTATAAAAGCATACAAAAGGTTCAAGATGAAGTTTTATATTACATATAAAGAAACATTATGAAGGTGAAGAGGAAGTTGACTTCTTTGTATTTTAAAGAAGCAAACTTCATCAAGTTATAACAAGAATTTAAATTTTTTTACATTACACAAGACTCAATTTGGTATCATATCAATTATCATATATATCAAAATTTAAAAGGAATAATATGATCTAGCTTACTATTTCATGGAATATTCTTAACAAACAAAATATAATACATAAATTTATTTTCTACATAAAGTACTACCATTCTTACAAGCTTTCACAACCTCAAAATAATCAAGTCAACTCATTATGAAATATCAAGAATAATCTTAGGAAAATTAAATTATTCGTAGACATAAACTATATTATGAACTATTTATAAAAGATGTTGAGACCAGGAATTGGAATATTTTGATTGCTAAGAAGAAGATATACATCTTTAGCTAGTTGAGTAGCTAAGTTGATAAGATATAGATTTACACAATATATAAGGTCACTACCATTTCTTAGCATTGTTTCAATGAAAAACCTCAAAAATGATGTGAATGTAGAAACTATACAATCTCTAATTTTGCACAATTTAAATGTGATGACAAAAACCATAAGAGATTTTAAAAGTAGATGCTAGAACTTGAAATGCTAGATTAGGTGATATCTACCTTGAAATTCCTTATGTATAAGTATATAATTACATGAGTAGATAGATAATTATTGTATTTTTTTTAGCACATTTAGATGGGAAAATTTGGATGCCCATGTATGGTGGGGACAATGTTTATTTAATATTATTCTTCAACAAATGATATTTGTTTACATAAAGACATGGAAAGAGAACATGGAAGATGAAAGGTCATATTAGAATACAAAGGGTTGTGCTTTGTAGTTAAAAATTGAATTATTCTTACATAACGACAGGGGTTACATACTCGTGAGTTAATAACTATTACATGAGAGATGTTATTCATAAATATGGGGTGTTAGATTTTTACTTGTGGAAGTGGCACACCTAGTTTTTGGCTTGTACTTTTTGCCACTAGTTTTACAAATCATTTAGGTTTATTGATTTAGTTTTCTTTATATATTAGAGACATAGAATACTTATTTTATGATTGGTTACGATTAAAGTAATGTTATCTCATCTAAATGTTGTTAGGTTAAAGAAGATAGAGTGGATTATAATGATGTATTGGTTTATTCTTAATTAATACAAGCTTAGTATCTTTAGTGATGGAGTTTTTCAAAAGGGTTTATCCACATAAATTTTAGTGTTATGTGTTTATTATGAATTTTATCATATGAATTCCCACATGTTTCTTCACATTATTTGAATTGGAATCACACTCTACTTTAATTGATATATCAAATTAGATCACTATTTTTCTATGCTTTCACTTTAGTAGTTTACCATGTTTCTCAATGTGGGTATCAAAGATTCAATTTTGACTAGAGAAGTACACCTTTCTTAGAAGTGTTATGGGTTTTTGGGATGTAGTGGGAGTTCTTGACTTAGTGGTTTTGAATTTTTTTGAGTGGTTGGAACCATGATTAGCACACCTCTTTCAAAGATTGAGAAATTTAATGGCTCTAAGTATGAGTTATAGATGCAAAAGATGGAGGATTTCATGCATAAGAGAGATCAATGGAGACTTATTTCAAATGAAAGAAAACATTTAGAAATGTTATATGAAGACTTAGAAAGTTAGACAAGAAGGAATGATGAACCATTTGATCATATCTTACATTATTTCCTCTTAAATATTTAAGATGGGGCTATCATATTTAGTCTATAGAAGATGATATGTGATATTTACCAAATAAAGAGTCTTTTTAATAAGTTGTACCATAGAATATACTAAGGGAGACTTATTTATAGAACATATTAATGCTTTTAATTTGATTTTGAGTCAACTATGTTATATTGATGTTAAAATAGAAAAGGAGGAAAAATGTATATCAATGCTTTGCTCTTTGCATGAATCTTGGGAAAATCTAATGATTGCTCTAAGTAGTTTCACTATAGATCCAAAATTTGATGCCCTTGTTGTTAGTTTACATAATGAAGAAATAAGGATAAAATCCATGCAAGAGGGCTTGAAGGATGCATTGTATGTTTGGAGAAGGTCAAAGGATAAAGGCAGTTCAAAAGGGGAATGAAAGAAATCTAATGATAGATCTAAATATAAAGGACAATTGAAAATCCCTAAGCATAATAGAGTGAAGTGTTGTAACTATGTAGAGAGGGATTATGTAAAGAAGGAAGAAATAAATAAGAAGAATAAATTTGATAATTCCTCCACATATATATCCTCTAATAATGATGGTGGTGATGCATTATTTATTTCTACTATCTTAACTAGTGATGACTCTTGGCTTATTGATCCAAGTTCTTGATACCACAATACTCCTCATGAGGGGTGGTTATCTTATTACAAATCTTATGGTAGTGATGAGGTGTTCATTGGTGACATTTTTTCACATCAAATTATTGGAAAAGGAAAGTAAAAACTATGATTAAATGATGGGAGAGATAAAACTCTCACTAATGTTTTACATGTTTCAAGTCTTGCATGAAATTTACTTTCTATGTCTAAGATAAATGATTATGGAGTGCACATTAAATTTGATCATAATGGTTGTAGGATAACAAGAGGGAACTTGGTACGAAAAAATGGATATCGATGTGGACTCTATTGAATCTTGAAAATGCTATTTTTCATAACTCTGCCAATGTAATTGATAATTTTGAAAACTTATATATACCATGGTTGTTAGAGTAAAAAGGTAATTACTTAATGATTGATTGATTAATAGGCCCCTTTTTACAGTAGAAAACTTAAGATTACTTAGGTCATGTGTTCTTTTGTCCCAAGTCATAGGATTGGGACACATGTCATGATCTAATTTAATCCTTGCCTAGGGTTTCTTTATCCTTTATCAAGGGTGATTCATTGTACATTGTACCATTGATTCATTATTTTTCGCATTAATAGAATTCCTAGTCTTTCATAGTAAATCCATTTTCTCTCTCTTTTATGATATGTGTTTGCTTGTAGGAAATTATTAGGAGTTTTAGGGTTGAAGAATCAACTCCAACAAGGTATCAAATCTCCAAATTTGCAATTCCCTTTCATTTTTCTAAGAGATTTAGCCTTGAGCATTAAAATAATGCATCTCAGAGCAAAATGAACCTCATCATTGCATCCAAAACATAAAAAAAACCCTAAGATCACTTGTCCAAATGCTAAAATCTAAGCAAGGAAAATTTTAGGCATTTTTTGGTGTCATTAAAAGCTACACAAAAAAATTATACAATTACATATAATCCATATATCCATATGAATCTATATTGGACAATATATTCATTATATGTTTTAATAGCCTTTGTGCAAGTTTTTGTTAGCAATTTTTGTTTGTTGCAAAAAAAATTCATGCACCTGCACAATTTTCTAGCAATTTTTTAAAATAGTAGCAAGTTTTTAAACTTTTTTGGTGACTTTTTCATTTTTCAGTGAGAATTTTTTTGATGATTAATTGTGTTTTTTTGAAAAAGTTTTACCACTACCTAGCAACCACCCGCTTGTCGCCACTAAAGATCCATCTCTTGCCAACCCCTGTTTGTTGTCACATGGGTGACTAGGCACTATAGCCTAGTGGCTAGCCACCATACCCAATGTCTAGGTAACCAAGGGCCAAAATATTTAGCCCCCTGACTACCTTTTTTGCATTTTTTGACTTATTTTATGAAATTAGTATCTTAGGCAAACAAAATCAGTTACCACATAAGATATCATTAGAAAGATGGTTCCAAGAACTTTCTAATATTGTTAGTATTTTTTCAAAAAAAATTTATGAGTTTTATTGTGTATTGAAGTTAGATCTCCTTATTTTTGCTTCCAAGCTCATAAATTTTATCTTGTATCTCCATTTTTTTGTGACTCTTACGACATCAAAAGTTGGTCCAAAGCACTACATAAAATTCTTAAACCTAATTGTCTATAATTTTTATCAAGCATACAAAGATCAAATCTTTAGTAAAATTTTTCATTTCTTGCTTTTTACTTGTCAAATTTGTAAAAGGGTTTGGCTTTTCTTGTTGTGAGGGGGGAGTAAATATACATTCTAAAATACCTATATCAAAACTAGAATTTAGTCACTTTGCAAAAATTAAAACTGAACATACATGTCACCCCCTATTTTTTGAGCCTCTAGATTTTGTTAAACTTTGCGCTACATTTTGATTATGATGCCAAATCTTGTTTTATGAGAAATTATACTATGATGATTATTCAACTTTATATAAGTTGATATTGTTAATGATGAACATATGGAATTGAATTATCTTAAGATGGTGATGAATGATTATATTATATTTTAGCAATATATATTCTCACATATTTTTTAGACTAACTACCTCATTCGTTGAATGAGGTGGACGCAAGAGATAGCTTTCCCCTCTAGGATTATGAGGGAGAGCATCTCTAGAGAGATGGAATTTTTTTGAAAGAAATTCATGTGTACCATAGTCTTGAGAACATGCACACACTTGCACACTATATAATTTCCATTTTGTTTATTAAAACTTGATAATTGTTTGAAATACAAAATAAAATAATTATGCATTATATTACATTACAATAAGAATATTTTCATATTTTTATCAAATTGATCAATTAGGATTTAATCTCATAAATTTTATTACCGTTATGTTTTAAATTCAAAATTAAGTGAAACTATTGTTGAATGAACATATGTTCATCAGATAAACCCCTTGCATGAATATATATAAGAATATATTCATTATAAATTTTTATATATATTTTAATCATATAAGAGATTGCATATATGTGTGCATGCATTCTTACATATATATATACATGTGTATATGTATGCATATATATGTACAAAGATACCTATACATACATACATATATATGTAAGAATATACATATACATACATACATATATATACATACATATATATATACACACACATATACATATATATCTACATATGTGTGAATGTATATATATGTATATGTATATGTGTATATATATTGTATATATGTATACACACACACATATAAATATATATATATATACATACACATATATGTATGTATGTATGTATACACATATATATGTATGTATGTGTGTGTATATATATATATATGTATATGTACATGTGTGTATATATATACATACATATATACATATGTATATGTGTATATATGTATATATATACATACATACATATAAATAATCACATATATCTATATATATATATACCATATGTAGATATGCATATATACATATCTACATATGTATTACGTATTTATATGTATTTTTTTAGATATATATAAACACACATACATAAATATATACATATATGTGTAAATATAAATATATATTATAGAGATAACTGTAACTATGAATAACAATTTTAATGAAGGAAAGCGCTGTCAAGTCCAAAGTGGAATGATCTTGCACTAATATGCATTAATTGTGAGGTACTTCAGTTCAAAGTGGTGGTAGAAATTAAACAAATTGCAATAAACCATATTTAGTTCATAATTTGATGGCTTAGAAGAAATGAGTGGGATTCGAAGTGGAGAGAGAAGATGTTAAGGAGGAAGGGAGAATGCCCAAAGGAGGGATGGTGGTGAGTCGAGGATTTTGAGCATTCTTTATGATTTTTAAATGGTGCAAACTTCAAGTATGTAACATTCCCTTACTTTCAATATATTATTATTTAACCCATGCATTTTGAAGAGATATTGAATTTAGAAATTGTAAGGAGTATTTTTGTTGCTTTGCACTCTGCTTACAAATAAATTTGGTCATGATTTTGATGTTTGGTTTGAAGAAATTCAACCCTCCACCTAATAAGGGTTAGTATGCTTTTGTTGGGGTAAAACCATTCAACCATTAGGCCTTAGTATATATAATTTATTTGATTAGAAATGATCTCTAAAAACTAGAGTATTGTTGAGCAATCTTGGTATTTTCAACTCCATGCTTGTAATTTCATAAAGGAATTAGTTTTAAATGTTACTCTCTTATCATGTTAGGGTTTAACCCGGTTGAAGGTTATTTCTCTGTATTGATAATAGTATTGTTATCATTTGATTGAATTAGCTAAAATCATGACAATATTTTATTTATTCGTTCAATCTTATCAATCTTATGATAGTATATTGTGCATGTGTTTGGATTTACCAATATCATGACAATATATTATATATGTATTCAGCCTTGTCAAATGTTATGATGGTATGTACTCAGCCTTACCAATTATTATTATAGTATGTACTTGGCATTGTCAAATGTTGTAATAGTGTGTATTTGACCTTGCCAAAAGTTATGACAGTAGGTATTCAACTCTATCAATCTAAGATAATATTTTATATATGTGTTTGAACTTGTAAAATGTTATGGTGTAAGTATTCAACCTTGTCAATATAATTACAGTTTATTGTTTATATGTTGGCCTCATCAATGTAATGACAATTTATTATTTCAATATATCTAGCCTTATCAATGTAATGAGAATTTTATCTATTTATATGTTCGGCCTTGTCAATATAATGACAATGCATTGTTATATGTTTAGCCTTGTCAATGCAATGCCAATTTATTATTTGTATTTTTGGCTTTGTCAATGTAATGGCAGTTTAAGCTTAATGTGTTTGACCCTCTCAACATTATGACAATATGAGGTATTTATATTTGATTCTATCAATATTACAATATTATATAAAATATATGTTTCAACCTTATTTTTAAGGGTATTCAAATGAATATTTCAGCCATGACATTAATCTATCCTTTCAATATTTATACTTCTTATCCTTACTAGTATTAACAATTGTGCAAATAAACTTCAACCATGCGATAAACTTGTGTATGGGAAGTGTATCCAAAATATATATGTATGCCAACTCATAAGAGCTCGATGGTATTTGAATTGGATATAGAAAAGGAAACTGTGTTATATTAAGCTTTAGCCATGAAAAAAATATGAATATATTTATATATTGAACTTTATTTTCAATGGTATAGGTTTGTAATAAACTCTAGAAATTATGTGAAAGTTGATAATGCTTGATATTTTGAAGAAAATAATAGTGATAAAGAAGTTACAATTTTAATATTGTGAAACATGACTGTATTCTTCTTTACTAGTGTGTTCTATACTTTTGGAATGCAAAAGTGAGAATCTACTTACATATGAATGTGTATGTTACATGCATGTTGATGTTTAGTTGTAAGTGCAATATATTTTGATGTTTTTAAAATAAGACAGTGTAAGCTTGAGATAAGTAGGATTACATGTGAATGATCTCACACACACACATATATTGAAGTGTGAGTTATTTTTATACTTAACATGTATGCTTTATGCAAAGATTGATACGAGTCTTAGAAAAAGAATTTGACACTTCTAAATATAATACATTTTATAGTGAAACTTGTTGATGAATCTTTTCTTATAAAAAGGAACATGAATGTTGAATGAATATGAAAATTTGGTACATTGTAAATGGTTGAATCTCTTACTTTAATTTATTATGTATTTCAAATAATTTTGTATCAATTATATATCATTTTTTTAATAGTTTTTCTAGTTAATGAATTGGTAGGTTCATTACAATACATATGGTAGAAAATTCTTCTATTGAGCACCTTACATTGGATAATTATCATACCTTGAAACCTCAAATGACTAGATTGTTCATGTCCAAAAGACTATGGTCTACCTTGGATGATACCGCACCTGATTTTACTCGAGATATGAGATATTTTCTACAAAAATAAGATGGATGAAGCCATAGGTCTTATTGCACTTCATGTTTAGATAGTCATTTATTTCATATAGAGTCTTGTAATACACATAAGAAAATTTGGGATAATTATAAGGAGTTTTTTGGTATAGTCAATGAGTTTTAGGTATTCAAGATTAAGGAAAATATGAGTCCCACCCTTTGATGGATTAGACATTTATGTCATTTTGAGTATAATTATGTTTTTTATTAGAGGTAAAAATGGGTTTTGATGGGGCCTGAAACCCAGTACACAATAGTTTTGAAGGGAACCATCAACCTATTAGTGAGAAGCAAGCTACAAATAATATTCACCATAATCCATCAGTAGCCCCACAACAACCTCTAAAAGATTAACATGACTACACGTACTGCAACTTACAAACAAGCAAGGGCTTGAAACCCTATTACAACTTGGTTTTAATCAGAACCAGAAACCCTTCTAAAGTGAGCAAGAGCTAAAAAAACCATATAGAAATTACCACCTAAAATAGTCAGGCAACAAAGTAGCAAAGTTGTAACAACCAAGTTTTGACAGCAATACCCACCTGAAATAGTTAGGCAACAAAGCAAGAAAGCTGCAGCCAACCATCTGCTCAATATCAACAATATTGAGCCCAACAAAAGAAAAGGTAATTTAATGGTAAATACCACCATTAAACCCAAACCCATAATCAAAAGCACCAACATACAAAAGGAGAAACACCCCTTGAAACTCCCAAACGCACCACAAACTAACTCCAAATCCACCTCAAGAGGAAGGAGCTCCCCTCTATAGGAGAGGATGCTATGAAAACCCAAAAAACCAAAAGCACAACTCTCCAACAACCTTGGGCTCCACCTCGATAAGAGAAACTTCCACCTCAATAGGAGCACCGCCAGAGGAAACCAGAAAAGAGGACTTCCATCCACTTCCACCACACCCACCTCCAACTCAATAGGAGATGACTCCTGAACATCATGAGCTATCTTCGCCTCAAAAGAATACATAATGTAGAAGAAATGGAAGAAATACAAAGCTCTAGAAGACTGGGGAAACACACCATCCTTTGGCTGAGCAAGCAGGAGCTCCAAGAGATAAACCACAACCAAACTAGCACGTAACACCAGGGAACCAAGAGGGACAACTTCAACAACCAAGTTTCTTCCCAAAGCAGCAACATGGAAGGCAATCCACCATTCCAACAAAGTCTCAAAAGAAAATAATCCATTCAACATGACCATCTTGAGACAAGCTAAGACCTCCACAAACAACCAAGGAAACAACTTGGAACAAAAACTGGAAGAAAAATGCAGTCCACTCCACCATCTCAAAACACCACCCAACTTCCAAGTCAAATCCAAAAATAGAAAGTTCCTTTAAGGGAGAACACAAAACCAAGAACAAACCGTAACCCCCTTTGAAAATGATGGCCAAGGCAACCACAAAGGGTACCCAAAATATCTGACAGAGAGACCAAGAAGAACCAAAACAACACAAAAAGCCAAGGAAACCTACTTCCAATAGGCACCATCAAAAATTTATCTTCAAAAATGCTTCCCTCAGCAATAGAGAAGCCACACAAAGGGTACCCAAAAGCTCTGAAGAGAGCCCAAGAAACAAAAACAGAATCCAAGAGCCTTATAGCACAAGCATGTGCCACACTACCAACAACCAAGGCTTATCTAGAAAAACCAAAGAAGCCAAGCAAACCCTTCTTTTAGCAAGCACCACCGAAACAAAGCTAGTAGAGCAGAGGCAAGAAACCCCAAAGATCCTAGGCAAGCACCATGCTTCATGAACCTAATCCTCGGCCAACGCATAAGGAGCCAAACCAAAAGCCAAGGGAGGCGAGAGTTCCAGACCCCAACATGCTCCAAACACATGCTTCTTCCCTCCCATACCCAATGTACCTCTACGGTTAGTCAAACCAAGAATCTCAGAAAAGAGAAAGGGATTTTGTAGGTCATCTAAAGATCTTCCCCTTCCCAACACAACACTAATCAACATATCAAATAAAGCTCTAGCCAAGAACTGCAAGCCAGCTAAGAAAACAATGACACCCACCCAAAGGGTAGGGATAAAAATAAGGAAAGCCTCTGGCTGACGTAGGATAGAGCAGGGGTGATCCCAACGGAAAACCACAAGAGCATCACCAACCATGCATAGAAAGATCTGTCAGTAGCAAGCACAACCAGCCAACGCAAGGAGAAGAGGCCACAAGACCTCAAGAAAGACAGATGTCGCATCATCATCTTCATCAGAGCTCCCATCTCCCTCTTCGCTAGGAGATTTCAAATGCCTAGAGCTGATCCTCTTCCTGCCCATGCCCTTCCACTTCACCATTCATTGACTATCCTCAGATAACATTATGTTGATACCTTATATTAGTGTTTATTACTATGATGATTTATACATTAGATTCAATATCAAACCATGATTTGATGATTATTTGCATGATTAGAATAGTTTTCATTATGATTTAATAACATTATATGCTTGAAAAAAATAATGGCAACCATTGGTGGTAAGGCAAGAGTTCCTAGTTCAAATTTGAATTTTGCAGCTATTGTCCATGGCAAGCTTCTATTTGATGGTGATTTGGTTGTTGGTAAGGTGGGTGCCAATTTGGAAATTGGTAGTTTGGCTATTAATGTGGTGGTTAGTGATGCAGTCGGTGGTGGTTTGGTTGTTAGTGCGATGTCTCCTATTGGTGAATCTATTGGAAAGAAAGTAGAGATTACTTTCCCTGCTTCCAAGGAGCATGTGGGGGGTTAGATGTCATTTAATGCTTTAGGGAAGGATGATTCGAGGGCCCTTGAAGATGTTGCGGCTGACTTTTCTAACCTTTCCCTTAAAGTTTGAGGTGTGGAGGTTCTTGTTGTTAGCAAGAATTGTTTAGTGGGTCTGGACTATTTTTCGGTGCATTGATGGTCAGATTTATTTGGCTCAATACCCAAAGGAAAAAGTGTTTCTTCATCTGGAAAGGTGGTGTCTTCCATAGAGTTGGGTGAAATCATCCTCTTTTTCCCATATTCTATTGTGTAGAAGAGCATTTGGTTGATGGAATTTTATTTGGTTGGTAAATTTTTGGGTCATAGACCAAATATAGATGTGGTTTGATCCTAGTTTCGTAAGAAGTGGTCTCTTAAAGGCCAAGTGGAAGTTACAACAATGGAAAAAGGTTTCTTCTCCTATGAAGAATACTTGAGACTAAATTTTTCTAGAGGTATGTGGCTCATTAGGCGCTCTACTCTTGCCTAAGACGACCTTGGGAACCAAGTATGAACCTCTCTAAATTCTTCTTTAATTCTTCTCTGGTCTGGGTTAAGCTCCCAAACTCACCTCTAGAATATTGGGACAAGGAAGTTTTCAAGGGTATTGCTAGTTCTTTTGGTCACCTGGTCTCTATTGATGAGATGACGGTTTCAAGAAGGTGGCTTGTCTGTGCTAGACTCTACATTTTGGTGGACCATAAGGAAGATCCCTTGAGCACATTCTCTTGAAATCCAAGTTGGGTAGTTGGAAGCAACAAATTATTTTTGAATCCTTCCCCTTTGCTTGCTTTAACTATAAGAAATCAAGGCACTAGGCAAAAAATTTCCCCTCAAAGGTACAATTTCCTCCTAGGAAAATCTGGAAGAAGAGAGAGGTTAATGATATGGATTCGGTTGATCCCTTGGCTGAAGAATCTTTAGAAAAAGATGTTTATGTTCAAGTGGGGGTCCCCCTAGTTGCTCCCTCTTTTTCTCCTATTCTCATGGCTGAAGAGTCTTTGGATAAAGGTGTAATTATTCATGAGGGGTTCCCTAGTTGTCAAGTTTTTGTCTCCCCCTAGCTCTATTCCAATTACTAAGAGAGATTTTGGTGTTGGGGGTGATGTTTATGCTACTAATTCTTTGTCCCCTTGTGTGGCTACTCCTTCATAGGAGGTAGTTTGTGGGAAAGTTTTACCCTCTTTGGCCTCCCCTCCTTCTAGTGTTTACCCTAGCTTGGGTGTTGTTGATCAGTGATATTTTCCTACTTTGCAAGATTCCTCTACTCCAGAGGAGGTGCCTTTGGTCAAGGATGATGACTCCACAATAGTTAAAGGTAGAAAAAAGAAACACACTCTGCCTTCCCCTTTAGGACATAAAGGTGTCACAACTAGGAGGCAAAAAGCTGATTGTGGTTTCAATAATAGAGGTCAGGGTAGGCTATCTTCTCAAAAAAGTAGAGAAAGGGAATGGAGGAAAGATATTGTGGAAGGGTTCCACAAAACCCCTTTTGAAATGTGCTCCAAGAGAACACCCTCTTCTTGAAAATAAAGATAATTTCATGGAATATCAAGGGTTAAATAACATTCACAAGCATGACCTCTTGAGAAATATGATCTGGGATCACAAGTTGAATATTTTTCTTATACAAGAGATGAAGATGCAATGTGATAAATTAGAGACATTTAAAAGTAGTCTTTTCAAGGATTGTGGATTCCATGGTATTAGTTCTAATGGAGCTTCGGGTGGTATTGCAACTTTCTGGAACATGAGGTCAGTAAGGGGTAGTCCAATGGTGGAGGATATAAACCATTTGTAGACCCAATTTCATCATCTGAAGGAAGATTCTTCTTGGATTATATCTAATATATATGCTCCCAATTAGAAGAAAGCCAGAAAGAAGCTTTGGGATCATCTTAGGGAGCTCTGACTTTCTTTTTTGAACTCTTCATGGATTGTTATGGAGGATTTTAATACCCCTTTAAATGATAATGAGAAAGCAGGTTGTTTACAAATTCTTGTTGACAATAGAATGGATTTAAGATCTTTCAATGATGATAATGCTCTTATGGACCTAGCTCTTTAGGGTTTACCTTTCATGAGGTCAAATAGGAGAACCAACAATGATCTCATCCAAGTTAGATTGGACCGTGCTCTCATCTTGACATGTTGGTTTTTGCATTATTCTTGTACTCTTTCTTCCTTTACCAGAATTGGTTTTGACCATTCTCCCATTGCTCTGACAACAGATAAAGTTGATAAGAGGAAGCACTTTCCTTTTAGATTTGAAGCAATATGGATGAGGCATCCAAATCTTAGAGCTTGGATTCTTAAATGGTGTCAAGTAAGTATTGAGGGAATGACTATGTTTAGAATTGCCAAAAAACTTGCCTTTTTTAAATAGAAGCTCAAAAGGTGGAATAAGGAGTCCTTGGGGAAAATTTTTAATGAAAAGAATCTTGTGACTGAGTGCCTAGATGAGGTCCAAAAGAAAATTTAGTCTAATGGGGTGAATTGTACTCTCTGACTAGAAGATAATTCTCTCATTTCTAGTCTTCGTGATATCATTTCTAAGGAGGAAGACTTCTAGAGATAGCACTCTCGTGCAGTATGGTTTAAAGCTAGGGACCATAATACTAAATTCTTTCATCTCTCTTCTCTCAAACATAAGTCTTCCAACATGATTAAATCTATTAATTTAGATGGTTTATTGCTTGTTGAGGAGGGAGCTATTTGGAATGTTGCTGCTAACTTTTTTGCTAATCTGCCGAAGGATGATCTCCAGCTGGATCAAGTTGTGGAGGATAACTATCTTGAGGTTATTCCAAATATTTTTTCTGAGAAGTTTAACAAAAGCCTTGTTGCCATCCCTTCTATTGAAGAAGTTAAAAGAGTTTTTTTTCCTTTGAGGGGAATAAAGCCCATGGTCCTTATGGATTTCCCTTCCTTTCCTTCCAAGCTTTCTAGAATATTGTTGCTTTCGATGTGATCAATGCCACAGAGGAATTCTTTGGTTGCAAGAAGATTATGAGAGAACTTAATTCTACTTTTTTAGTGTCATCCCCAAGGTTCCTGGTCCAAGCTCTTTTTGGGATTTTAGGCTTATAAGCCTCTACAATGTTATTCGTAATTTTTTTTGAAGGTTATGGCTTCTCATCTCTAAGCAGTTCTTCCTCTTCTTATGTCTAGCCATCATAGTGGATTTTTTCATGGTCAACATATCCTCAACTCTATAATTATGGTTCATGAAGCTGCCCACTCCCTCCAGGTTAATAAAAAGGTTGGATTTTTCCTCAAGCTTTATCTTTTGAAAGCTTATGATAGAGTTAATTAGATTTTTCTCCTCAAGGTCCTTTCATGTTTTGGTTTTTGTCCAAAGTTTATGTAGATTATTAAGCAGCAAGTTTCAACGCCTTGTTTTTTGGTGGTGGTTGATGGTTCCCCCTCTCCTTTTTTTGTAGCTTGAGGGGAATTCAAAAAGGTGATTCAATATCTCCACTCCTATTTGATAATGGCTAAGGTATTAGGTTGTAGTATTCCAAAGGTCATGGAGGTGGGATCTTTGAAAGGTCTCAAGCCATCTTCTTGTTGCCCTCCCCTTACACACCAACAGTTTGTTGACGATACAATCATCATGGGAGAAGCATCAGTCAAGGAAATCAAGGTGATTAAAACTATAATTGAAGGTTACGAGAAGGCTTCTGGTCAATGTGTTAATCTTCTGAAAAGTATGTTGTACTTTCTTAACACTTTGGAGTATCTCTAGGTGAAGTTGGCAAGGATTCTTAATTGTAATTTGGGTTCTCTCCCAATGACCTATCTAGGCCTTCCACTTTGTATTTCAAAGACTCTTGATTTTTTTTGTCTTGGGCTTCTAGATAAGTTTAGCAACAAATTGGTTGGGTGGAAAGGGACCCTCCTTAGTTAGGTAGGTAAATTACAACTTATTACCTTCACTTTACAAAATCTTCCTTTATATGTCTTCAATATTTTCAAGGTCCTTGTGGTCTAGTTCTGAAGAGAAAATTAGACTGCCTCTTGTTTCCTAGGACCAAGTTTGCAAACCGAAACATTGGGGTGGTCTGGGTATAAGGAATATCAGATGCTTGAATTTGGCCCTTTTATCAAACAACATCCATGCCTTCTTAATGTTTCTTCAAGCTGGTCCTCTTTGCTCAAGAACAAATATTTATTTTCATTCAGGAGACCTTGGGATTTCCTCAGGGAGGAATCTTTATTTTTTGGCTCTTGATTCTAGAAGAACATTTAGCCAAGAAAAATTCTTATCAAGGAAGGTTTTAAATGGTTGCTTGGTGATGGTAATTAGATTCTTTTCTGGGATGATGTTTGGTGCAATGGTGAACCACTCTCAGAGTAGCCTTGGGCCTATCCTTCTAGGGACATGTGCTTAAGATTTTTTGGCTATAGGGTGGTAGATTACATTCAGAATGGTAAGCAAAAAGATATCCAAAGTTGGGACCCTTCACTTGCTGGCCTCCAAAATTTTCTCTCTCGAATTAGAATCACTTTGTTCCCTAAGGCTGATAAAATGATATGGACTTCTTGTGCCAATGGTAGTTTCTTGATGGCTTCTACTTTTGCTAGATTGTTGGTTAAACTAGATCTAATCCCATTTTAGAGTGGGTTGTGGAACAAGTTTCTCACTCCTAATGTTAATATATTCTTTTAGCTTTTGGTTTAGAAAAAGGTCTTAACACTGGATTCTCTACGCAAAAGAGGGTTTTCTCTTCCAAAAAAATGTGCTCTTTGTGAATGTAAGGCTGAAAGTGCCTTTCATATCTTCCTTGGCTACAAGTTTTTTGCTCTAATTTGGAGTAAATTTCTATCCCTTTGGAATTTGGATTGGATCTTCCCTGATTCTTTCAAAATTTTCATGGATCAATGGATTTTCCCTTCACTTGATCCCTTACTACAACTTTTATGGTCACAGATGGCACCTCATATTGCGTGGGGTCTATGGAAAGAAAAAAATGATAGAGTATTCAGGGAGTTCAAGCTCAAGGAAGAGGTTGTTTTCTTAAAAATTCGCAGGGCTATCATTGAAAATTTAAAAGTTAGGTTCCTAAAATATCCTCCATCTGCACAGAAGTCATCATTGCTTGGTTATGAGATACTAGTGGTAGCTTGGAAGCTAATCTCTGAACTATCTATTCCTACTAAACCTCTTAAAAAATCAAGAGAGAATGTTTAGTGGAAGAGTCCTCCACAAGGGTGGATTAAAGTTAATTTTGACAAGGAAGCCAAGGGAAATCTTGGGCCTACTAGTTGTGGAGTGTGTTGAGGGATGAAGATGGTAGGATTTTGGTTGCAGTGGCACTCACATTGGGAACCCAAATAAATCATCGTGCCAAAGTTGAAGCTACTTTCTTGGGTATTAAGATTACCTTTGAGAGAGGTTTTAAAAAGGTGTGGGTTGAGGGTGTCTCCCTCAACATTGTTAGATTCTTACAAGGACTAAGAAGGCCTAGTTGGATAATTTAAGATCTTATAAATGATTCTCTTTCCTTGGCCAACTCATTTGAGGAAGTGTGATTTAGCCATATCTTTAGAGAAGGCAACTCTCTAGCTTTTTTTTTTTGCTAATGAGGGTGTAAGGTTTTTGAATGCCAAATCGTGGGAAGGGTATAACTTAGTACCCGAGATGGTAGTCACATTACTTAGATATAATATCCAAAGTAGATCATGAGACATAGTGTGTTAGGGAAGTAATTATTTCCTCCCCTTCCACATGTTTTATGGGTATTCTATCAGCCCTTCCTAATGCTTTTTTCAAAACATTTTTTTTTGGATTGTGAGGCGTTGTGGCCGTAGTTTCTAGATTTAGAAAGGAGTTTGCAGGGAAGTGATGGGGGTGACCGAAGTAGGGTGGAACTCATCTCTTGTGCCAAATGGAGGAACAAGCCGAAGGTTTGGAAGATATTGGAAGAGGGTGGTTTGACGCCCTATATGGAGAGGCTTCATGGTTTCGACCATGAAGCCTCAAATATTTTTTCCCAAAGTTGACATAACAAAATTCTCAAGGTGAACAACGTGGACTTCCCCATCATTGAAGAATTCATATCGTAGATAAATGGTTTGCAATTATAGGGGAGAAAATTCTTCAAAGAGAGGAAGGGTAATGATGATGCAATGGACCAATTTTTTAAGGACAATGAGAAAGAGAAATTGGTTAAGTTGACCTCCTGGGGCCATGATTGGCTTTTAATCAAACCCATTTAGGTTGAGATTTGTGAGGTTATCATGAGGTATGTGATGTTAGATGGCCGTTTCATTGTTATTTTGGGGTATCACTTTTCCTCAATCACTTTTGACACAAGCTTTTGGTGTCCTTTCCATTTTTTTACTTTGTTTAATGGAGGCTTCTGTTTATGCTCACCTCAAAAAACCCTATATCCCTGTCCTCCATGAGGGGTTTATTTTTCTCATTATGGAGTATGTGAAGGTGCATTCCTCAACCAAAGTAGTTAAGGGTAAAGAATCTTACGTGGTGGTCTAGCTAAAGGTGGTGGAATACTTTGTTACATATACTAGAATAGATGATGGTGAAGATGAAGAGTGGAAATTAGAAGAGGAGGCTAGGGATCAAGCAGTAGAGGTTTCGTCCCCTTCCTCCTTAGAATTGTCTCTTCAAAAGAGGAAAATAGGTAGTAAGAAGCAAGTCACTCCTAAAAAGAATTCCAAGAAGCAAGTAAAGACTCCCCAACATTCATGGTCAGGTGGCTCCCAGATGGAAGAGGATCAAGATTATCAAGTTTCTCCCCAACAAGCGAAGGATCCTGACTATGCAATGAGTGGATATTTCCCCATGACGATTGAGGAGGCATGCACCCAACAGAAAAATGTCCCACAATAGGAAGTAACCAAGGGAAAAGGAAAAGAGAGAATTTTTGATATTATTGCCAAATACATTGGTTGCAAATTGGGAAAGATTAAGTTCTCAGTTAGTGTTCATCCCATTTTTGATGATTTCTCTTACCTTGATGATGAAAACCCTAAAATGATGGATCTCCTAGACACAAATAGAAATGGAGCCACTTGCAATTTTAAGATCGCAAAATGGGTAATGAATGAGTTTAACAAAGTTAACATCAAGATCAAAAGCCTCAAGGAAATTTTTGCTAACCTTCCCAAGGGGTCGGCCTCTAACTTTCTTATTGAGAGACTTGTGGATCTAGAGAATTTTGTCTTTGATTTTAAAAATGACTGTGAGAACCGCCTCCAAGATGTGGAAAGCAAGGTTAGTGAAATCCAAGAAGATATTAAAAAACTATTGCAAATTAGCCACATGTTCATTAAGAACAGTGCAAATTCCCTTAAGGTTCTTTTTGAGAAGTTGAGTGCTCTCAAGGAGGATTAGATTGGTATTGGGCTTTAGGCGATGGCTCCTCCAACCAAAGGGAAAGGCAAGAAATCTGTGAAAGATGAGGACAAGTGCCCAAGTGCAAGGACTAGGGGCAACATGAAGAAGTCGTTTGAGGAAGAAAAGAATGAGTTGACGTCATTGGTTAATCTACATTATAATATGGAAATGGAGGTAGGTAACACCTTAAAAAGTATGAGATAGTCTTTGTGTTGTTTTCTCTCTTATGTTGTGGTCTTTTGGTTCACTATTTTTTGGTTGTTAGTTGGCTACTACTTTAGTTGCCTTATCTATTGTATCAAGAACATTTTGATGTAAAGGGTTTTGGGTCCCTTCAAAACTTGATTTTTCTTATTAATCAAAACATTATATGCTTGAAGGTTAATTAGAAATCATGTTGCTTGGGTGAATTAATATGGAATGGTTACATTAAAATTATTGGATTTATAAAATGAATTAAGTGATGCCTTGCAAATAATTGCTTTCTACAAATTTAGTGAATATTTTGATGTAATTGTGATATTCAAGAATCACAAGGATCATGTTTAAATTGAAATTGAAAAATGATTCAATATTATTATGATGTTTCATTGAGCTAAATAGTGGAATTGATTGTTGGTCACATGTGTGAACTTGTATGTTTTTTATTATGTTGCTTTGACTATGATATTGTATGGATATTAACATGTGAATTCAAGTGTGTAGATTAATTTTATGGCCAATAAAAATAGATTTCTTTGAGAAACTTTATTGTGATTAAACTGTGATGCTAGATTGGGGGGTCTATACTTTCTATGTAATGTGAATTATGAATGCTAAATTATGATTTTTATGTGTCCCAAGGGTAATAGGGTTATGATGTGTGTTGAGTCGACATCCTAGTTGGCCATTTTTGGATTTGATATTTTTGGGGGTTTTAAATGTTTTTTCTTACCCCCTTTTGTGCTTTTCAAGGCCATAGGGTGGGTACCTAGGGGTAAGATACCTATTTGAACTCTTAATTTGGACAAAATCCAATAAATGACCTCTCTTAACTGCTCTTAAAGAAAGGTGGCGTGAATGGAGTTTTGTGGAGGTGTGAAGTGAACTTGCCACCAACCCATTCCCTTCCTTCAAGGCCCATTTATGAATTTGGGAAGCCACAAGATCTTACACGTGTGAACACCCCTTGTAAGACTTTAAGGGATTTAGTATTCAAATATTACTTTCCCATCTTTAATATCTCACTCAAGTGGAAGATTTTATGGGGATATGTGTTTTGAGAGTGATGAGAGGGTGACAAGTATCACCAACCCATTCAAGGGAATCAAGATTGGATTTTTAATTAGCACCTTTTTTTGTGAGAAAGACAATGTTCTTGGTTCATTTTTCATTTTTGAGGTTTGAGTATTGGGAAGAAGGAAGAACTTGTGAAGATTTTAGAGTTGATAATGAGTCTTGAAGTGAAGCTCATAACTCTTCATCAACTCTTCTCAATCTTGGGATAGCTTGGAGAGGTAGGCTCTCAAGCTCCCTTTTTTATCTTTTTGTTCAAATGCATGTGCAGTTGATATAAAATGGAGTTTACATGTCATTTTTGTGTTGGTTTTCCTCGTTTCATTTTGGTGTTTTGTTTTGGGAAGGGCTATATAGGATAAACTCTCCCACTTTATGAGATCATCCTAAAGTGTGGAGTTAAGAGAGGGTTGAACTCTCATTGGGGAATGATTATTCCTTTGAGAAGGAGAAGCTTGGGTATGAGTACCCTTACATATCTTTTGGTGTGGTTGGATAGGAGGAAAGGTGTGGTATTATATAAAGCTGAGTTTGTGAAGGAGAAGATATATTGGAAATATGGTTTATGTGTTTATTTTTCCACATTATGTGAGATATGCCTCATCTCCCTCTTTTTTTAATCTTAGAGAAGACTCATGTGTGTGTTCATCTCTAGGGTTTTTTGGGTGTTTCATTGTTGTGTGCGAGTTGAGTAAATGGTATTTTTTGTTGTTATGTATTTTCTTGTGTGTAACCCAATTCCCTTGGAGGCCTCCTAGCTCAAGGGTGGCTTGTGAGCAAGCCAACGATTGGGAGGTGAGATTCCCTATGACCATTGAAGAAGATTTTGTGTGTTATTATGTAGGTTTAAGATTTATTTAAGCCTTGCAATATTAGAGGGATCATATCCATCCTATGATTCAAATATGTTGGAAATTTAGCATATTATAAATATTCCTTAATTACCTCCTTGTATAAAGTTTACCCAATTTATATATGTTCTTATTGTATACACCTAAAAATGGTCTGGAGAATATAATTAATTAAATATGATTTATTTGATTAATTAATCCTAAATTCATCTACTTAGTAAATAAATAGAAATATTTATTTATATTAAGTTCACTATTAATTCTTCTCTTTTATCTTATTATTTTCCTCTTAATTAAATAAACAAAATTAAATACTTTGTTTTATTTAATTATTATCATTATTATTTCTTCTATACTTTATCTATTAATTCTATCTTAAATTAAATATACAACTTCAATAAGTTTGTGTTATTTAATTATCTTATCATATTTCCTCTTAATTAAATAAAGATATCATAAAGTTTTATTTAATTAACCATATTCCTCTTTATTAAATAAGCAAATATCAAATATTTGTTTTATTTAATTAAATCTTCCTATTTTGCTAAAATTGAATAAATCAAAAATATTCAAATACATGCATAAAGCAATATTCCTCTATTCACACACCAATAAAATTAGATTTTTCAAATCTAATTAATGCAACTGGCATTCATAGGAAAGCCTTGAGGACAAACTTGTAGACAATCCTCTCAATCTTCTTCCTCTAATCTTTCCTATCATCTTGCATGGTGTTTTCATGGGGAGGAACAATCCCCATGATCAGCTCCAACTTCTCATCTCTCACCATTCAAATCTCTAGATTGAATCTCAGCCTTTTGCTGTGCTACCCCTGTGCAAATGTGCTACCAAAAATATATATATACAACCATTTGAAGCATGAAAAAGACTTGAGAATTATCATCTTTTATGCAAACTTACTCTGCAGGAATTAGCACTCAAGCATAACATCAGTATTTTTAGCAATAGCATCATAGCATCACAACATCAATAGATTTAGAATCACGGTAGCATCATTAGTTTTTACTGTAGCTTCCATTTATCAGATTTCATATCAGAATAGTTTATAGTAGCATCATACCTGTTGCCTAAATTTTCACCCTCTAGCTCAATCAAGCAAAACAAATTGTGTTATTTGTTCCAAAAGGCCAATTGAAGTATTCGGCCTAGGGCAAAGGTCACGAATCTGATGCTAGGTCACATGGAACTCAGTGAAGAAGCTTGCCTTGTTCTGGTTCAACATGAAAATATTCTAAGGACAGAGTCGCCAAGACCCCATGAGTGTCATGGTGATCACAGGTCTTCTGTATTCTTTATTCGACAGGACGGTCCTATTGTTTTGGCGACTGTGGAGGCTTCTACCAGCATATGTCTTGGTTGTCGGGGTAGATTCTTACCGATATCAACATGTCTCCCTGACTGTGTATGGTGGTTCATCGGCGAAGCTAGATGATATCGGCGTTATGTCTCAGTGAGGTTTTCTTGTCTCGCCGACCGGAGAAACACAGGTTCCCTTTGGCATGAGTTGCGGCGTCAGTGTATGGTGATAGCGAGTTCTCTTAGTCTCACCAACAGTGTGCAAAATGGTTTTCTTTCGGCATGAGTTCACTTTTGTCTCATCGATTGGTGACATACAAGGTGTTATCGGCAAGAGTCTTAGCAAAGAGGTAGAGTCACAACAAGATGAATGCTCTCGACATAGGTTGAAGCCTTCAGCAGGATGTCTTACCGAAGTGTGAGTGTCTCAGCGACAAGAGCAGATATCGGGATAACAGGATGCATTCGGTATGAGTCTGGCCAACATGCCAATGTCTTACCGACCGAAAGGATGTGCTCATCGGTGTAGGTTGGGGCAATCGCCGTAAGGTCTTGGCGAGTGACCTTTGGTCTCGCCGATGGAAAATATGAAGGATCCTTGTCGGCATAACGGTTGCCTTGTCTCTGCGACTCAGAATGCATTGAGTTTTCTCAGTGTAGCAAGAGCAGTCTATGTGAGGCCTCCCCAACAGATGGAAGCTACAGCGGCACACTTGGGACATGTAAATTCATCGGTGGGAGATACATTATGTCTCAGCGACCCGGGAGTGGTTGAGATCTTTCTGAACAATAGGGTGCATTCTATATGATGTCTTGCCGATAGTGGAACGTCACAGTGATGGAAAACGGATGGAATCGTTGGCAAGATAAAGCATGGGGTCTCGACAAAATATTTTTCCGAGATGAAGAGGTTGTGCCCACACCAAGGGACAACAAACGCATCATCGGGCAGGATGGAAGCTATCACCATAAGGTCTGGCCGACAAGAAGTCTCCTCGGCACATAGAAAAAAGGGCCCTCGGTATGTCTAAGGGATCTCGCTGAGATGTCTCGGTGACAACAAGAGGTCTCCTTGAAACGAGGGGCCTTCGGCATAACATTTGAAGTCGCTAGGAGCTCTTCCCGACCGGCGGGAGTCTCAGCGAAGGAAAAGAAGAGCTTGGAAAGAATGAGGATGGGGTTGGCAGGACATCTTGCCGACCAAGCAGGAGCTCTCCGAACTCGAAGTGAACTTTCGGCAAAGCAGGGAGACTTCGATATAGAGTCTCGACGATGGAGTGTGTCTTGGAGACAAAAGCAGATGTCAATATGACAGAAGAGAGCTCGGTATGACTGTGGGGCTTTCGACAAGATGTCTTACCAACCATGGGTGGTCTCAGCGACAGAAGGGATCTCCACGTGACTTGTCAATCCATTGATCTCTTGGCGATAAACGGTGTCTTGTCGATGGTTCCAATAGAATCGGTATAATTCTTTGGGCTCGCTAAGAGCTCTCAACGACGACTCCATGCTATGCCGATACTTGCAAAATGATTTAACTGTATCGGGGAGACACAATCAGTGTCTCACCGATATGCGGTTCAATAGGGGAAGTTTTGACCACCCGAAAAAGCTGCGTGGATTTCACTTAGCCAATCAGAGAGATTTGAAGGTAAACCATGGCGGTTTAAAGAACATCAACATGGTGAAGGGAGATGTGTATTTGTTGCAGGCTCAAAGCATTCAAGGTGCAGCCGAAGTAGCTCAACCGGACATGATGGATCGAATGAATGCGGTAGCTGAAGAATATCTGAGGAAGGCTTCTACGAGGGTAACTCTTCACTGACACATACATCAGGGACATGCAGGCTTCAACATTAACTTCAACCAAAATATCTGAGGGTAGATCTTTTTGAGCTCTGATATTTTTTGTAAGCCCTAATGGGTCGATATCAGTCTGTATATAGGGCATTCTTTTCCTTTTTGTACATAGTTCTAATTGCACACTCTAAAGAGTTAGTGATTTTCAATCAATCCTTTATCATTCAATGTGTGTTTTCTGTAACTCAACTGGAATCCTGAATACAACACATAATTTACCTTGGAAGTTCATGTTCATGTTTTTATTGATTCTCATCTCTGTATCTTTTTTTGGAGCAATGCAAGTATTTAGCTGTGTTTTATAATTCTGTGTTCATATCTTAGAGCTGTGAAATTAATCTTTCCTTCCTGAGATGTGTATGTGGGCTGAACCTGTTAGGACTAAAGCATTAAGTCTGAAAGAAGTTGCTCCGAGAATAGCGATTAGGCTTTCAAGTGTATGTTCTTCCTATGTTCATTTCATGATTTCTTATCAGTTCGGTGTATCACCCTAGTGTAGTCTTTTAATTTATGCATCTCTTCCCTCTTTCCTCTCAAAGAAGCAGTAGTTTAGGTGATACCCAAAGGAAGCCGGCCTTCTCTGGAGGTTCATTTCAGCTATAGGTGACCCACAACCTTGAAATGATCCCATGTTGCTCTAGAATGCTTAGTTTTTGTAAAACTTTGCACAGGGTTCAATTCTAGGTGACAACAGTTTCTGGCATGCCCAGTGGGACAGTGAACTAGATTGAATTGCTGGTTTAGTATGTAACCAGTGAGCTTCAAGCTTTATAGAAGTCCTTTGGCATACTTGGTGACTCCACAAAGAGGAAGAACTCCAGAAATGAATGCCTCCTACGGTTTATGAGAAAAGTTCAGACAAGAGGCAGCTCAGGTCCCTTCGAATATTTGCAGCTGTCACCACCGAGAAGAAAAGGTAGAGCGACAGAAAAGAGAGGAACAACAGTTATCTATTCTAGAAGAACTCAGTTTGCTCCTCCATTTGTGAGATCACATATTGCTGTCTCGTCCTTGGCTTCATCTGGGGTACCAATAAATCAACCACAACCACCTCCAATGGCCACTCCAAGGAATCAACCCTTTGTTACTTTTAATGGAGGGAGCCCCTTGAATTTGACACAACACAATGATATTCCAATGGCAGCCTTGAAGAGTCTGCCAATTTTTACAGGGGAAGACCAGACTACTCCAATTGAACACATGAGAGATGTGGCTTCATTATGTGGAGTCCACCACATAACCCAAGAGGATGTTGCAGTAAGATTACTAGCTGCTTCACTGAAAGGAAGAGCTGTGCAATGGTATATGAGCCTACTAGTCAATTCAATTGCAATATGGGATGAATTTGGAGACAAGTTGCACAAGCAATTCCAAGACAGGTCTGACAACTTGTCCCTATTGGAGCAATTGACCACAATAAAAAGGGCTCCACAAGACCAGATGAACGACTTCAACTTCATATTTCAAAGAACTTGGGATAGAATCCCTGCAACGGTGAGGCCACCTCCAGAATATGCATTCCTATACTTTTTGAGAGCTCTAAATAGCGATATAGCTGTCATGATACAGTCAATGGGAGGAGTGTCTTTACCAGACACCTTTGAAATAGCTATCAGAGCTAAAAACAGCTTAATACAAGCTGGTAAGCTTGCTTCCAGGCCACCAATGCCAATATTCCCAGAGATTCATGCAAACATTCCTTTACAGATACCTCCTTTCACACCTCTACCAGTTGCACCAACACTACCAGCGGTTGTTCCAACCATTGACAAGCAGGAAAGTGTTGCTTCAAGCCCATCAAATGAATTACAAGAGATCAAAAGTCTTTTACAGACTCTTGGTAACAAGTTGGTGAACTTGGAAAAGCAACAGACCTATTCCAGGCCTTATCAACAGCAAAATCAGGCCTCAAGTCAGCCTTTTCAAAGTCAACAGCAACAATTCCAAGGGAATAGACAGCAGTATCAGGGCAATTATCAGGGCCCAAGATAGAGTGTGAACACAAGGCCTTTTCAGGCCTATGCTCTAGCACCTGTTAGTGCAGTCAGGGACCTGGTTCCCACTCAAAATAACTTAGTAGCTGAGTATGAGTGGTGCTACCCATGCAACCAGCCTCATAATCAAGCCACTTGTTCAAATGGACTCATTAATCAAGCACTGATGGTACAAAATGCTTCAAGTTCATGACCGTATACACCTAATGATGCATCTTCACAACATCAGGACCAATTCAACAATGATACAACCCTGCTTAATTGGCAAGGTCAAGAATTTTGTGGGTTGAATGATGATAGCTCTCCAGTTGCAACTAACACTAGGGAAAAGAAGAGAGCATTTGAGCTTGACCAAGTAGCTGATAAAGGAAAGGCAACAGCTTTGGAAACATCTACCTCTCGAGTGACTAGTGGTTGGCAAAGAGATCAGCAACTACTAGACAAAAAGCAGCCACACTTACAAGCTGATCACACTAGTGTAAAGGTACATCCTAAAGTAAATCCAATTGTACCTTATAATATTCTTGATAGCATGAAAAAAAATGAATGTTACAATGTCCATGTGGGACTCATTATCCATCCCAGGTCAAAAGGATAGTTACAGTCAGCCCTGTCAAGTTTGAAAATGTCTGATGAATCTGAGCCCCCAATAGGTCAGGTTAGAGCTGTGTTAACAAATAATTCCCAGGGAAATGATCAACAACCCTACATAGGGATTTAAAAACAAGTTAAACAACCTCCTTTCTATGTGTCAGTGATTATTGGTGATAAATTAGTCCATAACTGTATGGTAGATAGTGGAGCTAGCAGCTCCGTCATGCCAAAACAGATTGTTGACAAACTTGGACTAACATACCGGCCTTTAGAGAAGGGAGTGATTCAATTGGATGGTACTTCGGTTAATACTTTGGGTATTATCAAGGATTGAAATCTCACCCTCCATGCTTGCCCAAATTTTTTAGTTCCCCAAGACATATGTGTCATAGTCCTTCCACCTTTCTTTTCCTTGTGTTTATCTAGAGACTTTACAGCCAAGATAGGTGGTTATGTATTAGCTGATTGGTCACATATGTTATTTAGAACAAGATATGGAACCAAGGTTACCATTAAATCTGAGAGATTGGCTAAAGATCACATTGAGCCATACAATCCAAGTCCCCTTAATGCTGTTCCTACTGCTGCAGACACAAATTGTGTCATTCTTTCTGACAATGAACTAGCTACTACTCAAGAACTCCAATCAAAAGCTATTCCTGATGTGATGCTGCATGAATGGGCAGTTGAGAACATATTGGATAGTCCCGAGGACCTCATTCAAGATGTTGGTATGGGCAACTATGTCATTCTTGAGCCTGACACAGAGATTCCAAACTTGGAGAAAGATGCAGATCAGTTGTTGCAGCCACTAAATGGACTTTGGGAGATGTATTTTGATGGTTCCAAAATTAAGAATGGGGCAGGAGGAGGTGCAATGCTGGTATCTCCACAAGGTGATAGGTACTACTCTACATTCCATTTTGCTTTTGTATGCTCCAATAACACTACTGAGTATGAAGGCCTTGTTCAAGGTCTAGAATGGGCAAGAAAGAGAGGAATAACCAACTTGAAAGTCCATGGGGACAACGAATTAATTGTTAATCAAGTAAGGGGCTTGAATGTTGCTAAAAATGACACATTAAAGTCTTATAGAAACAGAGTGTGGAACATGCTCGAAGATTTTCATGCCTTTAACTTAGTGTTTATCCCAAGAAATCAGAACAAGCATGCTGACAGGCTCGCAGCCATTGGGGCACAGTTTGATATTCCAAATGACATAAAAAAAGAGAAGGTGCAGCAATATGTGAAGGTTGTAGTCAGACCCTCAATTCCTGACAACAACATTCACTGGAAAGTCTTTGATAGTGATGAGCAGATCCTTTTCTTCTTGCTTGAGGAAGATCAGTTCTCCATGGTGAATCAAGCAAAACTCAAGCAACAGTATGGTGATCAGGTCATACAGCTGAAGACAAAAAAATTGCCCAAAGGCTTGGTTACCTTAGAGTCAATTTTCAGTACTGATGATCAGCTCAAAAAGGGTAGAGCTGGCTTGCAAATCAAAGAACACTATGAAGAGTTGGAGATTTTCAAAGGTAAACTTCTTAGGATAGACAAACTTTGTTCACCTGAAGATAGACAAGCTTTTGTTGCTTTCTGCCAAGAGTTTCATGATGTCTTTGCTTGGGAGTATTCAGATTTGAAAGGATTTTATCCCCATATTTCTCAGCATACAATTGAATTAGAACCTAACGCCAAGCCAGTAAGGTAGAAACAAAGGCCCTTGAATCCTAAACTTGAGCCCCTAATGATTAAGGAGTTGACTAAACTAGTTGAGGGGGGTATTGTCTTCACTATCAAGCACACTTAATGGGTTTCTAATCTTGTACCGGTTAGAAAGAAAAGTGGTGAGATAAGGCTCTGTGTAGACTTCAGGGATCTTAACCGACCCTCTCTAAAAGACCACTACCCACTGCCCTCCATGGAACGAATCTTACAAGAGGTTGCTGGTTCTGAAAGGTTTTCCTTACTAGATGGTTTTTCAAGATATAACCAGGTGCTGGTTAAAGAGGAAGATTAGTTTAAGACTGCTTTTACAACTAAATGGGGCACCATGGCATACAAAAGGATGCCTTTTGGTTTGTCCAATGCTGATGCCACGTTTCAGAGAGCCATGGACATGGCGTTTCAAAGTTTGATCAACAAGATTATACTGATTTATCTAGATGACATCACAGTTTATTCTAGGAATGCTGATGAACATCTGTTACATCTTAGGCAAGTGTTTGAAAAATGCAGAGAGTTTGGTATCTCCCTCAATCCAAAGAAGAGTATCTTTGCTGTCCATGAAGGGAAACTATTAGGACACATAGTGTCAAAGCAGGGAATCACTATTGACCCTGAAAGAGTCATAGCCATACTCGAGTTGCCACTACCTAATCACAAGAAGGGTCTACAGAGCTTTCTGGGCCAGATGAACTTTCTAAGAAGATTCATCTCTGATGTTGCAAATTTGTTACAACCTTTAACAGTTATATTAAAGAAAAATGCAGTCTTCAGTTGGACAAAGGATGCCAAGAATAGTTTTGAAAAGGTCAAGGAGGCCTTAGCAGTAGCTCCCACGTTGGTAAATCCCAATTTTTCCAAATATTTTTATCTGTATGCTTATGGTAGCACAAGTAACATTTTTGCAATATTGGTTCAAAAAAATGAAGAGAATCTAGAGCAACCAATAGCCTTTTTCAGTCAAGGTTTGGTCGACTATGAACATAAATACTCCTTTGTGGAGAGGAATATCCTTGTCGTGATCAGAAGCCTGAAGAAATTCAAGTCCTTGATTTCTCACAATAAAATTCATAGTCTGGTGGTGCACTCAAGTGTGAAGGAGTTTCTGCTGAATAAAGACCTAAATTAAAAAAGAGCAGGATGGGTCACCAAGGTCATGGAGTATGACATAGATATCAAGATCACCAAACTAGTGAGGGGTAAGGGTCTTTGTGAGCAACTTGCTACATGGTCAAGTAGTAAAACTGAATTAGAAAAGGATGTTATCCTTGCCAATACAGATGAGCCTCAGAATGCTCAAGATGATGTGCCTATGGGGATAACTAATTGGGTTCAAGATATGACCCAATTTTTACAAACTGGCGAGTGTCTACCAGGTTTGAACAGGGCCAAAAGGAGATATTTTAGACTGCAGTCCATACCGTATGTATTGGTAAATGATGTTCTTTTCAAAAAGGATCTGAATGGTGTCCTGTTAAGATGCATTCACAGTGACCAAATTGAAAAAGTGCTTCATGAGTTTCATGAAAGAGCTGCAGGAGGTCACTTTGCTCCCAAATCTACTACTTGGAAGGTCATGAGAGTTGGTTACTATTGGCCCAACTTGTTCAAGGATGCGTATGCCTGGTCAAGAAAGTGCATCAAATGTGCTTTGTTTTCAGGAAAGGAAAAGCTGCCCGCTATGCCCCTGCATCCAATTCAAGTGGAGCAGCCCTTCATGAGATGGGGCATTGATTTCATCGGTCCAATAAACCCACCTTCCAGTGCTGGTCACAAGTGGGTACTTACAACCACTGACTATTTTACAAGGTGGACAGAAGCGGTTGCATTGAGGGAAGTAAAAGAATCCTTAGTGTTGAACTTTTGAAGATATAGTCACCAGGTTTGGAGTGCCTGACTCCATCATATCTGATAATGCCCTTGCGTTCATGGGTCTAAGGGTAACCGACTGGGCCGTTAAGCATGGCATTCATTTGAGCACATCTTCAAATTATTACCCTCAAGGTAATGGCCTAGCTGAGAGCACGAATAAGAACCTCATCAGAATTATTAAAAGAACCATAGAGAACAACCAAAGGACCTGACCCAGTAGTTTAAAGAATGCACTTTGGGCAGATAGAGTGACCCCTAAGAGGTCTGTTGGTAATTCGCCATATATGTTGGTCTATGGCAAGGAGGTGAGATTGCCACTATCTGTGGAGCTTCCAGCTCTAGACATTGTTCATCAGTTGGAGATGCTTGAGGGACATGACCCAATGTCTGTAAGGTATGCAAAGCTCATGGAGCTCGAAGAATCAAGGGACAGAGCAATGAAATCTTTAGAGTATCATCAGCTCCAGACAAAGAAGACATTCGACAAAAGGGCTACAACAAAGTATTTTAAGGAGGGAGACCTTGTGCTCAGGTGGGACATTCTTAAAGGCAGGCCTGGCCATCACACTAAGTTCGACAATATGTGGACTGGTCCATTTATTATCACAGGCTATAAGGAGCACAATGCTTATTAGCTGGCTACGACAGAAGGGGATTTGCTTCCTATCCCAGTCAATGGGATACACCTTAAACCCTGCTTTCAAGCCTGATAAGTGCTTTTCTTGTACATATCTAGTTAGGTTTTATGTTTCAATAAGTGCTTCACACTATGGTTCACTTGTTTTCTATTTTGCTCCATCCCCTGAATGTTGTTTTGATGCGGTATTTCTCTCTGTCATTTTCCCTTGTTTCATTTTTGGCAACCTATTATGATCCATGGATTTCATGAGGTTGAAGCCATGTGCAAGACTGATATTTTTTTTGTTTTCTGAGCCTTCTAACGACTCCATGCCCAATGGATAAACCCAGTCACTAGTTCTAATGTTTAGCAGGCAAACATCCTGCAAAGGTCGCCAGAATTGTTGCCTAAATTTTCACCCTCTAGCTCAATTAGGCAAAGTAAATCATATTATTTGTTCCAGAAGGCCAATTGAAGTATTCGGCCTAGGGAAAAGGTCATGAATCTGATGCCAGGTCACGGGGAACTCAGTGAAGAAGCCTGCCTTGTTCTAGTTTGGCATGAAAATCTTTTAAGGACAGAGTCGCCAAGACCCAAAGAGTGTCACGACAATCACAGGTCTTCTGCATTCTTCATTTGGTAGGACGGTCCTATTGTTTTGGCGATCGTGGAGGATTTTTTCGGCATGTGTCTTGGTTGTCGGGGTAGAGTCTTACTGATCTCAACATGTCTCCCCGACTATGTGTATGGTGGTTCATCTGCGAAGCTAGACGATATCGGCATTATGTCTCAACGAGGTTTTCTTATCTCGCCGACCGGAGAAACACAGGTTCCCTTCAGCATTAGTTGCGGCATCGGTGTATGGTCATAGCGAGTTCTCTTAGTCTCACCGACAGTGTGCAAAATGGTTTTCTTTCGGCATGAGTTCACTTTTGTCTCATCGATCGGTGACATACAAGGTGTTATCGGCAAGAGTCTTACCGAAGAGGTAGAGTCACAACAGGATGAATGCTCTCGACATAGGTTGAAGCCTTCGGTAGGATGTCTTACCGATGTGTGTCTCAGCGACAAGAGCAGATATCAGGATAACAGGATGCATTCGGTATGAGTCTGGCCGACAGGCCAATGTCTTACCGACCGGAAGGATGTGCTCATCGGTGTAGGTTGGGGCGATCGCCGTAAGGTCTCGGCGAGTGACCTTTGGTCTCACCGATGGAAAATATGAAGGATCCTTGTCGGCATAATAGTTGCCTTGTCTCGGCGACTCAGAATGCATTGAGTTTTCTCAGTGTAGCAAGAGCAGTCTTTGTGAGGTCTCCTCGACGGATGGAAGCTATAACGGCACACTTGGGACAAGTAAATTCATCGGTGGGAGATACATTATGTCTCAGCGACCCGGGAGTGGTTGAGATCTTTTTGAACAATAGGGTGCATTCTATATGATGTCTTGCCAATAGTGGAACGTCACAGCGATGGAAAATGGATGGACTCATTGACAAGATATGGGGTCTCGAGGAAATATTTTTTTGAGATGAAGAGGTTGTGCCCACACCAAGGGAAAGCAAACGCATCACCGGGCAGGATGGAGGCTATCGCCATAAGGTCTGGCCGACAATAAGTCTCCTCGGCACATAGAAAAAAGGGCCCTCGATATGTCTAAGGGATCTCGCTGAGATGTCTCAGCGATGACAAGAGGTCTCCCCAAAACGAGGGGCCTTTGGCATAACATTTGAAGTCACCAGGAGCTCTTCTCGACCAGCGGGAGTCTCAGTGAAGGAAAAGAAGAGCTCGGATAGAATGAGGATGGGGTCGGCAGGACATCTTGCCGACCAAGCAGGAGCTCTCCGAAATCGAAGTGAACTTTCAGCAAAGCATGGAGACTTTGATATAGAGTCTCGGCGATGGAGTGTGTCTCGGAGACAAAAGCAGATGCCGATATGACAGAAGAGAGCTCGGTATGACTGTGGGGCTTTTGACAAGATGTCTTACTGACCATGGGTGGTCTCAGCGACAGAAGGGATCTCCACGTGACTTGTCAATCCACTGATCTCTTGGCGATAAACGGTGTCTTGTCGATGGTTCCAATAGAATCAGTATGATTCTTTGGGCTCGCTAGGAGCTCTCAACGACGGATCCATGCTATGCTGACACTTGTGAAAAGATTTAACTGCATCAGGGAGACACAATCAGTGTCTCACCGATATGTGGTTCAACAAGGGAAGTTTTGACCACCCGAAAAAGTTGCATGGATTTCACTCAACCAATTAGAGAGATCTGTTGGTAAACCGTGGCAGTTTAAAGAACATCAACATGGTGAAGGGCGACGTGTATTTGTTACAGGCTCAGAGCATTCAAGGTGCAGCAAAAGTAGCTCAACCGGACATGATGGATCGAATGAATGCGCTAACTGAAGAATATCTGAGGAAGGCTTCGACGAGGATAACTCTTCACTGACACATACAGTAGGGACATGCAGGCTTCAACATTAACTTCATCCAAAAGATCTGAGGGTAGATCTTTTTGAGCTCCGATATTTTTTGTAAGCCCTAATGGGCCGATATCAGTCTATATATAGGGCATTCTTTTCCTTTTTGTACATAGTTCTGATTGCACACTCTGAAGAGTTAGTGATTTTCAATCAATCCTTTCTCAGTCAATGTATGTTTTCTGTAACTCAACTGGAATCTTGAATACAACACATAATTTACCTTGGAAGTTCATGTTCATGTTTGTATTGATTCTCATCTCTGTATCTTTCTTTTGAGCAATGCAAGTCTTTAGCTGTGTTTTATAATTATGTGTTCATATCTTAGAGCTGTGAAATCAATCTTTCCTTCCTGAGATGTGTATGTGGGCCGAACCTGTTAGGACTAAAGCATTAAGTCTGAAAGAAGTTGCTCCAAGAATAGCGATTAGGCTTTCAAGTGTATGTTCTTCCTGTGTTCATTTCATGATTCCTTATCATTTCGGTGTATCACCCTAGTGTAGTCTTTTAATTTATGCATCTCTTCCCTCTTTCCTCTCAAAGAAGCAGTAGTTTAGGTGATACCCAAAGGAAGCCGACCTTCTTCGGAGGTTCATTTCAGCTATAGGTGACCCACAGCCTTGAAATGATCCCATGTTGCTCTAGAATGCTCAGTTTTTGTAAAACTTTGCACATGGTGCAATTCTAGGTGACAACAATACCATTTAGAAATCATCAGTAATCATTGAATCATGGCATTTAGCATTCATTCCATTCTCTAGATAGGCATTTTAAACAGTTATGGTGCTTACAAATCTGAGAGCCTCTGTAACTTGATAAATCTTTGGAGATAGGAGACAATGGGACACATTCAAGCTTTCTATACTTTTAAATTAGTTTAATTGCTGATTAATCTTGATATAATGTTTCATTAAGAAGTGTTTTTTTTGTTCTTTACATTATTACTTATTCACACTTACATTCTGGCATATATCCATCAATCACCTGAAAATCATGTCTGGGGCACACTAAATTTTTTTCTGTCAATACTAGCAGCAGGAGCATAAAATTTTCTTTGAAGCAATGCGTAAACACATCACTTCAAAGAGGGGCAAAATGTATACACCTAAAAATGGTCTAGAGAATATAATTAATTAAATATAATTAATTTGATTAATTAATCCTAAATTCATCTACTTAGTAAATAAATAGAAATATTTATTTATATTAGGTTCACTATTAATTCTTCTATTTTATCATATTATTTTCCTCTTAATTAAATAAACAAAATTAAATACTTTGTTTTATTTAATTATTATCATTATTATTTCTTCTATACTTTATCTATTAATTCTATCTTAAATTAAATATATAACTTCAATAAGTGTGTGTTATTTAATTATCTTATCATATTTCCTCTTAATTGAATAAATATATCATAAAGTTTTATTTAATTAACCATATTCCTCTTTATTAAATAAGCAAATATCAAATATTTGTTTTATTTAATTAAATCTTCCTATTTCGCTAAAATTGAATAAATCAAATATATTCAAATACAGGCATAAAAAAATATTCCTCTATTCACTCACCAATAAAATTAGATTTTTCAAATCTAATTAATGCAACTGGCATTCACGGGAAAGCCTCAGCAACAAACCTACAGACAATCCTCTCAATCTTCTTCCTCTGATCTTTCCTATCATCTTGCCTAGTGTTTTCATGGGGAGGAACAATCCCCATGATCAGCTCCAGCTTCTCATCTCTCACCATTCAAATCTCTAGATTGAATCTCAGCGTTTTGCTGTGCTACCCCTGTGCAAATGTGCTGCCGAAAATCTATATATACAGCCTTCTGAAGCATGAAAAAGGCCTGAGAATTATCATCTTTTATGCAAACTTACTCTGTAGGAATTAGCACTCAAGCATCTTAAGCATAACATAAGTATTTTTAGCAATAACATCATAGCATCACAACACCAGTAGATTTAGAATCACGAAAGCATCATTAGTTTTTACTGTAGCTTCCATTTATCAGATTTCATGTCAGAATAGTTTACAGTAGCATCATACCATTTAGAAATCATCAGTAATCATTGAATCATGGCATTTAGCATTCATTCCGTTCTCTAGATAGGTATTTTAAATAGTTACGGTGCTTACAAATCTGAGAGCCTCTGTAACTTGATAAATCTTTGGAGATAGGAGACAATGAGACACATTCAAGCTTTCTGTACTTTTAAATTAGTTTAATTGCTGATTAATCTTGATACAATGTTTCATTAAGAAGTGTTTTTGTTGTTCTTAACATTATTACTTATTCACACTTACATTTTGGCATATATCCATCAATCATCTAAAAATCATGTTTGGGGCACACTGAAATTTTTTCCGTCAATACTAGCAGCAGGAGCATAAAATTTTCTTTGAAGCAATGCGTAAACACATCACTTCAAAGAGAGGAAAAATGTATACACCTAAAAATGGTCTAGAAAATATAATTAATTAAATATAATTTATTTGATTAATTAATCCTAAATTCATCTACTTAGTAAATAAATAGAAATATTTATTTATATTAAGTTCACTATTAATTCTTCTCTTTTATCATATTATTTTCCTCTTAATTAAATAAACAAAATTAAATACTTTGTTTTATTTAATTATTATCATTATTATTTCTTCTATACTTTATCTATTAATTCTATCTTAAATTAAATATACAACTTCAATAAGTTTGTGTTATTTAATTATCTTATCATATTTCCTCTTAATTAAATAAAGATATCATAAAGTTTTATTTAATTAACCATATTCCTCTTTATTAAATAAGCAAATATCAAATATTTGTTTTATTTAATTAAATCTTCCTATTTTGCTAAAATTGAATAAATCAAATATATTCAAATACAGGCATAAAGCAATATTCCTCTATTCACTCACCAATAAAATTAGATTTTTCAAATCTAATTAATGCAATTGGCATTCACGGGAAAGCCTCAGCAACAAACCTACAGAAAATTCTCTCAATCTTCTTCCTCTGATCTTTCCTATCATCTTTCCTAGTGTTTTTATGGGGAGGAACAATCCCCATGATCAGATCCAGCTTCTCATCTCTCACCATTCAAATCTCTAGATTGAATCTTAGCCTTTTGCTGTGCTACTCCTATGCAAATGTGTTGCTGAAAATCTATATATACAACCTTCTGAAGCATGAAAAAGGCTTGAGAATTATCATCTTTTATGCAAACTTACTCTACAGGAATTAGCACTCAAGCATCTTAAGCATAACATCAGTATTTTTAGCAATAACATCATAGCATCGCAACATCAATAGATTTAGAATCATGGTTAGCATCATTAGTTTTTACTGTAGCTTCCATTTATCAGATTTCATGTCAGAATAGTTTACAGTAGCATCATACCATTTAGAAATCATCAGTAATCATTGAATCATGGCATTTAACATTCATTTCATTCTCTAGATAGGCATATTAAATAGTTACGGTGCTTACAAATCTGAGAGCCTCTGTAACTTGATAAATCTTTGGAGATAGGAGATAATGGAACACATTCAAGTTTTCTGTAATTTTAAATTAGTTTAATTGCTGATTAATCTTGATATAATGTTTCATTAAGTAGTGTTTTTGTTGTTCTTTACATTATTACTTATTCACACTTACACTTATAGTATAGGATAAAATTTCCTTGTGATTTGCATTTGTATGGAATATTGTTATGTTTCACAAAGAATAAGTAAGAAAAGGGTTGTAGTTATTATGCTATGTACATTGTTTCTTTTTTTAAGTAAAATAAACACTTTTTAAAAAAAAATTCCTCCAATGCTCATTATTAAATTGCATGGTAACATTAGTCATTTGAATTGAGGAAGGAAAAGATATAAATATATATACGTGTATGCATTTAAACATTCATATGTAATATTCTGTTGCATGTATTATTTTTATGTTGTTGGTTCATATGTCAATTCTATGTTTTATAACAACAATAAGAAGTATATATACATATATATTCTTAAATATGAGATAAATTGCTAATTCAAATAATACCTCTTGTAACGTCCATAAAGTGCGGCAAGAAATAGATCAGAGCAAACATGTAATACAAATCTAAATCTCTAAATGCAATCTAAGTTAAGCAACAAAGAACAAAGGAAAGCCAAAACTTAATAAAACTGAACAATCTCACCCAATATGTACGTAATTCCATGTATCATCTCGATTGCCCTTCTCCATTTTTCTTGTAGTAGTATAATTGCTCTCAATTTTTCAAAGTTTGTGCAAGTATAGCCTATGATAATGATTTAGCAAAACATCGAAGATTCAAGATAGGTGCTCCAAAAAGTCATAAGATTTTGAGAGAGATTGGAGTGATGAAGACCAGATCAATTTATAGAAAATTGATTATTCGAACGATAGGCCAGGATTGAAAGATCAACGAATGGTTGAGATTGACTGATTAGTCATGCATTCTGATAACAGTTAGTAATGACATGAGTGATATAAATTAGAAATAGAATTAAAGATTAAATAAATGATTTAATCTTTCAGTTTGGTATTTGAAAACATAAGAATTATCTTTGTATGACAAAGATGAAGATGGATTAAAGCAACTCTCTGTTTGAATGCACACACAAGATTTAATTAATTAAATAGGAATATTTAATTAATCCGCAAGTACATGCAAATGAGTTAGAACTGGATGATTGAATGATTTGATGAAGAGATTACTTGAGAACGCCACTCAGACATTAAATCAAGAGTTAACTGAGTGATTTGAATAGATCTTTGAGTCGAGTAAAAGTGAATACTTAGATAACTCACACAATTATCTAAATATAGAGGAATGCGTTAAAATAGAATTCATGAATTAAATAATTAAATAAATAAGATTTATTTAATTAAGTGATGAAGGGATTTAAATGAATAATTAAATAAATAAAGAATTTATTTAATTATAGTTGAAGTATGATAAAGAGTAAATTAAATAAGAATCTATTTAATTTGACAAGAAGGATAAGGTTAATTAGTAACATAATTAAATTAAAAGCGTTTATTTAATTAATCAGATAGAATAAAGAAAAGTGTGAATTAATTAAATAATTAAGATTATTTAATTAATAGAAAAAGTGAAAACTATAGAGAATAATTAAATAATTGACATTATTTAATCACGACCATGAAGAATACGAATTATGAAGAATATTGAAGTTGCAGGCTTAGACCAAATTTCGATGTCTACATTTGCACCTCTTTGATACAATGTCATTTCGGCGTTGTGTCAAAGAAAATCGATAAGAAATTTGCCCCAGTGTAAAACAGGTGAAGGTATGCCCCCTCGGGAAAATTGACAAATTTTTGAAAAAGTTCAGAAAATTTTGGAAATGATCCCGATTAGTCCATTGGATAGCCAGAAATGCAGTGGAGTTGACAGAATTGAAGTTGGAAATGGTATGGACAGGTACGAGTCAATTGAAATTGGAAGTGGATGTGGCCAATAGAAAAGAATGCCACCAAAACCCTAGATATATATAGAAATTGGGGTAAAAACCAAATCATTTTAACCCACCTAGCTTTGAGAATTGAGAATTTGCTCTGCACCCACAGCGACGATGTCTCCTATTCCGAACACCCATCATCGAGCTTATAGGATATGGACCTTCAGGCGGCCAGCTAACACGGACCCCCCGGTATGTACCTCAAACTTGACTTTTAAATTTTTTAATTTGTGTGTTCTTATGCATTTAATTTGAATTTTTAGTATGCGTCACTTTATTAAAACGTTGCATGTGAATGCATAAATGACACATTTGCATGCAGATCAACGCATTTGAAACATCACATAGAGAGGTTAGTGTAGCTTTTGTGTAGTTCACCGCATTTGTAGTTTAGTTGAATGCATGTGTTATAGAACATCGCATATGTAATTTAGTTAGCCGCATATGTTTATTATTCAACGCATTTGATTTTACTTTGACACATTCGCATTTATTTCAACGCATTTTCATTTCACTTACGCAGTTGCAAATAATAATTATTTTCGCAGATGCATTTGTTATCATGCATGCATATGCATTTTAAAGTTACGCATTTGACAAATAGTGACGCATATGTGTAATTAAATGACACATTTTATTTTTATGCACCGCATATGTAAAATAATGACGCATGTGAAAAAGAATGACGAATTTTCAAAAAAATGACACATTTGAATAACAGTCAATTTAGTCATTTTGTAGTAGGATAGATGTTTGATGCTGACATGAGGCATGTATAATGCCATTGCAAGTTGTGTTAGACACCGTATATACGATAGAGTCGAGACCTACAAATTTTCGCTTCCGAGACAGCTTGCAGAGTGCAGAGCGATGTTTCCTATGGAACTTAGGTCTTCTTCATGTTACAGACATGCCCCAGATTCGGGCGAACCGGGGTTTATTGACAGCACTGTGCGAGCGGTGGCACTCGAAGACGTCTTCCTTTCATTTTCCTACTGGAGAGGCTACAGTTACTTTGGAGGATGTCTATAGGATCCTCAAACTTCCTATCAGAGGTACACAGGTGAGGTATGATACCCAGAGGGGTGTTGCCGAGATGTGCAGATACTACTTGCATGCAGACGTCAGACAGTTAGGGGTCGACCACTATGAGATTAGGTGGTGTGTGTTGGCCCAGAGGTATAGACATCTAGACTATCTAGTGTGTACTTTGATAGGTGGGATAGTGCTTCCTGACCGTCGAGGTCATGGTTTTCCCGTGGGTTGGGGGGGAGATGCTAGTAGGTATGCTAGAGTGGCGAGAGGTATATGCATGGGGTCCCTATCTCCTTGGTATGTTTTACTTTCCATGTAACATCCAGAAAGTGTGGCAAGAAATAGATCAGAGCAAACATGCAATACAAATCTAAATCTCTAAATGCAATCTAAGTTAAGCAACAAAGAACAAAGGAAAGCCAAAACATTATACATGCAGAGACCTCGTAGTTCGACACGACCAATGACCTTGTCATATAGACATATGGATTGAATCATGATTTTATACAGACTAACCTAAACAGACTAACCTAATGCCTCGGGGGTACATCGGCAGATGGCCTTGCCTACGTCTAGTCACAGAGGCAACGTAGTTCAACAAATGACAAAGACTGACAAGTGCGACTGACTTTGACTCTGTTTTTGGATTTTTGAAATGTTTTGATTTTTGTCTTTTTGAAGTTTTCTGATGTTTTTGTGTTTTCTCAGGTCATTTTGTGATTTTTTTGGATTTTTCTATGGTTTTACATCTTCAACATAGCCAATGGAAGAATCAATATGACACACGTCAAGTGTTTTCCCCCAGTCGAGTATAGGACCAATTGACTATGAATAGGGTAAAATGGGGGATATGAAATGCACTCGATGTCAATCATTCCAGGTTATTGGAAAGACTACCACTTATTATGAATGGTATATACAAGTGATGGACATGAAAGATAAGGGATATGTACAGGGATAGGTAGTATGTACAGGGATAAGGGATATGTACAGGGTAGCAGACTATGTATAGGGAAGTGGACTATGTACAAGGATAGGTAGTATGTATAGGGATAAGGACTATGTATAGGGTAGGCTAGATTAGAATAATAGTAGACAAAGGAGTAGAGTCAAGTACACATGGCACTTGTTTGCCAGGTTTTCACCATGGTACCTATCCAAAGCGCCACTGAAGTGGTTTTCACTATTGGACGAATTATTTGTCTTTACTATTTTATGGATTATCTAATTTTTTTGGTGTTACCAAAATGCCTATTTTCTAGGTTTTCACCTTGGTAATGATTTTTGTAATTTTCTATTTTTTTTGTATTTTTGACTAATGAAGACAAGGCCCTCAGAAGCTATGCGTAGAACTTCTTTAGATGAAGACTATTAATTGGTGAGGACAATGGCTCCCCTTCAGGAGTAGAGAGTTGGTACGCTCCTGATCCAAAGGCTTCTGTAATAATATATGATCCTAACCAGTTCGGTTCAAACTTTCCTAGTTTGTCTCTTTCTGCTTGATTCTTTGGGTTCTCCAGTAAAACCAGGTCACCAATGTCAAAGTTTCTGTTCAAGACCTTCTTGTTATAGCTACGACGAAGGCGATTCTGATATGCTTGGAGATGGTCTAGTGCCTTCTGTCTTCGCTTGTCCAGGAATTCTAGCTCATGGAGTCTCAATACTCAGTACTCTTCATCATCAATGCGGCCTTTCAAGGATACCCTTAGGGAAGGAATCTCAACCTCAATAGGAAGAACAACTTCAAAACCAAATACTAGTGAATAGGGAGTGGCACCAGTGGGAGTAAGAATACTTGTGCGATAAGCCCATAAGGTAGGATTAAGCTGTAAATGCTAGTCATGGCCAACATCATTGACAGTCTTCTTGAGGATTCTAATGATGGTTTTGTTAGACGCCTCTGCTTGGCCATTACTTTGTGGGTAGTATGGAGTGGAAAAGTGATGTTGAATATGAAATTCATCACACAGATGGCAGACTTCTTGATTCTTAAATGGGTGGCCATTATCAGTAATTATGGACTGAGGGATACCATACTGACAAATGATATAGTTCAGGATAAATTTAGAAATCTGTGTGTCGGTAATGTATGTCATAGGAATGGCTTCAATCCACTTCATAAAATACTCAGTGGTAGTGATAATGAATTTGTGTCCATTGGATGATGTGGGGTGGATCTTACCTATGAGGTTGAGTCCCCATTAGGAAAAGGGCCATGGTGACGTTATAGGACAGAGCTCCTATGCTGGCGCATGTATCAAGTCTCCATGAAATTGGCATTGGCGACATTTTGTTACAAAGACATATGAGTCTTTTTCCATAGTAGGCCAGTAATAACCCAGTCTCATAATCTTTTTGGCTAAGGTAGGACCGCTAGAATGGGAACCACATATACCCTCATGCACCCCATGCAAGGTTGCTTGTGCTTCAATAGAATCAAGACATCTCAGTAGGGTATTATCTAAGGCGCATCTATATAGGGTGTCTCCAATGATGGTGTATTTGGCTGACTTGCGGAGGAATGTCCTACATTGGTTATTTGATAGGCCAGTGGGTATGACTTCGGTATGAAGGTAGTCATAGACTTCTTTGTACCATGGGGAATCAGGACCAACAATGTCACACACCATTTCAAAATTTGGGATATCGTAGGCTGGGACCAAAAGCTGTTCTACCAAGAACTCAAACTTAGGCACGTTGTTAGGAATGTCGAGAAGTGATGCAATTTTAGCCATAACATCTACTGCCCTATTTAAAACATGAGGTATCTGATGAAATTTGACTTTGTCAAAGTACTCTTTAAAGCTATTAGCCATGCGTTTATATGGAGCAAGCTTCTCATCCTTAGTCTCATAATAATAATTTACCTGTCTGATTACTAGTTGAGAATCGCCATATACCTGTAGATTCTTAATTTTCCACTTGACTGCCATGTGTAACCTTGTCCCTAGAGCTTCATACTCTGCTATGTTGTTAGTACATGGGAATGCAATCCTAAATGACTTAGGGATGGAATCACCCTGTGGTGTGATAAATAGTATACCAGCCCCTGAGCCATGATTTGTATGTGAGCCATCAAAGTACAGTTTCCATGTTATGTTTGTGTCAATTGTAAATATAGACTCATTAGGAAAGTATGTAACTAATGGGTGACCTAATTGTATTGGTGCATCGGCTAACTGATCAATAATGACTTGTCCTTTAATAGCCTTTCTTTCTACATACTGGATATCATACTCACTAAGTATCATAACCCATTTGGCCAGTCGCCCTGTTAATGCTACCTTGTTGAGAAGATATTTCAAAGGATCTATTTTAGCAATCAACATTATTTGATGGTTTAGCATATAGTGCCTCAGTTTTTGGGTAGCAAATACTACTGCAAGATAGGCACGTTCAATGGTACTATAGTTGAGCTCATAACCTACCAAAGTCTGACTGATATAATAGACTGCCCTTTCATGACCTTCATCGTCATTCTGTGCAAGCAATGCTCCTAGTGATGAATGGGTTGCTGTAATATAAAGAATCAATGGTCTTCCTTCAACAGGTGGCATTAAGACCGGTGGTGTGAGTAAATATTCCTTAATCAGTTGAAAAGCCTCCCTGCACCTAGTTGTCCATGCAAACGGTACCCCTTTCTTTAATAGATGTTGAAAAGGATGTGTCTTATCTGCTAACTGCACTATAAATCTTTTGATGGATTGCAGTCTTCCTTGTAGTGTCCTTAGTTGACTGAGATTAATGGGTGGAGGCATGTCTATGATTGCTCTTACCTTAGCCGGATCCACTTCAATGCCTCGTCTGGAAATGATATAGCCTAATAACTTTCCTGACTTGACTCCAAACACACATTTCTTTGGATTGAGTCTCACTTTATACTTCTCTAGCCTTTCAAATATCTTGTCTAAAACTTGTAAATGTTCTTCCCTTGTCTTGGATTTAACAATAAGGTCATCGACATAATCCTCCATAACAGTGTGTACTAGATCATGAAAGATGGTGGTCATGGCACGTTGATAGGTTGCTCTAGCATTTTTGAGTCCAAAGGGCATAACATTCCAGCAATATGTTCCCCAAGGACAAGTGAAAGCCGTCTTAGGTTTGTCTTCAGTTGCAATTCTAATTTGGTTATATCCTGAAAATCCACCCATAAGGGACAACATCTCATATCCTGCTGTCATGTCAACTATCATGTCTATGTTAGGCAAAGGGAAGTCATCCTTAGGAAAAGCCTTGTTGATATATCTAAAATCGGTGAAAATGTAGATGCCCCCCATTGGTTTAGTGATTGGTACAATATTGGAAATCCAATTTGCATAGTCGATTGATCTAATGAAACCAACGTCTAACAGTTTCTTGAGTTTTGCCTTCACTAGTAAAGCAATCTATGGATGCATTTTCCTCAATTTCTGTTTCACTGGTTTGACACCTAGTTGTAAGGGTAAGTGATGTAGAACAAGTTCAGGATCCAACCCAAGCATGTCTACATAGGACCAGGCAAAATTTATCTGTCTCTGTGCAAAGAAGTTGTGGAATTCTGGTTGCTCTTTTATTGTCAATAATGCTGCAAAATAAACCAGTCGGGGATTCTCTTTTGTACCTATGTTGACTTCTACTGATTCTTCAACGAGCATGGGTGAATTTTCCTGTGTAATGAGGAGAATGTTCAAACCTCCATCCTTAGGTGCCTCAGAGAGGTTTTCACCTTCGGATGCGTCCTTTCTTTTTACTTTTTCATTGTCTAAAGGTGCCTTTCGGTTTTCACCTAGAGACTCGTCCTTTTTATCTTTTTTATTCTTTTTCTCATTTTTGCGACTGGAGGGTTGAACAGATTCCCCAAAATATGCTTTGTTGTCCAAGTCAATGGTAAAACCAGCCTTGTGATCACCATTAGGTATTCCTTCTCGTAATCCCAAGAACTCAGCAATTGCTTTGTCATTCTCAAAAATGTTTAAGACGGGTGTGTCTTGTTGGTCCCAATCAATGAGTTGGGGATAAACTAAGGACATGTCATCGTCAGAGTTATCAAAGTTTAATGGGGTCAAGGTAAAGAATGAGTTGTTCATATGGTCACAAAAGTCTTGTACTAAGTCTTGTTTTCTCTTAGGTTTAAGTCTAGGCGGATTGAGAGGTGGGCCTAATGCCAAGGTTTGGTTATTTGAAACAGATGTATCAAGTTGCCAAGAGGTAGGATCAAGTGAATCCTAATAGTAGTGTTTAAACCACTCCTCCTTTGTCATTTTCTTTGGTGGACAGGAATTCAATGGATTTGGTGAGGATCTTAACATTAAGTCAATTTCTCCAAATAACTTGTCAAGGTCCATGGAAGAGGTAGAGGATAGGGAATCCCACTCATAATTGTTAGAGTTGGGGGAGTCATAGTGATATTGGTCAGATGGTTCGTGAGATGTCTTAATATCTTCTAAGCACTTACTTCCTCAATTAAGGGTGATGTGGTACTAGGATTCTAATCTAGATTGGTTGAAACCCTAGCCCCAAGCCTTTTGGCCACTGAGAAACAAATACATGTTCAATCCTCCTGTCTTGGTTTAAGCCTAAACCACTCTGTCCATTATACCCCTTGCTTTGCATGATTGTGAAACCCTTTCCATATAGATTTGTAGGAATGTGAGCAAGTGAGGAAGCTTCTTCATTATCTTCCTTGTAAAACCAGGAAGTGACATCTTCTGTATTTATGGCCTCTTTGCTTAATTCTCTCCATTTAGTGAAAGTTGTTGTGGGAGGAACATGTATAGTGACCATAGACTATCCCTTATCTGATGTAGGTAAACCGTATGAATTAGGAGGAATCAAATGGCTAACACAATAAGATGTCATCATGTAATACTCTCCACAACCCTTGTCTTGGATCTCAACCCTAGGAGTGGTAGGAATTGAGGGTGAAATAGATGTTTGAGTGAGTGTGGATGGATCAACATAGGAAGATGGATTGGACGATGAAGCCTCTTGGTTTACTGGTACTTGGCGTTGGGGGATCTCTTTTAGAATGGTGCAATATTGGAATGGATCTGGGTCACCATCTATAGTTATTTATGTGCCATTGTAAGGGAATTTAAGACACTAATGATATGTGGAAGGGACTGCCTTCATGGCATGAATCCATGGTCTACCTAGCAGACGATTATAAGGAAGGGTGAGATCCAAGACCTGGAACTTTGTCTCCATTACTGTAGGACCAATTCTGATAGGAAGTGTTATCACCCCCTTTGATGTTCGTTCCTCATCATCATAAGCTTTAATGACAATACTTTTGGTTGTGTCTATGCATGCTTCTGAGAAACCTAATGCCTTAATTAGTTTTAAAGTGCACAGATTTAACCCTGCTCCTTCGTCTACCAAAACTCGTCTAAATTTGGTGTCATCAACAAGGACTTCTAGATGTAAAGGGTCGTTATGGTTTGTCTTTTCAGTTGCGTAGTCTTGTTGAGAAAATGTGGCATGATGATTATTGGTCAAATAGCTGACCATTTCCTTGAAACGATTGACATCAAGATCATTGGGGACCGTGGTGTTTTGTAAAGCTTTATCTAAGATAGATCAATGCTCAGGAGAGATACACAACAGTTCCAAGATTGAAATTTGGGCTGGGGTCTTCCCCAACTGGTCAAGTAGGTTATATTGTGACTTGGAAGGCTGTGGTGGTTGCTGCAATGGGGGGCCTTGGATAGTGATCTTAGTACGGCGAGTATTGACCGCACACTCAGGATTTGTATTGATAGTAATGGTATTGATATTCTCATCAACATTGCGAAGGCAATGAATGGTTTTGCCACTATTATAATCATGCTTGATACTCGCATAGTTGGCTGAAATATTGGTCTTAGTACTCAAACTGGGAACAATTCCTTTCCCATGGCCATGTAATGGATTAGAAAATACTTGATGATCATTGTTTGATGACTTTGGTTTCTGTCCACCAACTTCAATTATTCTCCTTTCAACAAGATCCTGTATGATATTCTTCATTTGTCGACAGTTTTGTAGGTTATGTCCCGTAGTTCTATGATAATCACAAAAGGCATTGTCATCCCACCAAACTGGTTTAAATTGTCCTAGATCATATTGTCTTGGTTCCTGTAGCTGTATAAGATTATGTTGTAACAGTTGTTTGAATACAGACTCAATGGGTTCCCCTAAGGGAGTGAACTCACGTTTTTGAAACCTCCTTTGTTGTTGTGGACGTTGAGTATTTTGGACCATGTTAGGAGGTTGATTGACAACATTAAGCGTGTTGGCAGAAGTGTGAGGTCCCGGTAATGTGATGAGTGGTCCTGCTTGTACTATTTTAGCATCAACTACCCCATCATTGGTGACATTTTTGTTGCGAGACCAAAATCTATTTCTGTCAGTGGGGGTGTTTTGCACGATCGGATTTATATTGGGTGTTGATGTCTTAAGTTTTCCTTTTTCAATGAGATCCTTTTCTATTATAACCCCTTTTTCCACTAGTTCTAAAAAAGATGTCCAACAATGTACTCTTAAGTTACTCCTTAGTTTTGCATGAAGGTTTTCTTGGAACATAGTAACTTTTTGTTTTTCAAGTATCTCGACAAGACACTAGCTAGCTATAGTCCTCCATCTCTGGAAGAAAGCGATGAATTTTTCACCTCAATCTTGTGTTATGTGACAAGAGGTTGCGATATTTATCTCATGGTCTATGTTGAAGGAGAATTGTTCAACAAACTTCTTAGCCAGTTCACCCCAAGATCGGATGCCATAGTCTAGACCTGAAAACCACTCTAGTGCAATCCCTACAAGACTTCTTGGAAATAGTCTCATAAGATACGTGGGGTCATAAGCGACATCTATGCATATGGTAGAAAATTCCCTTATATGTTCTATTGGATTCCGTTTGCCATTGTACTTAGGGAGATTCGGTATGACATACCCGTGAGGGAAAGGGGTCATGTACAATGGTCTGTCAAAGGGAAATGGGCATATGTCCTTTGTTGAAAAGGATTTCTTAGTTGACACCTCCATGTTGTCCATTTGCATTTGTAATGCCTGCATTTGTGTTTGTAAGATGTCAGCTTGGGTTAATAATGTGCTAGGTGGATTATGCGGATTTGTGTATGTATTTTGAAATCCAAGGTCTCGTGATGGGTTTTGATTGAACGTTGGTATTTGAGGTGGGTTTGGATTCAGAATGTTAGTAAACGTGTTCTGGTCCAGAATCTACATAAATTGGTGTTGACTTGGGATCTGTGTGAATGGATTCTGCGTATCGTGCTGGGAGAAGGGATTCTGATTCAGAATTTGTGTAAATTGGTGTTGACTTGAAATCTGGGAAAATGGATTCTGATTCATAATATGTGTGAATGGATTCTGACTGCCAATCTAGGAGAATGGATTTTAATTTCCATATTGGAATGAGGGAATGTCTCCTATTTGTGTAATCCGTGGTATAGTACTAGTGACTTGAGCACTAGGTATGGCCATCGATTTTGGTATGGTGCTTGTGACACTGGCATTAGGTATGACCGTTGACTAGGATATTGTACTTGTGACACCGACATATGGTGTAGAGGCTGACGTTTTAGGTCTTTTACTCCCAACAAGAGGACCGGAGGGAGTGGATGATGATCCTCCTACAATGAAATTAAATCCTGATGTCATGCCGGATGTACCAAATGGAGACGTATGGACTGTTGTACTCTGTGTAGGTGTGCCAGATGGCATAGTTGTGCTGACCTGAGGTATAGTAGTACTAGCAGTCGTTGTATTTGTCCCTTGTGTAGGTTGAGTTTGTAAGGTGCTGATATCGAATCCTGTAGGTAAGGTAGCACCTTTAGCTAGCAATTTGGCTAAGTATCGTTGACAATCGTTTGCTAGGTACTCATCTACGAAAGAGGCAAACTCAGGGTCCTGTGCGGCAACCTCTATTTCTTCTGTTGTAATGTGACCTTGAGTGTTTCTAGTGGTGAACTTGTCTAATAGAGTCTTGTGAGGTCTTGAGGAAAATGGATTGATGAATTCGTTTGGTTTTGACATCTTTTCTCTCTCTCTCTCTCTCTCTCTCTCTCTTCTCTTAGACCTAGTTTCAACCATGTAAGATAAGCTCAATATGCAAGGAATGCAAAACTATGTCTATGGACAGTATGACTCTAGTCTATGCTTTTGGGATTTTTCAAATGCAAAATAAGGAATTTTCTAGGATGACACTAGTCTAAAATCTAAAGATGCAAAGTCTAAGCAAGGCTCTAAAGTAATCAATTCTATAAACCCAAGATGAAGGGACCAACTACCTAAAGTCTAACCAAGGCGTCAATTTAGTTAAGTCAAGGAACCAATGTAGGACGAGGATGAAAGACAAGTTGAGTTTCCTAACTAGACTGATGAGCTAGGAGGACTCTCTGTAGGACAAAGGGTAAAATGATAAGACTAGGTTCAATGACAGATTTCGTTGACGCTATGATTTTTCTAGAGTGTAGATAGTGGACCTATCCTAAAGTTTGTAATACTGACCTTCCTAGAAGTTTACTCTAAAGGAAAAATGTATTCTAAGATGAGACCAAACTCTGAATTAGGACAACTATGGTAATGACTAAATGAACCTAAAGGATGCAAAATTGAGCAAAATATTTTCCTGTTTCCGTTCAAAGTCTGCTTGTGGGAAGTCAACTGAAAGACTGGTATAACTGTGTTGATTGGACAGTGATCATAAATTATAGTTTTCTAATCAGGTAAATGCATCGCAGGATTTCACATATGTGGGTAAGTTTACCAATTGCGGTTAAGTTTCACAAGTGCGATTTTCTGATTATCAATTGCGAGTTTCCAGTATTTGTGTCAGAAATATGCAGTCAAATTTTTAACAGATGCGACTCATAATAACAATTGTGACTCAGAATATAACATATGTAGTTTTTCACAAAGAAAATGTGAGCTAACTTGGCAGATGTGACTCTACGCTAAACAAATGCGACTGAAAATGATAGATGCGACTCGAAGTTAAACAAATGTGACTCTAAAAATCAATTGCGACGTTCTAGTGAACAATTGTGACTCTCTGTGTATTTTCAGTGATTTGAGATTTAAAACTGATGTTGTTTTCTATGATCAAATTCTAGCAAACAAGGACAATCATAAGACAAAGTGTTTTTAGTTTGATTTGGACTCAAAGAACGTGTAATTTGACAACATGCAAGTACAATCCTAATAGGCCAAAAGGCCAAGGGTTTGTATACTTGGTATAGCCCACCGAAATACCCCGGATTGGTGATAAACACCTTTCCTTCTCGAGAGTGGATAGCTTAGAAATTTGGTGGCATTGGCTCCCCTCCACGGCTCATTAACGTCATTCAAGCACACCAATTTTGGATTCTTGGGCAATGATCTCCCAAGAACTGCTATCTCTACTCAAGGGGATCAATAGTGAGTGTCTTCGGGCATGATACTATACCCTGCACTATATCGAGCAATGACCAAAAATGGTTGGTCTCTAAAACAAAAGGTGTTTAATACAAGCATTCCATTCGTAGGGCATGATCCATGTGACGAGAGTCCCCTTTCGGATCCATCTCGTCAAAACCATACATGTGATCCTCGGGATTTCCCCAAGAATCCACTTTTATATACCGACTGGAAGTCCCTCAGGTTCAGGGTGCTACCGGTTTGAGTCATCCTAGGGTGAGTAATTTTTCCCACTAGAGCAGGCCCAAGTTCTAGAGTTGGTAACCTTTTCTCTTACACCCAGGATTGCACAGATGTGCAAGGGGAGAGGATACTTCGATGTACCAAATCATGAGGGTAATTATAGAGTTGTGCTTTCACACCAAACATAGTAAACACTTGTTAATTTTAAACCAAACGAAATATTTGCTACACTACCAAACAATCTGTTTTAAAGAATTAACTAGGGTCTTCGACATGCGATGTATAGAAAAATTCATTAGTAATTTTCAATTTTGTTTTCGTCAATCATCCTACAGAAATTTGTTAACTCCTCAAAACACACGCTGAAAACAAAAGATTAGCGAAAACAAAACCATGAAAAGGAAATTGTAAATTGAAAGTCTAACCCTAAAACATACCAGTCGGATGCGTCATTTTCTCTGTCAAATGTGTCTCAATATTTCACCAGTCAATTGCGGCTTAGAGAATGACAGATGTGTCAGAATTTTTCAGATGCATCTCTTCTTATGTTAGATGCGGTTCAGAAAGTCAATTGCATTGCTTCGTCACACTGATGTGTCTTCATATGTCAATTGTGGTGTTTCGTCAAGCAGATGCGTCGTTCCGTAAAAAAACCTAGAAAATGAAATAAAAGTTTGCGGATTTGTGAAGATGGTGTCTTCACGTCGGGTTCACCAAATGTAACGTCCAAAAAGTGTGGCAAGAAACAGATCAGAGAAAAAATGCAATACAAATCTAAATCTCTAAATGTAATCTAAGTTAAGCAACAAAGAACAAAGGAAAGCCAAAACTTAATAAAATTGAACAATCTCACCCAATATGTACGTAATTCCATGTATCATCTCGATTGCCCTTCTCCATTTTTCTTGTAGTAGTATAATTGCCCTCAGATTTTCAAAGTTCGTGCAAGTATAGCCTATGATAATGATTTAGCAAAACATCAAAGATTCAAGATAGGTGCTCCAAAAAGTCATAAGATTTTGAGAGAGATTGGAATGATGAAGACCAAATCAATTTATAGAAAATTGATTATTTGAACGATAGGCCAGGATTGAAAGATCAATGAACGGTTGAGATTGACTGATTAGTCATGCATTCTGATAACAATTAGTAATGACATGAGTGATATAAATTAGAAATAAAATTAAAGATTAAATAAATGATTTAATCTTCTAGTTTGGTATTCAAAAACGAAGAATTATCTTTGCATGACAAAAATGAAGATGGATTAAAGCAACTCTTGTTCGAATGCACACACAAGGTTTACTTAATTAAATAGGAATATTTAATTAATCCGCATGTACATGCAAATGAGTTAGAACTGATGATTGAATGATTTGATGAAGAGATTACTCAAGAACGCCACTCAAACATTAAATCAAGAGTTAACTGAGTGATTTGAATAGATCTTTGAGTCAAGTAAAAGTGAATACTTAGATAACTCACACAATTATCTAAATATAGAGGAATGCGTTAAAATAGAATTCATGAATTAAATAATTCATTTAATTCAAGATTCGATATTTGAAGAATAATTAAATAAATAAGATTTATTTAATTAAGTGATGAAGGGATTTAAATGAATAATTAAATAAATAAAGAATTTATTTAATTATAGTTGAAGTATGATAAAGAGTAAATTAAATAATAATCTATTTAATTTGACAAGAAGGATAAGGTTAATTAGTATCATAATTAAATAAAAAGCGTTTATTTAATTAATCAGATAGAATAAAGAAAAGTGTGAATTAATTAAATAATTAAGATTATTTAATTAATAGAAGAAATGAAGACTATAGAGAATAATTAAATAATTGACTTTATTTAATCATGACCATGAAGAATACGAATTATGAAGAATATTGAAGTTGCAGGCTTAGACCAAATTTCGGTGTCTACACCTCTATGTTTCAAGCAAGAAATAAAAAAGAAGATATATATAAAAGAGAAAAAGGAAATTGAATAGATTTTAACATCATAAAATTCCCTTGCTAAGTTTTTCACTTAAAATAACACCAATGTTATGGGTGACAAGCCACCTTCCCCATGCCTAGGGCCAAGGAACCTCTTTTTATCCTTAATGTAAATATTTGTTTGGTGATTTTTTTTCTTGTCCTAAGGATTAAGTGCTAAACACTAGCCTTGTTTTCTTTTTCTTTTTATTATTTAAAATCACGCCTCTACCTTTTTTCATTCCTTTATAGGGTTGGGATTGAGCAAAATTGACAATGGCCAAAGAGCTTATTTAGGCATTAAGAGAGAGATGACGCTCTAAGTTGCAAACCTGACTTGGTTGTCATTGCTAGAGGGTTTCCTCTTTGCCTTGATAATTTTTTTATTTTTTTTTCTTTTATTTATTTATCTTTTTCTTTTCCATTCTTACACATTAGTTTTTATTTTATTGCTTTGGCATAGAAAGGTGAGGGTGAATGAGAGACAAAAAATGTAGTTCTTAAGTGATACACACAAGGGAATACTAAAATAGGGCTTTCTTGAGGAGTGGTGTATTATTTTTCAAGTATTTTGAGTTGCTGCTCAAACGCCAATTTTATGTTTTTAACACGAAACAAAAAATTGAATAAATAGAATAATAAAACAAATAAAATAATCATTCTATATATACACAAACTTATTTATATATTTTTAATCAAATAAGATGGACAAATATTTTTATTAATAAATACAAAAACCATTAAGATATAGTGACCCATGCTTGGTTTTGAAGGTTGTAGTGGAGACATTAAAAAAGGGGTTTGTATCACTGTGTTGCTGGCCACTATGGCAACAAAGGGTTTGGTGGGTAGAAACTTTTCCCCCACCTCTCATTTTGATGGTCCTAATAGTGGATGTCATGATCCCTATGTGGGATGTGGTCTCCCACCATGGAGGTTGATTGCTCCCTTCTCAATCTTTGACCTACTCACTCATTACGTGCACTTGATGCTAGTCCTCCCCTAGATGTATCACTTAAGCACTGTGTTTTGTGTCTCATGTTCACCCTCTTATTTTTGTGCCCCAAAATAGGAGAAAAACTAATGTGTAAGAACATAAAATAAAAAGTAAAAAGTTATCAAGGAAAAGAGGAAACCCTACAGTGATGGTGATTAGGTTAGATTTGCAGCCTGGGGTGCCATCTCTCTCCTAGTGCCCATATCAACTCTTTGTTCATTGTCAAAGTTGATCAAGCTAAACCTTGTATAGGAATGAAAGCAAAAAAAAAAGGAAGAGGTGCAAACTTAAAGGAAAAAAAAGAAAACAAGGCTAAGGTTTGGTGCTCAGTCCTTAGGAAAAGCAAAAAAAAAAATTACCAACCAAGCATTTACATTAATGATAAAAAGAGATGCCTTGGCCCTAGGTGTGGGCAAGGAAGCCCTTCACCCATAACACCAATTTTATTTTAAGTGAGAAACTTAGCAAGGGAATCTTATGATGTTAAAATCAGTTGGATTTCCTTTTTCTCAGATATATATTAATGAGGAGGTTAGCATAATTATCAAAAAATTGAAGAAATAACATAGTGCTATCTTATATTTTCAATGGTTAAGAATTAAGGTCTCATGATAATTTATTAAGGGTGATAATGGTATTTTAAAATTTATTGCAAGTTGTGAAATCAAAACCTTATTTATTTTAAGTGTTACACATAAAACAAGTAAAATAGTTCATTTTATTTATAAATAGAAGAATTGAAATTAAAGTGTTAATTGATTTTAATCAAATGTCAAAAATGTTAGAATAATAATGATATTATATTTTAATATTAAATAAGAATTTAATATTTCAAATGTTGTTTTAATCCATTTAAAAGTAAAGAGAAGATTCAAAATATTAACGATTTAATTAGAGGTTTTACAGTTGTAAACATAAAGTAATTAATTTAGTTCGAGCTAACATTAGAACCCTACAACATTAACACTTGGATTCTTTAGAAATTGTAATGGCATAAATTTGTACCCCATGTAATTTACAATTAATTTACCTTCATTTTAGCCTTAAAAGTCCAATAATGCAAAAACCTGCCACTTTTTCTCTACTTTTTCCAAGTGTCCTTGTTGTCTAGTGTCGATGAAGGGAATTTCTATCGAGGATGTGCACACATCATGCGAATATCTACGCACCATGCTAGTGTCTTGACAAGATTCTTGTGTTAGAAAATGGTAAAGACATTATTTTTCTTTGTTACCTATGAATGTAATGCCCCCCTACCAAATCTTGACCATTGAGAACACTATTTTCCTCCAATTTGGTCATTTAAACTCCATTCTTTCATTCTCACAAGCTCTCTCTCAACTTCTCTCAACTTCTTTTCTCTCTCTAAATCCAATTCTTCATTCCAACCACTCTCTTGATCATTCTAACACTTCTTGTAGCTTCATACTTTGCTTCTACAATCTCTCTTTGCTCCAACACCATTGCTATTTGTTAGTGAATGGATTGGTCTTCTAGAAATATATCTAAAATTATTAACTCTATAGCCCATAACGCACTGGGACCAAGCCGCTAAAAGCTTTGAAATTGTCACAATTGCATTTATGACTTTCCTCTATGTTTTAGAGGTACAACTCCCTCATATAATTTTAATTGATAATCAATGTGGTTTTAACTAGAAAGCAGTAAAGGCAGCTAACATTAGCCCATATAAATGAAACTAATACGAAATGAACTTTGAGAAAATTATTAATCAACTAGCACACAGACTAGAATGATGGATGATCATCGAAATAAAAAAAGAAAGGGTTTGTAATTATAATAAATGAATTAAATGCAACATAGTAGATTTCTCATAGAAAATGTGCTCTAAATACGTACATGACACACATATCGGTACGATCAACATCATATTCAAGACTCACAATTCACAAATTGAGTTATTGCAATATGAATTTGATTTAAATTAGAATAAATTATTCCTCTCTTGGTTACAATGCTGTGCACTCTCAAGAATTCAGACCCTCACTGAATCGTTCTCCACCCAGATATAGGGGTCTTTCTCCTTTCTTTGATGGTTACTAATCAGTTGGTAAATATAGCAACACTTTCTTGCTGTTTAACTATCCATCTTGAAAATTGATGGACAAAAATAATTAATGACCAGAACGATTACATCACCAATGATATGACTTTAGGTGATAACCAAACATTTCTTGTTTTAATTTCTATCCCGTGGTCGTCAATTCTTGTGCAGTTAGCATGCTTCAGAAACCACACATTGAATATCCATCTCAGAGGTGCAATGGAGTCACACATGAAAACTTTCCAACTGGAAGATTAATTGGGAATACTAATTAAATCTTGGTCACATCAATAGTTAATTTCGATTGTATTACCATCCTATCATCCGATCGATCTTAAAGAATACCAGTTCAAATGTCTCACAACCTTCTATAAATTCAGAAGACAAAACCACACTTCACCATCCTGAAGTCTCCAACCTGGCGAGTGCTTAGAGTGCCAAAGTGTCAATGAATGACTTCATTGTCGTTGAGGAAATTGAGTGCAATCCCCTCTTTAGGTGACTATCTGACCAACTGAGAGAGATCTTCGTTGTCCAAAGTGAGATAAAAGAGGAAGTGTTGCATAGTATACTATGAGAGGCATTCCTAAATTAAGTGCACGAGTACACTGTCATTCGTGCCTCTAGATGTTGAGATTGGGGAATGAGGGAAGCAAAGCACCTGGTTAGACTTGAGTTTGATCATAGATTTAATGTAGTTATCACTGAGCTCAACAACTACCCATGGAGCAGACTGGTTGGTGAAGCCATCTACATCATGACTACAACTCAGAATGAGGCCATTGAAGAAGTTGTGACCCTTCTTCATGTAGGGTTGGTGAGGAATGACATGGGGTTGTTTGTCCAATTGTTTCAATCCCATGAAAAATATGTTGTCACCAACCCAAATAGAGTGCCTCTAGGTGGTGGCTGAAGGAATCCACGTGCTTATGTTTGTTCTGTATGCTTGAAGAATGTCGTTTTGATGCTCCCAATTTTTTAATTGAACAACAAATTTTGTAATGCCCTCGATATATATAATAAAATTACAACATTTTGATACTCTGGTGTTTGCATTCTTTTTGAACAATTATATCTTTTAACTTCATCATTGTATCTTTGATGGCATCTATTTGTATTTATTTCTACATTAATGGTTTCTTCATTTGAAATTAGAATGCATGTTTAACAAAAACAAATTGTATTGTCATCCCCTTAGTTTCTTTTGAAAAATTCCCTTGAGGTGGTAAAACAGGAAGTTCATGAAACTAAGCTAAACACCCTGATGGCTTTAGAAACCATTCAAACTCCTGCTCGAACTTGAAAACTTTGAAGCTTTGTTGTTGTCAATCTTTTTAACCAGTTCAAGAACTTCGAGTATGGACTACCAACCCCCAAATTAAAGAATTAGAGATTCTGGGAAGTTATGGCAATCCCACAATACACCACCCATGAGAAAATAAAGAAAAAATTAATGAGGGGTAGTAAAAGTGGGAGTTAGGTGAACTGGTGAAAATCATTGCCTAGGTTAGAAACACCTCATAAAACACTGCTTGACTTACAAAATTAACCAAAAATTTGAATGGGGATGCCAATTTTGAGAGCGAGGACCAAAATCAAGGTAACACTATTGTAGGTTCACAAAGCTCTACCTCCTTAGCGTGGTGATATTGTTCTTCTTCTTCCTCTATTGGCCTTGACCACTTGTAGAAGGGGACATGATATTGTGTCTATTTGATTATTTGCATTGTCATTCTTGTAGAGTAGCATCCAAGTTTTCATTTCTCTCTACTATATTGTGTCTTTTCTATCTAATTTTTCATTGATTTTCTACAATCTTGTTGTCTATTGGCTGTCTATGGAGGTGGGAACACCAAAATAGGGACTTGATTGAGGCAAGTTCCAAAACACAACCCCAACATTTTTCTTGTTATTGTGTGTGTAGGTGTTGTTCCATCACTTGGAGCTAGCTAGAGAACTCTACCTTGAGTAAGTTAGCACTCTTCTTTTTTTGTCATTTTTCTACTAAAGTAGCTTTCATGATATTCATTTTGTTGTACTTTGCATTTCTGTAGATTTTTTTGAATTGTAAAACTAGAGCATTCAGGTTGTCAATAGACCCTGTGTGTTTCTGGCTGCTACTTGACCCTCTATTTGTATAGGACATTAGCACATCTCTGAGACTCTAGTACGACATGCTGAAGTCTGACTCCTACGCTGCCATCCTTTGGAAGAGAGTCATTTGGTTTGTATTCTGAGACTTCTATGGATGACTCACCTGATTCTAGAAAACATCTGTCATAAGAAGGGAAACAAAGTCCTATTTTCCTTTGATTTTCAAATTTTATTCTTCTTCCTAATTTATTAGGTAGTCTGAGGTAGTTTAAGGCAGTTCGATCCCTTAGGCTCTTTCATGACCTAAGAGCCTTAGGGGTGAAAAATCCCCCTTCTCTACATTTTTGGTGAACCTAACGTGAATGTCCTTTTCATTTTTGTGTGTCAGAAATTTATTCTCTTGGGTCTTAGGTGTGTTGCAGATTCATGTGTCATGAAGCTTTATGAGCTTTACAACCCAATCCACAACCTCCAGACACATTGTTAAAAGAAGTCTACAACATATAAAAATGAAATCTAAGAAGGTCACCTATAGTTAGAGTGGTCCTTCTTTTGAGGAATTAGTTTTTGGAATGTCTACTGGATTTTCCAGTCCATTTAGGGAAGCTTCCCCTCACATTCCTACAGGTCTCACACTTCTCAATTTACCTTTTTTGTGGAGGAATATGATGCTCTGGAGGTTCTTGTAGAGCAAAGTCTTTCCCTAGATAGAAGGCTTGGAGAATTTGAGTGGTATTTGGAAAAAAGACAACTCTTGCTCAAGTAGCTATTATTGTTAACAGATTAAGAACAATGCTAGATAAGGACAGAGAGGTGTAGAAATTCTCCGAGGTCTTGTGGATACTCATGTCCCAGCATACAATTTTAACTCAGGCACCACCCGAGATCTTGGCTTTGAGACCACTGCGCCACAACTAGAAGTCCTGATTCCTAGAGTGTCAGTATGTATGGCTGAGATTGGTCATCCTCTTAACATCGCCTCTGGGCCTAAGTAGACCCCCACTTTTAAGGTTAATAAGGTACCTGTATGTTTCAGTTCTGCCACTCCTAATGCTTCTGCTTCTGGTGGCAATGCTAGAATTCCTACTTGTCCTAGTGGTGGGGTCTATGCTAGTATGGGGGTTGGCGATTTTGGTGGTGATTCCACTGATCATGTTTCATCCTTTGATCCTGTCTTGAATGCTTCATTGAAAAATATAGGACAAATAAAAAAGTAGTTGGTGAACCTAACTGCCTCTTCTTCTCAACCTCTATTTCAACCCTTCTTTCATCGTAGTCCTTTTTCCATCAATATTTTGAACACTCCTAGATCCCTTAAGCGATGGAGATTCCAAAGTTTGAAAAGTATAGTGGTCATGGAGACTATTAGATGCACATTTCAGAATTTAATGCCCTATGCACTAACTTAATCCACCATGATTCTTTGATGGCAAAGAATTTTCCATGATCCCTTAAGGACAATGCTCTTGAATGGTATTGTTCCTTGTCATACAATTCCATTTTCTCGTTTGATTAGTTGGTGAATCAATTCTCGAGATAGTTCCAAGCTAACATCGGACTGAAGATGGCTTTATTTGATCTCATCTAATGCAAGGAAGGGGACCAAAAAAAGGTTATTGACTTCATCACTCACTATCAAGCATTTTTTTCTCAGATTTCTTATCCTTTACCATATTTTGATGTTTAGTTCTTCATTGAGAACTTACAGACGTGGCAAGAATTTTTTTCCCTTATTAAGTATCCTTCATTTACACATCTATGTGTAGCATTGTGTGAATACCGATAGATGGTTTCTCAGTTCGGGGGTTCATCCTCATGCCCCCATCCCAATAAACAGTCAGTAGTGTTGGTTTTTGGAAAGAATAAGGCTATTATGAATGTTATATCTACATCTAAAGATAAAGGTACAGGGTGCAATAGGCATTTTACAAAACTATCTAAATCTTATACTATGTCTTGAAAAAGTTACTATAAGATAAAATTTCAACATTCCCAAAATTTCAACCTCTTTTCAAGATGTATCCTAAGTGGTGCGATGTGCACAAATTTTGTCAATTCCATCGAGTGCATGAGCATGACAAGCGATGTGTATGCCTTCATCATGAGATTCAGGATCACATTGATGATGGGATTATTTGTCTCGATGGAAGGAAATAGAACCCCAATAAATTTGTAGCCAAGGCTAACAATGAGTTATAGATTTACATCGATCCATTTCCTTCTTACTCTACAAACCTAGCCACACAGTATTCTACATCTTCTTAGCTAGTTCAATCTAAGTATGTGAACATGGTCCCATTCATGTGTATTCCTTTTGCTAAGAATGTGAGTGTTATGCCTGATATAACTTTTACCTTGCATGATTTACCAATAAACAAGGAGCCTTCCTTGTTGTACATTCCTGCTTGGATTAATGGAAATGTCGTGATTGGTGTCATGATCAATTTGATGAGTTGGATGAATGTGATAATAGAGGAAACCTTGTTCATAAATAGTTTACATAAGGAGAAATACAAATAGTCACAAACCACTCTCCGTACTCGTGATGGAATTTCTATTACCCTTATGGGCACCATTTATTTATCAGTCTTGGTAGGACCCAAGGCTATTGATGTGACATTTGTTATGATCCTAGAATCTGACCTATTCAAATTTATTCTAGGCATTCCATGGCCAGCCTCAATGAATGATGTTTCCTCTGTAATCCATAAATGCTTAAAGTTCCCTCATGAGGGCACAATGCCCGTGGTTCATGATACTAGCTATAAACCGCTGGTGTCACTTGAGGAATTTTCTTTGGATCACTTTTGGCCCACCCTGGTCAGACCTCTCCCTTCAAGGGGAGATTTTTTATATCAAACTTATGTTAAGTATAAGACTAGGGGATCGATGCCAAAGGTTAGTTTTCTTGTCTCTCCTTATGCTATTTCTATAAAGGTCTCTATAATAGCACAATAGCAAGCTACTTCTTTGGCCCCGTTAAAAGGGAAGGAGAATCTTGCTCATGCTCTAGAGCCTTCTCCTATATTTTTGATTTTTCTTGCTTCTACTTCTTGAATCATGGTGGCATCCTTGGTTCCTGATCCTATGTCTCGCATGGGGAGTGATGTTGCTCGCATGGAAGAAGGCAAAGCGCTTGGATTTTTAGTTACCCGTTCTGCCCACGGTTCCCTGACCCACTATCTATGGCAAGGGGAAGCATTCTTGTGGGGTTGTTCCTGTGTCTTGATCTCCACATCCTCTCACTATTCTTCCACTTGTCCCTCGAGTAGCGAATGGGAAGAGGCTCGCCACCAAGGCCCTTGTGTCTATTTCTCCTTCTATTGATGTTTCTACTTCTATGCCTCCTCCTCCTTCTCCTACTCAAGAGATCACCCTTCCACGAGAAATGGTTGTGAAGGATACTCCTGTAGTTGAGCAGTAGCCTCTGACCTCTTCTCAGGCTATGTCCTCTAGTGCTCGTAGCTGATGTAATCAGATTGCACGTGAGCACAAGTGAAGGCTCTAGCCGTAGAGAACACCACCTCATAGAAGATGGAGGGGGAGCTAGTTGCATCTATTTCTAAATCTTCTTTTGTTGCTCTACTTCCTTCTACTATTCTTGCTTTAGTTCCCATCTCATTTGTCTTGCTTCTAGCTCCTCTTGTGTGTCTTGATGGCGCTCACCCCAAAAGGGTGCAAATCTTCATTGCTCCCTCTATGGAGCCTCCTCTTATAATGTCCCTCTCAACCATCCCTCCTTTTTGAAAACCCATTGACATGCCTTATACAAAGGTGGTGTCCTTTGCAGCTTTGTCTTCTTCTTCCTTCACTTTTGCTTCTTTTGAGGGGATCTCACATCCTCCGTTGAAGCGTAAGTTGGAGGATGACCTCACCACATGTGATAGTTGTTAGAGGGGTTTTCCTTCTTCAGAGGCTAGTTCTATTTTGTCTTGCATCATCCTTGTGACAAAGGTAGCCCCCGCTTCCCTGGAGTTGGTCATCACCCCTCTTTCTAAGGTCAAAAGTGACTCTTAGGTGTTTCATCCTTCCCTCATTAAGTTGACATAAGACACTCTTGAAAAGTGCATGTTCAACTTGGTGGATGATATCCCAACTTTGTCCTTGATTTTTGTGAAATCAATGATTTTTTTCATAAGAACTTAGTGAAGAGGACCTAGAGGGGCCTTCTTCCTCGGATCTTGTTGTAGGTGAGTCAAAGGGTATTTCCTTTGCTATCCTGCCCTTGACTCAATTTTTATTTTTACTTTGTCCTCATGTGCTCTTCTTCATGTTTTGAGCAATTTGGGGATTGATGATAGTTCATAAATAAACTATATTATATCTATCTATTTATATCTATGAACAGTTCTGACCACAAATTATGAGATCTCCCTATCTCTTGATTTCTTCGTCTTTGTCTATCTTCTTTGTAATGTTTTGGTTTCAATGTGTTGTCCCTCGTGTGCATGACAACATACCATAGATACGTCACACCACAAGTACATCTTGTCATGTGTTGCGTGGCACAACATATCTACCTCTCATTTCTCTCCTTAGGATGCCATGTGCTCCTCTATGTAACACACATCATCCTAAGGTGGGCTACCATGCTTTTCTAATTTTCAACATGGAAAATTCTTTCAAAAAGATTCCTTGGTTTCAAATTTCTTTATAATGAATTATTTGACAAAAGAATCCCTTGTTGAAAAATCACATTTTCTAGAAGGATGTATTCTCTCAAAAAATGAATCCTTGATGAAATTCTCTTTTAAAAAGGATCTTGTAAGTGAAAGAGTGAAAAATTTCCTTTTGAAAAAGGAGTATTCTTTCTAATGAAAGAGTCTGAAAACTTTCCTTTAAAAAATGAGCATTCTTTCCAACGAAATCCTTGATGAAAGATCTTTCAAAAGGATTCCTTGATGATAGAATCACTTGCAAAAAATTGTATGTCTTTAAAATGGAGTGTTCCTTCATAAGGGCCCCTTGGTTTCTTGATGTCTTGAAGGGTTACCTACTGAAAGATCCCCTTTTTGAAAATTGCTTTCTAAAAAAAGGGACTCCTTGGTGTTTTGATTTCTTGAGGAGGATTCTTTTGTGTCTTTTGTCTGATATTTGATGTTGCATGTCTTGGTGCTAGACATCTTTTATCTTGGAGTCTAGCTTGGGGGTAGCCTGACTAGACCCATCTTTTTTGTGATTGTCCTGCAACGTAGTCTATAGCAGCCGCATGCTTATCTATCTAATTAGTGTGTGTCTTGTGTCTATCTAATCAGATTGTGTCTTATTATGTCAGGTTGTGTCTTCTTATGTCTTATGAATTGTGTCTATTATGATTCACTCTCTCAAGATAATTTTTGATTCCAACCATTCTCTTGATCATTCTAACACTTCTAGTAGCTTCATACTTTGGTTCTACAACCTCTCTTTTCTCCAATGCCATTGCTATTGTATGTTCATGAAACTCCACCTCCTTGGTGTAGTGATATTTTTCTTCTTCTTCCTCTATTAGCATTGAGTGCTTGTAAAAGGGAAGGTGCTATTGTGCCTATTTTATTATTTTCATTGTTTTTCTTGTAGAGTAGCATCCATGTTGTCATTTATCTCTAATATATTGTGTCTTTTCTATCTACTTCTTGATTTATTTACTACAATATTGTTGTCTATTGGTTGTTCATGGAGGTGGGAACACCAAAACAAGGACTTGACTGAGGTAAGTTCCAAAACATAAACCAAACATTATTCTTGTTACTGTGTGTGTAGGTGTTGTTCAATTGCTTGGAGCTAGCTGGAGGATTAGACCTTGATTAAGTTGGCATTCTTCTTCATTCTTTGTCATTTTTCTATTAGAGTAGCTTTCATAGTATTCTTCTTGTTGTACTTTTCATTTTCATTGATTTTTGTCAACTATACAACCAAAGCATTCGGGTTATCAGTAGACCCTATGTGTTTCTGGCTACTACTTGACCCTCTGTTTGTATAGGATGTTGACACATCTATGAGACTCCAGCATGACACATTGAAGTTTGACTCCTGTACTGTCATCCTTTGGCTAAGAGCCATCTGGTCTATAGTTTGAGACCTCTGTGATTGGCTCACCTGGTTCCAAAAACATCTATCAAAAGTAGAAGGAAAACAAAGTCTTGTTTACCCTTCCCTTCTAGCTTATCTTTTTCTTCCCAATTTATTAAGTAGCTTGAGGTTGTTTAAAATATTTTGCTCCGTTAGGCTCTTCCATGACTTGAGAGTCTCGAGGGAAACAAATCCCCCTTCTCTATAGAAATAAAAAATCATAGGGGGTAGTTAGAATAATATAGGTTGGATATTTATTGTAACTATTTTTCAACTTAGTAAACCTAGTATCCTTGGGGAAATAAAAGGGAGAAAAATCATGTTTATCATGTCTTAAATTTGGGAATTCAATTTGGGTTAATCATTGTGTTAATTTACCAAGTTGTATGTTACATATTTAGGAGGAAATCATTGTTTTCCTAAGTGGTTTTGAACAGTTCAATTATGGAAAACCTTGTGATGAATTTAATATTGAATATCTTAGTTATTTCCTTTAATTGAATTTTAAATGTTAGTTCCTTTATGTAAAGGTTAATAAAATTAATTATGGTTTAATTTATTTAGGGTTAGTAGTTTCAGGCCCTCAATAGTGTCATAGTGGCATGACCACCTTGCTTTCATATAATGAACTTGTAGGGATCAACCCTAGGGTGATTTCCCTTGAGGTGTCTTATGTAGACATCTATCCTCAATTAGGGTATCCATCATCAAAGGGTGTGTGAGAATGAATCCGCACACCCACTCAAGTTTTATCCCTCTTCCTCACTCTTTAGTGGCATGCCAACAATTATGTTACATGCAATAGATGCACACATTACTCTACCATGTTGAGAAGGGTAGATGTGTTAGCTATCAATTTAAACAAAAAATGTTAGTTGTGTTTTTTCCCATAGGATAAATTATGGGCATGACAAAAAAGTTGACTATATTGGCATCTAATTAATTTCCCTCCATTGAGGACTTTTTGGTAAAATCCAATCCACTAAGATCACTTTTTTAAGGTTGTGGAAAGGATAAAGATAGAAAGGCATGAATTTTTTTGATCTTACCTAAGCTTCAAGGACCCTTTCAAGTGTTCTCTTCTACCTTATATTCCACTATGTACATAGTGGGAGATACATTCACCTTTCCATCATTAGAGGGTTTTTCTAATCACTTGGCATGGGAACAAGCTAAGCTGACAAAATTATATTCACTTTCTAGTTTATAAACTAATGGATTGGTTGTTGAGTCATCTAAGGGAAAAGGTAAGAAGACATAGAAGCCTAAGATAAAGCATACATAAAGTACTGATAGTTCTTCTAAGTTTAAGTATAAGTCATATTAGAAATTCCAATCCACACCTAAAAATGATAAATATTGTAAGCTTGGTGAGTCTTCCTCTAAGGTGAAGAAGAAATAAAGATATCCTTTCAATTTTTGTGGAAAGGAGGGACATACATTTACTAGATGTTGGAAGAGATTGGAGACATTAGACAATTCCATGCAGAAACACACCATTTCACCATTTAAGTTTTCTTCCACTAGTACATGCAAAGGTCATGCACAATTGGATTAGACTCCGTAGTCTCACATTATATGACTCATTCATATGATGTACTTGAGCATATAATATAAACACTTCTCATATTTAAATAGGTATCTTTTCACAAATTTCAATTTTGGGTTCTAGGATTGTACAAATGATCGATAGTTATATTGAGGGTGTTCTTGTTCTCAAGATATCTACTAATCTTCTCTTTTTTTACCAAATTTGTCACATTGTGGATGGGTAATATAGTTTATTTTTCACCTAATGATCTTGTAATTCATGATATTGATCATCCAAATACATTTATTTCTTCAAGTGGAGCTGATCATGAGTCTAGATTATATAGGTCCCATGATATTGACCCATCCAATGGTTCATCACACATAGCACATGCAAATTATTTGAGTAAAATTTAGCATAAACATTTTGGTCATGTCAACCATAGGTATCTAAAAAAATTGAGTATATAGGAGATGGTATTTGGTCTTCATAAGGTTTCATACATAGGTGGTGTTTATCAAGGTTGTATTCTTGGAAAACTTCATTAGGAGACCTTTCCCAAGGGAAAGGCCCATCATCCTTCTACCTTATTGGAGTTGGTACATAGTGACCTTATGTCCTTTTCGACTCCATTTTTAGGATCCAAGTATGTTATTACCTTCATTAATAATTACTCTTATCACACATAGGTGTACTTTCTCAAGGATAAGAGTGACGTCTTCCCACTTTTAGGACATTTAGGGTGCTTGTGGTGAAACAATCAAGTTCTTCTATTCAAAATATATAGAGATAATGGGGGAAGATATGAACCAAGAATTTTAGGACTATTGCATTGAGCATGGCATTTATCATTAGTTTATGGTTCCTTATAATTCTTAGTAGAATGGTGTTATCAAACATAAGAACAAATAACTCAAGGAGATGGTTAATTGTATACTTCAATCTCACTATATGGATCCATTTGTTTGGGACAAGGAAATCAATTATTCTAATTATATTTAAAATTACATTCCCTACGAGGAAGTTTTAAATATCACTCTAAAAGGAGGCTTGGTTGAATATCAAGCCTAATGTTTCCTTCTTTAGGGTATTTGGTAGTAAGGCTTGGGCATTCATGCTAGATGGTTGACATAAGGAAATGCAAAAGAAGATTCAACCATTCATTTTTGTTGGCTATTGTTAGGATATGAAGGCTTATTAACTATTTTATCCCACCATGAGAGATGTCTGATTCAAAGAGTATTTCCTATAATTATATTCTACATTTGCTTCTTCTTCATTAGTAATGGCTCCATATTCTTCATCTCATGAGGATAATTGTACATTAGAGGGTACTCTATATGATGGTTCAATATCACCACCCCCTACACCACCACTTCTACCTCCTACCACTCATTTTTCCCAAGTGGCCTTGGAATACTATTCAAGAGGTTGGATCTTTAGCTGGTGATCCTATGGCTTCTCATCACACTCACTCTCAATATTCTAGTAATAGTCTTTTGATTTATGTTACATCCTTTGATCTACATAGTTTTTCAAAGGCTTCAAGTATTCCAGAGTGAAATCAGGCTATGGATGAGAATTATTATTCATAAATAAAGAATCACACATGGGATTTGGTTTCTCTTCCTCTAGGGAGAAATATATTTTGGTGAAATTGGGTGCACCACACCAAGTATGTAGCAGATGTTTCTATTGAGTGAGACAAGGAACATATTGTTGCTAAGGTTTTATCATAGGTCAAGATATGAATAGTTTGAGACATTATCCCCTATAGTCAAGATGGAATTTTTTAAGGTCTTGTCATTTATCTAATTGCATTTGAGGGGTGACCTATTTACTAGATGGATGTGAAGAGTACATTCTTACATGATGATATTCATGAGGATATTTACAAGGATTAGCATCCACGACTCATGTAGGAGTCTTCTCTTATTTGTAGGCTATGACATTCTTTTTATATTCTCAAACAAACCCTTAGAGATTGGTATGGGAAGCTAGACGGTTTCCTAAGTGTATCAAGTTTCACATGTTACCACTTTTATCACACCATGTATATTTAGAGGCATGGAGTTGATATTTGTTATTGGTCTTATACATAAATGATTTTATTCTTAGTAGTAGCTCCTCCTCCATGCTTCAAGATATTTGGAATTCATCGATGGGGCACTTTGACATGACAAACCTTGAACTTTTTCACTTCTCTCTTGGTCCAAGTTCTTTATTATGGGACACTCATGAACAAAAGTTGGGTTTCTTGAACTTAGCTCTCCACACCAATTACACAAAAGTGCCACCCCTTCCCATCACTCTCTCAAGCTTTAAGGCGCCAAATATGAGGGACACCCTATCTATGCTAGCATTCATCTTTTGGTTGGATTCATATGTTGATGTTCATGTCTACCAATTGGGTGCAACCTTCCACCTGAAGATGGTGAGCAGGGAGAAATCTTACATAATGGACTTTGCAGACACCATTGCTGATGCTATTCATTATCAACTGGAAATTTTTTTCTTAGAATACCTTCAAGTATTCTTTTTTTCTCTTGCATACGATTCTTTCCTAGAACACTAAATTCCTATCATCATACTTTATCGTCAACTCCATCGAGACAGATTTATTCCCCCAAAATGTGATCCTCATCTTTGAGTGGACCCACATCTTATCATTCATGTTAAATTACCATGAGTTCTCACAATGTTTTATGTGCTTTTTAGTAATCAACCTCAGCCCAGACCCTGTCACTAAATGAATAAAAAATTGCCAGCTAGAATGGCTCATTGACTACAAGACTCCATGTGACTAGTTCTTCAAAACCCACTTCACTTTCGTCAGGGTCCATGGTTTCAAGGAGGAGTCATTCTGATTCCTGGGCATTCTCATGGATAGGACCTTGGCCTTAGAGTTGTCTCATCAGCTTGACATGGTAGACTTGGCGTATGGTGCAGGTTGCAAGAAGATGGCCATGTATGATGTCCCTGTTGTCACATAAAACTGCACCCTACTGAATAAGAGTTTGGTGTTCTAATGAAACAATGGAAACAACCTCAAGGTTATGGGACCTTGCACAAATGAGGTTGAATCTCTAGAGAAGGCCGACTTTCTCTTCTAAATTAAGTGCAAATGTGTTGGTCTAACCCAACACATGAAATCTATTACTACCCTAATCTAACAAGTCACAAAGGAAGGGATAGAAGGAGAACATGAAAATGAAAGGAAGGTGATGCACCAAGATAGAATGTGTTTCTCCCTACTTCTAAATAGCGTAATACATCAATAAATCAAATAAACACATAATCAGACATGAAGGTAAAAGGATTTTACTCGAACATGCAAGAGATGACAATGATAATAGTTGAACTTTATTAACATAAAAGATTAGAAGCAATATTTACAATGGTAGAATGAAAAAAATGCAATGTATCCAATAGAAAAACCCTAGAGAATCCAGAGGAAGAACCCCTCAAAAAGATACAATCATTTCCTTTATAGTTCAGGCATAATTGATGACTGAATTCAAAACCCTAACCCTAGCCTAACTAGGGTTTCCAGGAAGATGAATTCAATCAGATTAAAAAAATGATCTGAATTTCTCCCATTACAGAGCATCATAACTAGCCATAAATGCTCTGAAAACTTGAACAAGCCCCAAAATGATGACTCATATGAATGCAGGATGGGTGCCCATGAAATCCATAGCAAAATATTAGACTAGCATACCTTGACAAGAGAATATAGCATCTACAACACCTCAAGGAGTAACTGCACTGACCAAAAATAATACAACCTTGAAAAAGCATGAATATGCGTTCCATAGTCGATTAGATTTGATCTAGTAGCTAGGAATGTCGTTGAGAAATCAATTCTACAAATATGTTGTGAACAAGAGCAATTGACCATTGAAGTTTGAATACTGGCCATTGGATTGGAGATGAAGGACCGAGATTAGATTTCCAAATAAAATTTAAAACATGATCGTTGATTACAGGAGAATTAAGATCAATGAACATTGTGTACCTTTAATACATCGCTTATTCATTCAAGAGAAAAAAGACAACAATTCACAATGCACTATATGCAATGAAAATTTGACACTTGTTGCCTAAGATGCGTGTCATACTATCCCTCTATCGCACATTGAATTTGGACCCATCATATCACTACTATCACACATCGCACAAAGGTCTTCAACTCTTATATTTATAACTGTGATGCATCAGAAGCTAGCAATGATCGTCTGATCACCATCTTTAAATCTAGGCCCTTAGATTCCTTTATTTATACCTCATCGCTCATCACAAAAAGGCTCCATGCTAATTATTTCCAAACCACGATGTGAAGAACCCTCATGATGACTATCAGATGCTTGCCTTCAAATATGGATCGTTGATGCTCTCATCATAACAAACAAGACTATTACAAAAAGCACCTGGGCGACATCATTCATAACAACGATGTGAATGATGCACATGATGATTGTTAGATTATCTCCATTGAATCTAAATCGTTGAATCACACAAGGAAAACCAAGGCCCTGGACCCACCAAGACACCTGATGCCCACCCACTGTCATCACCATCCCATCAGGATGTCGAAGGGACCATCATTAATGTCCCTTTGATATCTACATGTCCCCCTGAAAAAAAGATCTTTTCATCCATCAGAATGTCGAAGGGACTGCAAAACAACTCCCTTCGACATTGTAATGTCTTCTCTACATTGCTCTTTGTGCAAAGGCTTCTTTACTTTGGATCATAACCCCAATGCATATAACACCCATGATGACTGTTAGATCACCATCTTTAAATCTGGGTTGTTCATCACACATCACGCATTTGACTTGAGCCTTTCAACATGAAACACCAATGCAAAGAGTCCACGTGATGCGAAGGGACATATAGGCCATCACGTATCACATAAGTGAAATACAAAGGCCAAAAGATTATAGTGACAAGCAATGCAAAGGAAATGAGTTCATCACTCATTGTAGAAATGAAGCCAATGAACGTTAAGGTTTCAGCGGTGCATGATACAAATACTTAAGCGGTGGTAATTAGCATGTGCTTCAAAGTTGTTCATAAAAGGGAGTCGTGCTTAGGTAAATAAGACAAGCAAAAATTAATTTCTTGGCCCTCACACATAAGACTTTTAATCAAATATTTAAACTAGGGTTGCAATCGGAAGACACGAGTAAAGAGGCTGGTAAAAACATGACCACCTAAGACATAAGTTGTAACTTAGCCAACCGAGGACTGGGTACAAAAGGTCAATGAGAAAACATAACAAAAAGTGACAAGGCAAAAGAACTAAGGTTTTAGGAGGGTTTAAACCCTACATGCAATTCAAAACCCTAATCAGACATAATTGAGGAGTTTCCAAAACCCTAAAGACCCAGATTCATCAAAAGTAATCAAGGATTTCAACAGGATGCACACATAGGATCTCTTTGATTGGATATAAATGATGTTCATCCAAGGGTGACATAAAATATGCCAACATTTTGGTGATTTATGTGGGATGGTTGCTTGCTAATCATAGAATCTAGGGGCCTTATCAATCCATTGGGCACAAATTCATGAAGGGAATTTACAAAATTGGGTCTCCCAAGGGAAAAAAAAACATGTGCAGGCCCGGACTTGGAGGAAAGCATGGAAACTAGGAACATGCATTCCATTAAGGAGAATGTAGGGTGTGCAAAGCAATTATGGAAAATAAAAATTTACAATATGTACATGAAAACTCAACACTTATTAGAAATAAGGTTTGAGATGAATCCTATTTACTGAGATCTGGAGAATCTCACCATCCAACCTAGAAAGATGGAATGCATTGGCCTTCTTGCAGCTAGTGATGACATATTGACCACTCCAAATGGCATCAAACTTGGAATGTCTTCCAACTTTATCTATGTCTGCATCCCATTTCAACACTAGATCTACCTCTTGGAAAAATCTATGAATTAATTAAATAATCAAAATTATTTAATTAATAGAGGACTTGTGACCTTAGAAAATAATTAAATAATTAAAATTACTTAATTATTAATGATGAAAAAGGAAATAATGAAGAATTTAGGAGTCGCGAGCCTAGGAAAAATTTTAGTGTCTAAATTTTTCCCCTCTTTGATACAATGTAGTCTATCATGTTGTGTCAAAAAAAAATTAGTAAAAACATGCCCTAGTGTAGACATGGTAGATCCATGCCCCCTCAAATTTTTTTTGCAAATTTTCAAAAAAATTGGAAATTGTTCCAAAAAGTCAATTTGATAGCTAGGAGTTCAATGGTCGTGATAGAAATGATTTCAATGTCATTTAGGGGGTCAAATTGAGGTTTAAAGGGCCAAATAGTGCGTCTTGTACACAACCCTAGCACAAACCCTAGGTTGAATTCCTATAAATATGCATTTGATGAGGGAAAATTCTCATTTGTGCTTTTCAAAGTTAGAAATCTAGGAGATTTATGAGAGAGAAGCTGAGAAGATGTCACTGGTTCCACACTCCGCACATTGAGGCTATCGCATTTGCACCTTCCAATGACCTAAGGTAGCACAAGACTCGATATGTACTCTAATCCCACTGTGTGAATTTTTTGATTTTTGTGCATTTAGGGCTAGGAAAAATTTAGTAGGCAATTATGTCGAATGTTGTTTGACACAATTGCATGCACAAATGACACAAGTGACTGTGGTTCACTGTAATTTCCATGTCATGACACAACTGCTAGGACACGGGGGGTCGGTTGTAGTGCAACACATCTGATAAGGTGTGCCACATTTGCTTCCTACATCGCACCTGTGACCAAGAATGATGCAATTGAAAGGGGAAATGACACAAGTGTGAGGGAAATGAAACAACTGATGAGGGGTTGACCGCAATTGACCCTAGTGACACATTAGCTGAGGCATGCGACAAAATTGCAGCTGCATAACACATATGCACAAATAGTGATGCAAATGATTTCTACGACGTAATTGACGAGCAAAATAACACAATTGACTAGTTAAAATTTTTCCCCAGTTTAGGGTAAAATGACTTGCTTAGATTAGGTCCAGTATGTCAAATGAAGGTTTTTAAGTGACTTAATTACTTTTGTGATAACCTCAGGTTGCTCTTCCCCCTATCTATACATGGGAGTGATGACCAATGACATTTCGACTTTGGGATCAACTATCGGATGCCAAGAGGCACACACTGCTAGATCTAGGATTATTTTATTTGTCACATATATGCCCATTGTGAGGGAAAACAAATAGATGATGACAGCGCTAGTGGAGCGATGGCACTCTGAGACTTGCACATTTCACTTGCCGACCAGGGAGGCATACAAGATACTGCAACTACCAATTCACGGGCAGTGGGTTAGAAATGATCTTGCTTGAGGGTTGTAGTCGATCTATGATTGCTATGAGTATGAGGATGTGTTAGAGCTTGGCGTGTAGGGTTATGAGATCATATGGGAGACCCTAGTAGAGAGATATGATAGGTTTGACTGTGTTTTGTGCACATTGATTGATGACATCCTGATTCCAGACTGTAGGGGCCATGGTTTCTTAGTAGGGTGCAAAGAGATGCTAGCGGGTATGATGTTGGATCAAACAATCTATGCTTGGGGACCATGTTTGTTGGGTATGCTTTATTTCCAACTGCATGACATCGCCTATTAGGGTGGGTAGAGCATGAGTTGCAAGGTGACATTATTGATGGTATGGGCATGGGAGCACATAGCAGTGTTTCGACTAGCAGTGGGATGATAGTTAGGAGATGGGATGTCGTATGCATATTTGAGCAAAATTGACCTATGCTTGATGTAGACACTAAAAATTGTTCTAGGCTTGCGACTCCTAAATTCTTCATTATTTCCTTTTTCATCATTGATAATTAAATAATTTTAATTATTTCCTAAGGTCACAAGTCCTCTATTAATTAAATAATTTTGATTATTTAATTAATTCATTTTCTAGCTTTATTTTTTCTTTGATTAATTAAATAAATTTTATTTATTAAATTACGTCACTAATGTCTCGTTCTACTATAATTAAATAAATTTTATTCATTTATTTAATTGTCTAGTCATCTTTCAACTATTATTAAATAATTATTTTAATTATTTAATTATTCTTTATCCCTTTTCTATCATCAAAATTAAATAAATTTTATTTATTTAATTGCTTACTAACTTTTCCTTATCTTCCAAATTTTGAATTAAATCATTATTTAATTCAAAAGATCAACATGTCACATGTCTTCTATAATTAAATAATACTTTTATTATTTGATTATTCATTTAAATTTCTGCTACAACCTCTTTATCCATACCAATCTTATCTTCCACATCAAATCTTATCTCTTGACATCTCATTCATTTTCAGCCTTTGATTGGATTATCTCATAATTCAATATCAACCCTTCATCCTTATCATTTGCCCTAATTTTTCCCTAACCCTATTTCATACTACAACTTTTATTCTTGACCATTGATCTTTAGGTCAAATTAACCTTTTAATCTCAACCCTTCATTCAAAATTGTCTTTTCTATAAAAGACCCCTATCCTTGTCATTTTGGCATCTAGTCTATCTCATCCACAAGTTATCTAGAGACATCTTGCTATCTTGTCAACTTAGCTATCAAGTCAAGTAAATTTTTAGCCAATCATATTCTTCAATATTTTTCTTTGTCATTGTCATTATGCTTATTTGCACACTCAAAATCTGAGGTCAATTATTCATATCAAGCAAAATAGAGAAGTACAATGAAGGTGAATCAATGGTGGCATGAAGACTCTTTGGTAATATTGTTTTATGTTTTATGTCTTTATGCTTATTTGTAATTCATTGTTTATTAGGGTTTGATTTACATGCATTGCTACCTAACCTTGATAATTTTACCTTGATTACACTATGCTTGATGTGTTTCTATGTCTTGCATAAATTTGTTCTTTGTTTCCTCCAATTCCAAGAGCTCAACTAGACTTACTGTCATATCATCATTTTCTTCTAACTCTAGCTAATGTGCCAACTCAAGGGAAGGAAACTCCAATGATAATGGTAAACTTGCTTCCCTTCCATAAACTATCATGAAAGGAGAATTACCAATTTATCTTTTAGGAGTAATTCTATCATCCCAAAGGGTTGTCTTCAACTTGCTATGCTAGACCCTTTGGTTGTCATCAATGGTCCTTTTAATAATCCTGATGAGATTTTTATTTGAAGACTCAGGCAAGCCATTACCCTGAGGATAATAATTAGATGAGGTCTTCAAGTAAATGTCATGCTTCATTTCCAAATCAAGGATTTGAGCACTAGTAAAAGCCTTAGCATTATTTGAAATGATGGTGGAAGGAGTGCAAAATATGGTAACAATTCCATCAAGAAATTTTAAAATTGAAGCATCAATGGCATCCTTCAAGGCAACTGCCTCTGTCCACCTTGTAAAGTAATTTGTGGCTGTTAAAATCCACTTATGACTAGCACTTGATGGTGGATTTATCATACCAATAAAATCCAAACCCCACTATGTAAATGGCTGATCAACTTGAATGGGGTGAAGAGGGAGGGTAGCCAACCGTTGCTTTCTAGAAAAGAAAGCACACTTTTTGTAATTTCTCACCTGTTTGTGACCATCATTGAACAAAGTTGGCCAATAATAACCAACCCTCATGATCTTTACAACAATAGTCCTTGCAGAAAAATGGCCACCTGAAGAGCCATCATGGAATTCATTTAGAATTATGTTGACTTGGTCTACTTCTATGCATCTTAATAGGACTCCATTGAAATCTTTTCTGAAGAGTATGCTGTCCACTATGACATAGGGAATGTATTGTAATCTAGAATGTCTTCTTTTGGTCCTATTTAGACCTAAAGAATATCTACCTTCCTGTAAAAAGGTAGTCATATCATGCACCCAACTACCTTGTATGTTTTCATTTGGTGATTTTTCTTGTAGCACAAGGGTAGCCTCTATAGGAGTCTCAAATGTTGAGACAGGTTGTTCACACAACCCTTTGCCTCTCACTAGTTTAGTGATTTTGATGTCAACATCATACTCCATCACTTTGGTGATCCATTTGGCCCTTTTTTCATTGATATCTCTGCTCAATAGGAACTATTTAACACTGACATGGGGCACCATTAGTTGTATCTTGTTATTAGACAACATATGTCTGAATTTTTTCAATGCTATAACAAAAAAAAGAGCTTTTTTTTCAATGAAGCTATACTTGACCTCATAATCTTTAAGCCCTTCACTAAAGAAAGCAAAAGGCTGCTCCATATTTTCTTTATTTAGCTGAGTTAGAATAGTTGATAAACTTGATTCACCCCCAAAGGTATAAATAATGAAATCCTTGTCATAATTAGGATTGACAAGGGTAAGAGCTTGAGAATTTTCTTATTTGATAGCCTCAAAGCTATCTTTACCTTCCTTGGTCCATTTGAAGACCATGATTTTCCTGAGCATAGAGGTAAGAGGCTTACCCAAAGCAACAATATTTGGAATGAACCTCCTCACAAAGTTAATTGTGCCTAAGAAAATTTGTAATCCCTTCTTGTGACTGGGAAGTGGGATAGCCAACATTTTTACTCTTATAGGATCAATGACCATGCCATCCTTTGAAACAATGTGCCCAAGAAGCCTGCCCTGATCAGTAGTGACACATTTATTTGGATTTAGAGAAATACCATATTCCCTACATTTTTGAAATACTTGCTCAAGGTGACTAAAATGGTCTTTTGCATGCTTTGAAAACACTATGATATCATCCAAGTAGACCAAAACAAACTATCTAAGCACACCTTGAAATACCATATCCATGGCTCTCTAAAAAGTGGCAAGTGCATTGGTTAGAACAAAAGGAATTTTACAATAAGCATAGGTGCCCAACTTTGTCGTAAATGTTGTCTTATGCTGATTAGATTCTTGGACTAGAATTTGGTTGTAGCCCGAGTAACCATCCAAGAAAGAAAACCTTTTTGACCCACTGACTCTTTGCAAAATTTGCTCCATTGAGGGAAGGGGATAATGATCCTTTAGGGAGGCTCTACTTAGATCCTAAAATATACACAAAGTCTTATTTTCCCATTCTTTTTTTTTACGGGAACAAGATTTGCAACCCATGAAGAATGCTTGATGGGAAAAATTATTCTAGCCTCAATCAATTTGGCCAATTCATTTCTCATCAAAAGCTCAATCTTAGGATCTATAGGCATTTGTTTTTGCCTTACAGGTTTGGCATCAGGGTCTAATTCAATGATATGTTGGGAAAGGCCTGGGTCAAAACCCTTTAGGTCCTCATAAGTCCAAGCAACTAAAATATTGTATCTATTGCAAAGATTTATGAAAACATCATGTTCAACAATAGAGCATACTTTTCCCAAGTTTAGAGACTTCCCCTATGAAATTTATATTGGATTTAAGTCACCCTTATTTGCATCTAAGTTCATCCTTTTCTGCTTTAATAGATCATCGAGATTGAAAATGCCTTCAAGGGTGATAAGGCCATTTGGTAGCTTGTTGCTACTTAGCTGCACAATCTGATCACCATACTGATTTTGTAGCTTGGACTAATTTATTTTAGAAAATTCTACCTCATCTTGTAGAAAATTCACTATTTGTTGGTCAATGTCAAAGACTTGCCAGTGATCTTGATTATCTAGAATAATAGGTCTCACAACAAGTCTGATATGTTGCTACTTTTTTCTTGCAATATGTGCTGGTATGTCAAATTGGGCATCAACTGTTGCAAGTCTATCAACATGTTTATTCTAATTTCTTGGAGTTGTTTGGATGTTAAAGCCCTCAAAGCCCTCAATTGGATCCCAAACCCTATGCTTGTAGGATTTGAGTAGATTGTTCTTGGTTGAAATTTGAGTTTTGACTTGATGGACAACCAATTCACTGTCACCAAAAAATTGTAACAATTTGATGTTCCTTTTTTGTGCAAGATGGAGACCTTGGATGAGTGTTTCATACTCAACCACATTGTTAGTGAAACTAAATTTAATCCTAAAAGAGAAATAATATTTCTCCTTGCTTGGAGATACTAACATTACACCAGCACCAACACCATTTTTATTTCTAGAACCATCGAAAAACATCTACCACAATCCCCCTAAGTCTTCTTGAGTTTTCATGAGATTGGGGATAGTAGCATTCTCTTCATAAATGTAATAGGTTCCCAAACTAGTCTCCTCCACTTAACTAATAGTTAATGGGTCAAAAAGTAAAGCACTGCCCCATTCATCCAACAAACAATCAGGTACCTCCTTTATAGGATTTTTAGGCTCATGAACATAGCACTCTTCCTTTTGATAATGCAATGTACAATTCATGTTTATTGGACAAGGAGTGTAAGGCTCTAGATGATACTTTGCTATAGGATTAGATTTGATGGTTGCTTTGGTGCCATATCTAGTTCTAAATAACATGTGAGACCAATCAGTAGATAAGTACCCACCTATCTTAGCAATGAAATCTCTACATAAGCAAATGGAAAAATGAGTAGGGAGGTCTATGACTGAAATGTCTTGCAACACATCACAACCAAGACATGAATTCAAGCACAACTTTAGGTCCTTAATTACTCCCATTGTATTGATAGCAGTGACATCCAATTGTAAAACTTCTCTAGCCACCGGTTCATTCTTGATACCAAGCATGTCAGCAATCCCCTTAGGCATGACTAAACTACTTGCCCTTGAATCTATCATACAATTATGCACTATATTATTTCCAATAGTTAGAGAAAGATAAAAGGTAGGTGGCTTACTGATTTTGCTTGAATTACCTTCCTCTTTGGGTTGCACTAGGCTGCTTGATGTAGTAGTCTGCTCTTTTTCTTGTACATCATCCATTTGTTTATGTTCCTTTAAAGCTTGTTGTAGCAAATCCCTTTATGATGGGATAGATAGAACCTCCCACATAGTAAAATTCAGATTGAACTTCTTCATTTGCTCCACTATGTTGAAAGGAAGTTGACTAGCTTTAGAAGGAACCTTTGTAACATGGACTCTATTCTTGTTTGTGTGATCTTAGGCTACTCCACTACTTGTTTAGGCTTGTTAATAGGATGATTTGATTGTGGAATCTATGTTGTTCTACCTGTTGGTCCAACAATTTTCACTTGGTTGAGGTTGTTGAGAGGCTGATGCTTTCCCAACCATGGAAGATCTACCACCCTTCATTGCTCTTTTCTTTGATCTTGTATTCTAGGTTGTATCTGTATTTGCTTGGCTTACACCACATAAATCTTCTTGGACTCAAATGAAAAATGAGGAGTCTTCACATGTATGATTTGATTACTAGTAGCCATTTGGTTTGTGCCAATCTGTTGCTCTGAAGTAGAGGTTTCATTTTGAGCCACTAGAGTTTGCACAAACTCTCCATTTTGATAAGCATTTTGATTATGAGCTTGCTCAAAATGGTAACACCATTCTTACTCCTGGGCTAGATTATTTTTCATTGGGACCACAACCTTAGAATTTCCATTAGTAGTTGTGTGCATGCTGTTCATAGGCTTAGTATGATTCCATTGATTTTGTCCTTGATAAGGTGGCCTATTTTGTTGATAACCTTGATTTTGAAGCTGATAGTACCTATTATTTTGAGCTTGCTTCCTATCCAATGCTATTAAACTATTGTTCATATTTCAGAGAAAGGTGTGCAAATCTTCTGGAAGTGTAGAAAAAGTAGAAGGTTGGCTTGTGGGAACCATTGGAATAGGAGCCACTGAGATAGGTGCCATCATTGGCTATGAAGGAAGCTCTAAAAATAAAGGCATTGGTGGCCTAGGAGCTATCTTCCTAGCCTGAATTAAACAATTTTTTGCCCTTATAGCAACATCATATGCATCTGGTAAGGTAGAACCACCCATTGATTGAGTCATAATAATTATATCACTTTTAATATCTCTTAAGAAGTGTAGGAAAGAATGCTCAGGAGAAGGCTTAACCAAAGTAGGGATTCTCTCCCAAGTCTTTTGAAATCTGTAGTTGAAATCACTCATGAATTCATGAGGTGCTCTTTTAATTGTGGTTAATTGTTCTACTAGGGAAAAATGGTCACTTTTATCTTCAAAATGCTTGTGTAACTTCTCACCTAACTCATCCCAATTGTGAATGGAGTTGGGTGGAAATCCTCTATACCACTGCAGTGCTTTCCCTTTCAATGAAGTGACAAGTAATCTAGCAACCACGTTGTCTTCTGTTATATCATGCACTGAGCATATTTTTCCCACATATGTGATGTGCTATGCTGGAGTTGTAGATGTTTCACTAGAAAAATGGGGAATACTCTTGAGGGAATTGACTGGTATATCATCTTTTTGGACTAGAATTAAGGGGCTGCCACCAGTAAAAGATACAAAAATTTGATTTCTAGGTACAACCATATGGAATAAATTTCTATTTGTATGAGAAGCAAGTGTTCTATCTTGAAATAACCTACTCATAGGTGGTGTAGATAGGGATCTAGGACAAGGAATTGTGCTTCTATTTCTTCTTATAGGTGACAAGGATTGTCTATTTCTTCTTCTAGAAGTAGAAAATGATAGTTGGATGTATTGGAAATTGCCTCTAGAAGATGATCTTGTTTGAATTCTTGGCATGAATTTGTAGGTCTAGTCTTGAATTAGGAATTCTGGATAGCAGCAACATCACCAATTTGAAGATTGAGTTCATCCTTGATTGCAGAGTCGCTAGGTACTTGTTTGAGAGCCCCTTCAAGGCTAGAATGTTGAGAGAAACACCATTTTTTGAACAAAATAAAGTGAAACTTCTTCTTGTGTCCCACCGGGCATGCCAAAAATTGTTGTCACATAAAAACACACTCTACTAAACAAGAGTTCATTGTTCTAATGACACAATGGAAACAACCTTGAGGTTGTGGGACCGTGAGAAAATGAGGTTGAATCTACGAAGAAGGCCAAATTCCTCTTCTAAATTAAGTGCATATGTGTTTGTTTAACGCAAGACATGAAATCTATTACTACCCTAATCTAACAAGTCGTAGAGGAAGGGATATAAGGAGAACATGAAAATGAAAGGAAGGTGATGCACCAAGATATAATGTGTTTCTCCCTACTTCTAAATAACGTAATACATTAATAAATCAGTTAAAAACATACTCAGATACAGAGGTAAAAGGATTTTACTTGAACATGCAAAAGACAACAATGATAATAACTTATCTTTATTAACATAAAATCTTAGAAGCAATCTTTATAATGGAAAAATGTAAAAAATGTAGTGTCTGCAATAGAAAAACCTTAGAGTTCTAAGCCAGAGGAAGAACCCCTCAAAAATATACAATCATTTCCTTTATAGTTTAGGCATAATTGAGGATTGAATTCAAAACCCTAACCCTAACCTAACCAGGGTTTGTAGGAAGATGAATTCGATCAGATTAAAAAATGATTTGAATTTCTCCCATTACAGAGCAACATAAGTAACCATAAAGGCTCTGACAACTCAAACAAGCCCCAAAATGATGACTCATATGAATGTAGGGATGGGCACCTGTGAAATATGCAACAAAATATCAGACTAACATACCCTGATAAGAGAATATAACATCTGCAACACCTCAAGGAGTAATGGCACTAACCAACAGTCAATACAACCATGAAAAAGCGTGAAAATTCAATCCATAGTAAATTAGATTTGATCTAGTAGCTAGAAATGTCGCTAAGACATCAATTCTACATATCTACCATGAACAGGAGCAATTGATCGTTGAAGTTTGAATGCTGGTTGTTGGATTGGGGATGAAGGGCCGAGATTAGATTTCCAAATAAACTTTAAAATGTGACCATTGATCACAGGAGAATTAAGATCAACGACCATATGAACCTTTAATACATCACTCATTCATTCAAGAGAACAAGACAACAACTCACAATGTACTAGATGCATGGGTAAACCCAAAAAAGTGGTTTACAATTCGAGTGAGGAAGGAAAAGTTGCAAAAAATGATCCCATGCAAAAAAAATGGTTTCTGGGGTTCAAACGAGCTTTTTGGTTCAAGCGAACCAAAAGAGGGTTCGCTGGAACCTTGGTTCGAGCAAACCCATTAAATGCAAGGTCCCACCATTCCCACAAAAAAACACAAAGAAAACCTTTCTTGAAAGGGGGTTCGCTCGAACCCCCCTGGTTCGCTCGAACCCCCTTGGTTCGCCCAAACCCCCCTTTTCCCACCTTCTCACCCTTTGGCACCAAAAAACTCCAAAATTTTTCCCTTCGAAGATTAGGTTGAGCATGAAAATGGAGGAGACTTCACAAATCCAATTGGATGATGGTAGTCCTCAAAAAAAGCTATCCAATGAATATAATTTTAATATGTTTTTGTTTTATTATGTATTTATTTTTTAATTTTATTAAACATAGGTTTTTCATTGAAAATCAAGCTCTCTATTATGCACATGTGGAAAAATAGCAGATTATCAATTTTGTTTTTTAAAATATGAGTGCACCAGATATTGAAGTCCTTGATCCAACAATTTTTTTTTGAATTTCTATACATACAAAAAAAATTATGTTGTATATGGCCGGCCTATGTCTGAATTGTAATTGGTTTGACTTTGAAACTTGATTAAGAAAAAAATATTTAATAAAAAACTATGAAACCAATTGGAAGCACTAGACATCATAGTTACAAATCTAAATTCAAAAATAATAGAATTTATCCTTCATGGAAAAAAAAGTTATGTTGTATCGGTGAGCGTCAATCCTTAAAAATGTTGTTTACTGAAAAAACTAGTTTTCAAAGGAGATGGAAAAAGAAGTGCAATCTGATTCCAAAATTTTTGAAAAAAATATATTTAGAATCTACAGAAAAAATTTCACAAATCACTAGTTTGCATCATCTTCAAATTCCTCATGGTTTAGCCGCTATAGGTGCTCAAAAGTGAAGATTTAGTTAGGAAAAATTATTTCAGTGTCCAGTTTGGCCAAAAATTGTAAATTGGTATTGTGGGATCACTCACATGTGATGCAATGAAAATATGACACCTATTGCCTAGGACGCGTGTCACACTATCTCTTTGTCGCACATCGAATTTGGACCCACCACATCACCGCAATCACACTCACACAAAGGTCTTCAACTCTTATGTTTATAACCGTGATGCATTAGAAGCTAGCGATGACCATCCAGTCACCATCTTTAAATATGGGCCCTTAGATTCCTTTATTTATACCTCATCACTCATCGCAAAAAGGTTCCATGCTTATTGTTTCCAAACCGCAATGTGAATAACCCTCACAATGACCATTAGATGCTTGCCTTCAAATATGAATCGTTAATGCTCTCATCACAACAAATAAGACCATCATGGAAAGTACTTGGGTGACATCATTCACAACAATGATGTGAATGATGCACACAATGACCGTTAGATTATCTCCACTAAATCTAAATTGTTGAATCAAACAAGGCAAACCAAGACACTGGACCCACCAAGACACTTGGAGCCCACCCACTGTCGTCACCATCCCATCGGGATGTCAAAGGGACCATCATCAATGTCTTGCTAATATCTTCCTGTCCCCCCAAAAAAAGATCTCTCCATCCATCAGAATGTCAAAGGGACTGCAAAATAGCTCCCTCTGATATTGTAATGTATCCTCTACATTGATCTTCGTGCAAATTCTTCATTATTTTGGATCATAATCGTGATGCATAGAACACCAACGATGACCGTTATATCACCATCTTTAAATTCAAGCCTTTCATCACGAATTGACATTTGACTTGAGCCTTTCAACATGAAGCAATGATGCAAAGATTCCATGTGATGCAAAAGGACATATAGGCCATCGCATGTTGTGAAAGTGAAATACAAAGGCCAAAATATTATAGTGACAAGTGATGCAAAGGAAATGAGTTCATCGCTCATAGAGGAAATGAATCCGATGAATTTTAAGGTTTTAGCGATGGGTGATACAAAGACTTAAGCGGTGGTAATTAGCACGTGCTTCAAGGTTGTTCATAAAAGGGGGCCATGCTTAGGTAAATAAGATAGGAAAAAATTTATTTCTCGGCCCTCGAACATAAGACTTTTAATCAAATATTTAAACTAGGGTTGCGACTGGAAGACATAGGTAAAGAGGCTGATAAAAACATGACCATCTAAGACATAAGTTGTAACTTATCCAACTGAAGACTGGGTACAAAAGGTCAATGAGTGAACAAAACAAAAAGTGACAAGGAAAAATCACTAGGATTTTAGGAGGGTTTAAACCCTACTTGCAATTTAGAACCCTAATCAAACACAATTGAGAAGTTTCTAAAACCCCAAAAACCTAGATTCATAAAAAAAAATCATGGATTTCAATAGGATGCACACATAGGATCTCTCGATTGGATATAAATGATGTGCATCCAAGGGTGGCATAAAATATGTCAACAATCCCCTTTTCATGATGTCCCCTTTTTGAGAGGGGGCATTGAGTAGGATAACTTTAAGAACCTCCCCTTAGTGAAGGTGTAAAATCCTTGTGAATCTTGTATACTTCCCAAAAAAATATTAATTTTATTGGCAACTTTTTTTTTTTTGAAAAAAAAATCTCAATTGGTGAATCTTTTGTAATCCTAGAAGTCCGTGGAAAATCCTAACAAATTACAATTTTTAAAACCAATAAAATATTTTCATTGGCGATTAAAACCTATTTTCAAACCAATAAAATATTTCCATTGGCGAATTAAACCGTTTCAAAATAAAAATTTTTTGTTGGTGATTAAAACCTTTTTTCAAACAAAAAAAAAAATCATTAGTGAATTAAACCTATTTTCAAATGAATAAAAAAACATTTGTGAATTAAACATAATCTCAAACTAATAAGAAAATTCAGTGGCGAAATAAACTTGTATGCCAATAAAAAATCATAGCGTGGTTGGCGAAAATATCAAATGCTACAATTACATATTGTTCTATTCTGGGACAATTTTTTGCACATTCAAATTCCTTTGATAAAGTGTCCATAATGGGGGACAAGTGTCAACATATTTATTATGTTTGAAGCTAGATGTCATTGCAAATTAATATAACCCACGACTGTTCGATGAATTTTTGATGGATGACTATAGTTGCATTCTGGAAGTAAATCTTTGAAGCACTAGAATTACAAATCGAAACCTCCAGAATAACACTAGAATCGTTAGATGTGGACACATGGCAAGAGCACGACTCACCGTTCCTTACCTTCATATCACTCATCACAGTAATCAAACTAAACAACAAAAAAATTCTACGATGGCACGATATAAAGGAGAAATTCGTGTTCATCGCACTTTGCTGAAGTGGAACCAAAGAATGAAATATCTTCAGCGATAAGCAATATGAAAGGAAGCAAGCATATCGATCATCGTGAAAATGAGGCATGGAGACCAAAAACCTTCTATGATGTGCGATACAAGAGAAAATCAAATCTCATCGCTCATTGTGGTAATGAACTCGATGGGTTGAAGGATTTTAGTGATGAGCGATACAAGAACTTAAGTGGCAAAAATATGCACGTGCATAAAGTTTGTTTTAAAAGAGGGACTGCCTAGGAAGAACGTAGGACCAGAGCTTAAAAACTTAAGAATGTTTTATGCAAAGGATGTAAAGGCCAAACAAGACTAAATTATCAACCTTATAAAATAATTGAATCCCCGGACCAAAGTAATGAAGGAAATATGTGCGAAGGATATTCCATATGTTTGAAGCTAGATGTCAGTGCAAATCAATATAACCCACGACCGTTCAATGAATTTTTGATAGACGACTATAGTTGCATTCCGGAAGCAAATGTCTGAAGCTCTAGACTTGTGAATTCAAACCTACAGAATAACACTAGACTTGTTAGATTTACAAAAATCAATGGTTGGCATTTTAATATTTTTTAAATGATGTAAAGTCATGACTCAATTTTTTTGAAATAATATTTTTACATCAACTTATCAAGTGGTGAATTAAATGTTAAGTGTTGAGTATTTGATGTCATTGTATTCGTTCTAACTTCTATATATACTTCACCAAATTGATGTTCTTCATATCATTTATAATATATTTGGCTTTGATTTCTTTCTTCTCTATTCTCAATTTAACTGTGATATGGAGTCTTCATGGCTTGTCATGCTACCCAAATGTCTTCGGGAGAAAGTAAGCGACAATGCATACGATAGAGGAAAGTTGGGTATGGTTTTTACAATTCCTTGTGTGTAGGTTGAGGATGCTATAAGAATAATTGTGGGTAGGGAATGACTTCAAAACAACCCCTGTGCTCTATATTCTGAGGTAGCTTTGACTTTCTTGTCCAACTGCATGGACATTTTGCTCGATAAAGATTTGGTGAAGATGCTGTCAATATTTTATTTGTAGCCTTTCATTTACTCTATTTCTTCATTAGAGTTGGCATTGGAGCATTACAATTTTGAAAGTGGGTTAGCGCCTATTAATGGAATCTTCTGGAAAGTGGAATTGCATGCTTCTACAATGCAGTCTCTTGCCCTGGTTAATATGAGATATGGTTTGCTATGTGATACAAAAAATGAATCATTAAAGAGTCTAAAATTTTGGAGGAAGGTTTTTGGCGATTCACTTTTCTTCTCTGTTGTTACTTTGTTAAATTTGATTCACCTTCTACTCAATCAACAAACACCCAGTTGATGGCCTCAACTATTGTTACAAAAAAATTTAGTAATGAATTATGTGACGTGTCACGCGTCTATATTTTATTGTACAACATAACAGTTCTTGTAATATGTATTTTGTGACTGGCTTTTTGTCACGATTAGTGGCTTTTTGGCCAGGATGGCTATGTAGTATGTACTTCATTCTTTGGTTACTTAAATTAAAATAATTTTCATGGCTCCATTATTGTAAATCCTTTTTGCTTTGTTCAATATAAAAAATGTGGCTTTTAAAACTAATAGTAATTATCAATAAATAGATTTGATCATAATTGAGCGATTTTTTTTGTGACTTATTAGTGGACATTGATAATGATTAAGGTAAAACAAGCCATTTAATTCTCTCTTTTCAATGCCTTGAAGTAATCTACCTTTCATTTAATTCTCAATCTTTTCAATGCCTCAAAGTACTGTGGGCGGCGACACGGATTAATGCCATATGAACATCTGAAGCGATTGATTGGATAGCTTTATATTAAAAACTACACTTAATGTACATTGTATTGTAGATGATGATGTCATTAATCCAGTCACAATGATCAAGTGAAACAAGATTTGTAATGATTTCATATCATTTAAGTGGAAATTTTGACATCTTGTCAGCTTGAGGTACAAAATGCATGTAGCCAAACATCAATCAAATTAAACAATTTAATTGTAAATGTAAGGCTTAAGTTACATGAATCGATTAAGTTGGTTTTTTGGTTTATGCGAATCATGATTATCATTATAGCCAACCTCACACATGACATGAATCATGAGTAAATAGGTATTAGGCTGGTAGTGGCACTGGTGGTCCATAAATAGAGATAGTGAGCACAACTAAAATCATTTGTTGAAGGCTAAAGGCTTTACTATTGAGTACAATATTTTGAATTGTCATAAGGGTTTTCATTTTGTAGGGTTAATAAGGATTCAAGAAAAAGATGATGTGGTATTATTGGGGATACTCTAAATTCTCCTTCCTCCAATTATGTAGTTACAAAGTAAAAGACCAATTTCCTTCAAGTTCAGAATGGGTGGAATTGGAAAGAAGTTGATCTAGTTCACTTGACTTCTGAGGGAGGTTTTGAACAAGGATGAGGAGCTCTGACAGAGATAAGTGCTATCCCAGTGCATGGAGGCTGCATGTAAAATATGGGAGTAGATTTACTACCCCTTATCTTCTGCATGACTCTGGTTTTCAATCAGAATAAGTACATTTTGTATCTTCACAACTCCCATTTCCCCAACATGGTTGGCCTGGAAAATCCCTTGCATTTATTTTTAGAGCCATATTTGTATTACGTTGTCACCAACAGAAGCTTGGAATCAATTTGTAATCCATTTTCACGAGTAACAACTTGAAATAAATCGTGTCTATGTAAAGTGACATGTTATTTATACAAAACATGAGCTTTCCTGCTCTACAACTACTCATCTTTAAAAAGATATGGAATAATGTAACATTGTAATTTAATTGTAATAAAATAAATGGTTGTGCTATTCTTCGTTATTCATTTATAGTAAAGAATTATTTTCTGAGTTCAGTGTCTATGAATCTGTTCAAATCAATTTTTTTCCTTTAAGAAATTAAGTATTATTTATTTATGAAATAATTGCATGCAGACTTAAAACATAAAGCAATACAAATGAAAAAAGAAAGTTGCCATCAAATTGACAAAAAAACATTATAAACAATAAAAGTTGTCACTCTTGTTAGGGTTTATCAAAATTTTATTGATTTCTAATTTGTTGTTGACCTTCTCCTCCATTTCCTGCAATCATTATTCATTTTATTAAGTCCTTTGTAATGTTAAGTTATCGGCCTCTTGGACTTGATGTCAATCCTAGTGCACTAAAGTTTAAAAGAACTTTAAAACACATGTTTATTGTTTATATAATAAATTACTCACCCGTTTGATGAAAATTTGATGTATGGTTGTAGTTACATTTCAGAATGAAATGCACAGAGCGCTAGGCTTGTGAACTTAAACATTTGGAATCACCCTATAACCGTTAGATTTACAAAGATCAATGATTTAGAATTTGTTGTCAATGCAGGACAACCATGTACTAATTTTGTAGTTTGGAAGCAACACATTGACGTTTCAATGTTTCATTCACTTTAATGTTAAAAAAAGAAGCAACATTCCTATTGCTAAGTGCTAAGTGATTTTATTTTTAAGTGAAAGGTTCAGCACACAGGGAGATTTCAAATTTCTCATAGCAGTGCACCAGGGAGATTATGGGCTCCATGTCCAACAAATCCAGTCCACACCTATTAGTATTAATCTTTTCAAGAATCAAAATCTGGGTAAGTGAAAGACATAATTCCTATGGCTACATTTCAACTTTCATTGTTTCTTAAAATCTTATTTTTCCAAACTTTGAAGTTTGGGTTTAGGGTTGAGAGACTTAAGAATTAAGAAAAAATAAGGACAAAGAGGGAATTCACAATTTACATTGTATAAGCATGTCTATCATCGGTACCACTAGAGAAAAAATGGATAAAAAAATACATTATGAAAAATTACTTAAAACCACAGGTTTCATTGATGAATACCATGATATTTATGATCCTAAAATATATGGTAGGCGTACTTTAGAACTTATATTTTCATATGAGAATAAGGCTACAAAGCAAATGCAAGTTAATAGTTACAGTGCACCGTGGGTAATTGGATTAGGGCGCATGATGTTACATGAGGTTTTCCCTGGCCCATAATTTATCATGGTCTAAGCCCAAAATTATGATGATAACAAAAGAGCAATTGTTAATAAAGATAGCAAAGAAGAATTTTTATCCATTAATGCAGAACTTGGAAAAGTGTTGGGGTTTATGACCGAAGAATTTGGAAATGTCCACATTGACCTAGAAAAGCTTGCTAGTGATTATGAAGCAGTGGATGAAAGGGAGAAAAAATATTTCATAAATAAAATAGTTCAGGATAACATACAAGTTAGAAAAAAATTGAAAGGTAATCATAAGCCTCCTTATGATTTTGATATTTTTAGACCATGGGTTCAGGATACCATTTCCATGCTAGCATTTTTCCTCAGACTGGATTGCAATTGGGAAGTGGGTGCAAGCCTCCTTGAAATGGTATATAATATCCATTATGGTGTTCCACATGTCAAATATAACTTTATTGAGCACATTGTAGAATCCATGCATAAACAATTTTTAATGATTAAAGGAGGTTCCACCAAGACATTAAGGTTCACAACCTACTTGTGCTATTTTTTTCTATTCAAATTTAGAGGAATGTTTCAGACCAACAAGCTTCAGATTCAACCCTACAGTAATACTCAGGAAAAGAAAATGGCTCCAGTATATGATTGGACCACTGAGATAAGGATGCATGATTCTTGAAGGAACTATAGTCATTTTGTAGACTACTTTTTGGCTCCATTGCATCAAGAAATTACAAATACTCCAATGCGTAGATTTCCTATGTCATGTAGAAATTGCACTCAACTAGGAAAATAAATTCAATTGGCTGATTGGTACTTAATGGAAGAATATAGTGTGCTAAGATTTTATGGATCAGGAGTAGAGCCATACAAACTTCCAATACATGTGACAAAAATGGTTTTTGCATTGCAATATGTAAGGCAAATGCAGAGTACTGATGAACTACACTTTTTTGGTTAGCAAAAGAAGACCTTATTTCCTTCTTTACCTTTTTCATGTGGAGGGTTCACATTCGAGAGAAAAGCATTTAGTATGGCACATGATCTTTTGAAATTTTTTAATTTTGATGTTGTCTGTCACTGGTAGTATGATCCATGTGAACCATTAAATCAATGATTGTGGCCAATAGGAATGCTGCAAGTAGAATTCAACATTAAAGTAAACCCTTGATTGAAAAATTGAGAAACAAGGATTCTTGGGATGAGGTCAAAATAGCAATGGAGAAAAGTTCTACTGAGAAAGGTATTTCTTTTGAACAACTGTCAGTAGAAATTATGGCATTGCACTGAAAGACAATTAGAACGTACAAATTTTCTTAAGAAAAAAGTGATAAACCATATATTAGAGTAAAAATACCATATTCTCTAGAGAAGGAAGTTACAGATAAAAATTGGTCACAATAAAAAATTACTGCCTTTTGGTGTATGAGGAAGGAGCTAGGTGACCCAAGAGCTCTTGTAGACTATGGAGATAACGAAGAAGATCACAAGTTTAACAAATTGTGGAATATAGAGCATCCCAATGATCATGAAGATCAAGAAACTGATGATGAATCTAATGATGGTATGGAAGAAAAAAGCTATGTCAATTTCAAACTTGGTTTAAGTGAGGCCACAAAAGAAGCATATACTTCAGGAGCAGCCATAGCCAAAAAATGGGTTATGAAGGTGGTCCTTTGGGGTCCTAAGGGAAAGGCCCTTGGATGGTAATAGATGTAGAGCATAGAAAACCAGTTGATAAATTTAGCCTTGGAGCTGAAGGCCAAGGGCATACAAGTACAACCGAAAAAATTCAATTTTTTAGAGCTTCAAATCCTCATCCTCATGGTCAAATACAATCACAACTAGGAAATTCCCATGGTGGAGAGCCTAGTGTAACTTGCATTTCCAATGGTGGCGATGGTATGGGTAGTAGTACTAGTAGTGGTCAACATGTGCTACAATAAAAAATTACACAAAAGAGGACAATAATACAAGATAACACACAAACACCAGGTGATCAAGACATATGGAAGAGGCAAAGGATTTTGACAGGTCCAAGTCACACTACCAGTGGATCCACCACAAAGGAGTTATTTCCAAGCACTCCCCCACTACCAGTTAGTGTGGCTGCGACATCATTAGAAACTACAAGTAATCCTATTCCTTCATCATTCAAGCATTCCATTGTTCCTACGTCCCCATGTTTTGATTACATTGAAGAGTTTAAAAAGAAATTAGACTTGTATAAAAAAGAAAAGAAGCAATTGATGGAGAGTGTGTTTGCTGTAACTTCAGAGCCTGCAACAACCATGGTATTAACCACATTTGACATAAATAAAGAAATCATGGAGTACACAATTGTTGTTCCCATAGTTCAAAATAAACTAGCAAATTCGATGGATTGATCTGAATTCAAGGTGAGCAATTTACAATTGGATTTTTCTGGACTCAAAAATACTGACAAAATTAATGTATCAAAAAAGAACAATGAAATGGTGTACACATCATTGCTAAGGCAACATAGAGAGAAAATAGGTTGCAGACTCAAATAGAAAAGTTACAGGCAGACCTAGCAAATGAGAAAGCAAAGAGGAAAGCAACAAATAACCAGAGTGATGAATTAGAAAAAAGAATACAAAAATCTACCTCTACATCAACAAGCAAAGAGGATGAAAAAAATGAGAGAGAAGTGAATGAACTAAAGCAAAGGTTAGATGAGAGCAACAAGAAATATGATGAGCAAAAATCCACTTCAAAAAAATTAAGACAAAGCATTGGGAAAGGAAATGCACAATGGGAACAAAAATTAGACAAAGAGAGAAAAAGAGAAGAAAGATTGGAGGCAGAGCTGATGGAAGCAAAAAATGAAATAAACTCTTGTTAAAATAAGTTATTTTCATTTTGTAGAGAAACAATGAGGCATATGAAACAAAATATTTGGGATGAAATAATGCAGAGGATTGATCATTTGTGTGACATGTTTAAATTTATTGATGCTATCAAACTACATTATAAGAAGCTCAACAAATATTTAGTGGACAACAAAAATGTGCTAACATTAGAGAAATCTACAAATAAAGTTCAAAAAACACTCTACAAAGCTAGTGACAATGATTTAAAATCAAAAGGGATTAATAATTGGCTTGCTACCTCAATGATGTTGTCATCTATCATTCAAAAGTGTTTGAGAATGCATGAAACAAAGGAATATGTGCATCTGGCTACAAACATGATGAAGAAGCTAGATGAAAAGGTAAAAAACTTCATAGAGCTTGGTTTTCCAGAGACTTTTGACACAAATGATAGATTCATTAGAAAAGGATGATTTCAAAAAGAAGATGGAGTGTGCAAGGAAGATTGATTTGGACCAGTTTCCTCATAACCCACATGTGGTGAACTATTTGGATTCCATCAAACCACTGATAACCTTGAATGCAGGATTGACTGAAGAATTCAAGACATGTTCCAATTTCAATCATGAAATGTTAACAAATATTAAAGTCAAACAACATCAGTTAGAACAAATGACAATTCTAACACCTGAACAATGGAAGTTGCTAGAAAAGGTGGTACAATGATTTGATATTTGATAATATGAGTTTCCAAGTTCCAACTCAACTCTGTGCAAAGTTGTCTTTGAGCAAGATTTTGCATTGCAAATGCCTCTATGTATTCCTTCATGTGAAAATCAATAAAAAACTCAAATTCAGTAATGTGTTGATGTTCAACTGTCTGTATTATTGATTTTATCATTTGAAGGAAAAGTATGGTTTTAGCTACTAGATACAAATTAAACGATTGATGATGTTCATTGTTGTATATGCTACTATTGTTAATATGTTATTAAGCATTTATTTGAGTGATGAATCACTGGTGGAACCCTCAAAATATCTTGTTCCACTGATCTAATATGCCTTACTTTGGTGGCTTTTGGTCTAAATTACAAAGATAGTGTTTATGGTTTTATGTTAGGGGTGGGTTTTTACTTAGTATATATTTCCCCTTGTCTAAACCCTTATCTTTTGGTCTAATCCTCCATTGACCTGTTATGGCTAGCTCCAAGTCATCTCAATTATATCTTATGCCTTTGGGTTCATTCTATTATCGACCCCTTGTGGTTAGAGTTCCTTGTTTACCCATTGCAATATTTCCTTCATTACTTTGGTATGAGGATTCAATTATTTTGTAAGGTTGATAATTTGACCTTGTTTGGCCTTTACATCCTTTGCGTAAAATGTTCTTAAGTTTTTAAGTCTTGGTCCTACGTTCTTCTTAGGTAGTCCCTCTTTTAAAAAAAACTTTATGCATGTGCATATTTCTGCCACTTAAGTTCCTGTATTGCTCATCGCTAAAATCCTTCAACCCATCAGGTTCATTACTGCGATGAGCAATAAGCCTTGATTTTCTCTTGTATTGTGCATTGTAGAAGGTGTTTGGTCTCCATGTCTCATTTTCACAATGAGTGATATGCTTGTTTCCTTTCATATTGATTATTGTTGAAGATCTTTCCTTCTTTGGTTCCACTTCTGCGAAGCGCGATGAACATGAGTTTCTCCTTTATATCGTGCCATTATAGAAATTTTTTGTTGTTTATCTCAATTACTATGATGAGAGATATGAAGGTAAGGAATGGTGGTCTGTGATCTTGCCATGTGTCCGCATTTGGGTCTATCGCTTGTTTCGCCCGTTGTCGAAAGCATTCTCATTTCCAAATCAACTATGGCGATAAGCGATGGACTAAGGCTATATCTTTGTATCACTGGGTTTCTCTCTTCACTGAAGTGAAAGTGTATCTTTGTAACACTTTGGCGACAAGAAATGGAGAATATAATGAGGGATATTCCTTCCATCGGAGGTTTTGTCACTCATCGCCAAAATATGGACTTAACTTCAAAGCATTATTGTAATGAGCGATGGGGTTCTAAAGGATTAATGAACATGTGGGTGGCTACATGGAAACTCCTTAGGGTATCATCATTATTTTAAAACACACTTGGGAAAGCATAAAGTGATGGTCGAGGAGAACCTTACATCAAGTTTTTAATCAAAGAAGATCAACGACTCGAGTTTAAACTTGAACAACTTGTCAGTTCGCTCGTGCGAGCTATCTATCAGACATTAATGGAGAAGACACTCCAATTATGAGTCATAAAGAGGGTTGTTGATCACTTTTCTTCCATAATTGCAATTCTCGAGAGCTGAAGAACTGGTTAAGTGAAGAGAAGAAGAAGGTAGAGCTCTAGGCAAAGAAAATTTTGAAGAACAAGCTGCTAATTTTTCTGTGTAAGTTGAATTCTGCACCTCTATGAGTTATTTGTAGCACTGGGTAATTGAGAAAGTGAGTGGATAGATAGGGTTTGTTATTTAGGGTTATTTCTATCTGGTTAGTAAGGGAATTGCAGTCATTATATGTAGGGTTTGGGGGTAAAGGAGTGAAGTTTTTTTGAAATTGAGTATGAACCCTGTGAATTCAAAGAATAGAATTGTAATTCATAGATATCTTGGAACCCTATTTTTATTGAGCTGTAACAATGAGTGAGCCCGGTGAATCCTCTGCCAAACCATAGAGGAAACCTACCCAAAAAAGGGTTAAAAGGAACAACCCTCAAGATGATAAGCCTAAGCCTGCCACATGACCTGAAATACCTGCAAAGAAGAGAGTTGTTAAAAGACCTAAGCCTCAAGATGATAAGCCTAAGACTAGCACACGACCTAAAAAACCTACAAAGAAGAGAGCTGTTAAAAGGACTAAGACTCAAGTTGATAAGCCTAAGCCTGACACACCTGAAAAAACCTACAAAGAAGAGATATGTTAAGAAAGATTACCCTCATTTCATGGAAGAGGCCCCTAAGGACCCGGCTACAGAGGTTAAGCCAGTTGGAAACAAAAAGACTGGTGTGAGCGCATTAACAACTCATTTTTTAGGATTTGGTTGTTGGGATTGGTGATGTGGTGCTACTATAGAGTGGTTGGGATCTGTTTATATATGATTTCAAGAGGAGGTTTTCTAGTCATCCCACCTGTCAATTATGGACTTGTGACATTCGAAAATTGGTGTGCCCCAATGTGTTTGTGGAGGTGTACCTAATGCTTGAATTGGCTAGGTGCAATGATCCAACTGACAGGACAATCAAAAGGTTTCTAGATTTTCTTCCCATGTTGGAAATTTCAGGGAGTCAAATAATGGAAGTTTTTAACTTGAATCCATCTGCTTTTGAATCCATTAAGTTTTGTGCACACTATAATGAATATGAGAAAAATAGGTTTGCATATAGAAAGAATGTTTTTCCAAGGCATAGGAGATGTGATCTGAAGAAGAATGGTGTACCTTTCAGTCTTCTGGAGTTAGAACCATTTGATTGTGATAATTTTTTATAGACTATGCATTGTGTCAAGTCCTACACAAGAATTTTTACATAAAAATGGATGTTTCTTTGATGGTTTTAGCAATTGATATTTAGAATAAGTATCAAAACAAGGTTTGTGATTATGCTTCCTATATTACTAAACACTTGCATGAGGATTTGATTAAGTTGAAAGATGCAACCCCTCCATTTTCATGTAGACACTATTCTTTGTTGATGCATATGCTGTTGTGGAAAGGTAGAATGGTGTTTAGAAAATTCATAAAATTGAGAGAAAGGGATAACATGGATAATGAGTTTCCTATGCAAATGTGGACCCATATCTGGGACGTGCATTTTCCTCAATATGATTATGCTATGTTTTGCAATGTTTTCAATTTTTTGTTGTTGGAGTAGTTGGGTCTAAAGCCCATTTACAAAATCTCAAAAAGTGTGAAAGAAATATTGAGGATTTTAGAGTCTGAGGAGGGTATTGCATAGAAATTCAATTGGGGGGATTGGTACCTCCAATATGACTATATTGCAATCAAAATGTATGGATCCTCGGTGCCACCCCACAAGCTACCAATATATATGTCAGATCAACAAGCCTTCATGGAGATAATGTGGAAACTTGATGCCATGGATAAGGGAAATTTTAGAAAATCAAGGCAAGCATCCCTAGTAAAGCCTTACTATGGTTTTTCCTATTTCACTTGCACTTCAAAGGAAGGCATTGAGAGGTTTGGATCTTTATTAAACAATCTTAGAAGGAAACAAGATATTATAAGGTTTTGTGACGTTGAAGGTGTTATTATTGTTGAGAGAAGAGCCAAAGGATTATCAGGGAGACATCATCAATTCCTCTATCAAGAGGATGTGATCAGAAACCTATTTTCTAATGAGGAAGTTGCAAAAAGAAAAAGTAAATGGAAGAAAATTTGTGCAATTGAGGAGAATATGTTAAAAGAAAATCCTTTCTATGCTAGTCCTTACTTTGAGGCATGGGACAAATTTGTGCAAGCAAAATTGATGCTTGGAGATTTTGAAGACAAAATTTTCTTTGAAAAGGTTAAGCAAGCTGAAATAAGGGCCATGGTGGCCAAAAAAAATCATGAAGCACAAATAAGGAGCCAACCGGCTCAATCTTCTACTCAATGCATTGAAGTGCAAGCTAAGGAGATAGACAAACAACCTATAGTCACCCCATTGGTGACTTATTCTAAAACAAAGAAAGGAGGTGAAGGAATGCACCTGAGGGATCTACATAATACATCCCAGTGGAGGAGGAAGTGGAATAGTTATTCCCATTTCCTATTAAACAAGATGCTTTGAATATTGATGTTCCTCCTAGTAGAATTGTAAAATGGGAGTATAATGAAGCTGAGGATGACAATATCAGGATAAAGGCTTGTGATGATTTCATGTATGATGATGCTTTTGTTCTAACAAAATAATTTAGAGATTTTGTTATCCATTTGAAAGGCTTTGATATAAAAAAGAGAATAGAAGAGGCAAAAGGAAACGTTGACCCTTCTTTGCAAGATGAAGCTGAGAAGGAGGAGGAAGGAAAAATAATGTAGGAAATTATTGCTATGTAACCATAGGGTGCAAGACCCCTAGTCAAAGGAAGTGGGATTCTACTGTTGCCTGGATGAGAACTGTCATCAGCCATTGCATTAAATGCAATCAAGAAAGATCCAGATTCCTCCATCTCTGAGGAGATTTTTGATAACAAAGTTTTTGGCTCAGGCTTTAGTCCTAAGTTACATACACTTTCTATTTGGTCAATGGCACCAAATACTGGGAATCCTGAAGTGATAAAGTCTATGGAGAAAGAGATTAGAGTTGTGGTTGTCAAAAGGGCTACTAAAATGATAGCTACTGCAAGTGCACAGTTGACAATGCATGCTGCTATGTTGAGTGTAGACACAACCCAAATCACAAAAGCTAATTATAAAAAATTGTAGGATAAGTACAATAAACTGATGGATGAGCACAACAAGGTACTTACCACTGCTGCCAATACATCTAGGGGTTTTCCCTCTCTAACAAGTTCTACTTTAGATTTGTCAGCACAAGATAGAGAAACCTTGTCACTGATAATTTAGAGCTTGAGACAGGAAGTGCAAGTAGAGAAAGAAAACACAAAGAAATCCAAAATGGAGATAGTCAAGGTGGCTAATGATATTTTTGATGATGTGTTAAAACATAGAGTAACAAAATTGGTAAATAAAGCTGATAATGTGTGGGATGCCTACAAAAATACTCATGAGGAAAATGTGAAAACTTGTAGGTTCAGAAAGCATTCCAAACTGAGTGGAATAAGTGGAGTGCTAGGGTAGGAACATTGAAAGAAATGATGCCTTAGATGCAGAAAGACCCTGAAGCTCCCACCAACATTCCTAATTTATTGAAGGCCATGGTTTAGTAAATAAAATCACAACTTTTCATGGAAAGCTGGGAATGCAACTCCAAAATAAATTGAGAATGTTCAGAGAAATGGAAGGGCATGATATGCACAAGATATTGAATGGTAAGGGTGAATTAAAGGAGCTTTCCAAATGGAAGCAAGAGTTGGGAGAACTGCTTCCTCACTCTAAGATGATGTTGAGTGTTGTTGATTATTCTATGTTGAATCCTAACATAAATAATATGACAAAAATAGAGATGAGGATTGACACATTTGTGAAAGAGTTCAGGGTGCTAATTGATGCAAGGTACAAACAACGTAACACAAAAGTATAATTTTTTTTGGATATGCAATGGCTAGCTGAGGAGGATTACAACACATGGCTTGAAAAATTTACAAATTAAGCCTATGTTGAAGTATTGTAAAATGTTGTATCCTCTCAGTAATGAAAATTGATGATAAGTGTGGTAATGTGGATTGGAAAATACAATTTTGGGTCTTAATTTTGCAAATATGGTGAGTAACGGATGGGAGAAATACAATGCATAGCCTGAAAACAATACATATTAGGATTTTGCTAAAGTATGGATAAAATATTATTTTCTCCCCAGTTTAAATTTGGTGACAAGGATCTAGATGTGGAATATCTTTTGTCTCTTTTTCTTTTCTACACTTTATACTTTTCTCTCTTTTATGTTTGGTGTACGTGGATACAATTTTGGAGCACGTGGATATTGCTACATCAGCTTGAAGATGCCTTTTGGAAGGTAGAATATGATCTCCATACACAAAAGAAAATGGTTTTTGTCTCATGTAACATTTCCCTCCATTTAGAAATACACATATAACTAAAAAGGGAAATGTATATTGTATCGGTCCAATTGAGAAGGGACATGTGTACTTTTTGGCCTGAAGCTTGTTTTGGTCCTTTATTTCTATAAGAAGGAATTCAAGGCCATAAGTACTGGTTCGTTATTTTGTATTGATCATAGAGAATTTTGTAAAGGGAATACATAGAACATTTTAGAGTTTTGTCTTAGGTTTTGAGTCAATCAGTCTGCATATGTAATTTTGATAACAATACTAGCAATTGAATACAAAATGGTTCAAATTCAAAACCATTTCTCTCCTCTATACTTATTTCATGAATTATGAATAATATGATCAAGGATTATCTTATTTATCAAAGATTGTGTGAATGTCAATGCAATAGGAATTTATAAGTAGTGTGATAAGTGTTTTTCTTTAAAAATGATGTAGAATCACATATCAAATTCAATACCATGGAATACAATATAAAATATAAAATATCACAATTTCATGGAAGACAATATAAAATATAAAATATCACAATTTTATGGAATACAATATAAAATATCATCAACTATAGTTTGGAATATGATTCATGAAGTGAAATGATTCACAATTTCATGGAATACAATATAAAATACCATCAACTATAGTTTGGAAAATGATTCATGAAGTGCAATATAAATTCCTAAAAGCTACTAATTCACTTCCATTTCCCAAATGGAGTTGGGGTCTTGAAACTAACATTCAACTTGAGCTAAAGTAAAAGAGTTGTCTTGATTCTAAGTCTGGTCTTCATTTTCTTCGGCCTGTGTCTCAAATTCAACATTCATTGTGTCACTATCATTTGTCCCACTGCCACCAGTATCAACGTTTGGAATTGGAGTGTTGCACAACCCTCTTCTTTCGCATGTGGACCTCCAGATTGTGAGTGCCCTTTCAAAGGAAATTTTTTGACATTGTACATAGTTCCTTTCATCCTTAAGAAAATTTCCAAATTTTTATCTAGTTTGTTTCTTAAATTTGATTTCAAAAATGCCAATGAATTGAAAACTCTCTCATCCTCCACTGACCCCAATATCATTGTTTGACATAAATCATCAAGTTTAAAATATTTTGATATTGTACCACACAATATTTCACTCTGACCTAAGTTTGTCCAAACCTTTGTTATTGATCCCAGTTCAAAGGCCTTCTCCATGCCCAAGGAATCATACTGGTCCATCATAATTCTTGCAAAATTCTTACATTGTTGTCTAAGCTTATCTTCATTTAAAATTCCTTCTATTGTCTGCTCAATGTATGTTACACTTTTCTAAAATTGTTCGATCAATATATTTAATTTATCATGAAAATATTTTGGGCTATCTCGGTTTACCAAAAATTAAGGATACACAATACCCAAGGCTTCAAGTATTTCATGTCGAGGGAATCTTTCATAAATTTTTTAGGAAAGACATTTTGCAATTTCCTTCAAATTATCACTAACAGATTTAACAATGTCGTTAAAATATTCCTTTCTAACAGGTACTTCTCTGATAGAGCGTCTAGATTTCTTACAATGGTACATTGGTATCTCATATCCATGTACATAGATACATAATTTCCCGCCTAGATTAAACTATAAATAATTATTAGGCTTACTCAAATCAGCAATTTTTTGCCACATGAAACGATTTGGGCTTTCTTGTGTTAGATCTAGATATAGATGATCGAGGGCCATGCATGTATGTCTACATAGTTTGGCATATTCATAAATATACATAGTTTTGTCTTGGGATTTCTTCACAATATTGTTCATTTCATCTAGCATGGGGAGAAGACTAGCTAAAGTCAAGAGTGTCTCTATATTGTTTAACCTATGCAAGAGGTCAAGAGCTTTATCTACTGTGTTGTGATGCTTGTACATTACTCCAATTAAGGATTGATATTTTGAAAGAACTCATTGCGCTGGTCCATGTAGGGAGATCCATCTGGTATCAACATCCTTGAGAAGCTTGTTTCCTGTTGTTATTCCCTCAAAAAAACTTTAAAATTCCATGAAATGTTTGGGACTTCGATAGAAGTATGCGTAGAGCTCGTAGACTAGATTTTCAACTTTTGATATTGTAGGAAACTTGCTTACAATTTTGAATGCTAAATTCATTCTATGGACCATGTAGTGAATGCCAAGCATGTATGGTGCACAAGTAGTTTGTAACTTTGTGCATACACCACTCCTTTGACCTTGCATTACTACAACTCCATCAGCTCCTACATGCACCAAATTTTTGGAAATTGTCAACTCATCCATACCTGCAATTTCATTCAAAGATTTCTTGACTAGTTCAAATAGATTTTGAGATGTTGAACTATCTTTCATTTTATGAACACAAAGAAGATGAGCTTGGAGGACATGTTGTTTTATAGTATACACATACATACAGATCTAAGAAGTATTGTCTACTGCAGTAACTTCATCTAAAGATAATGCAATGAAGTTTGAATCTTTTACTTTATCCTTTAAATCTTGCTTTTCCACTATAGCAAGACAGTTTTCCCATTCCCATCCAGTTTTTATTGACCAATGTGAGCTAGGAAAGTGAGGAGCACCCAAAAGATAATAAATTAAAATATTTTGGGTAGTTTTTCATAGGACACCCTCTGGAAAAAATATGAAAAATAACACTTATCTGAACAATTTGTGACAGATGTGCTCCTTCCATTGCTTTTACAAATTGAGCCTCAATTGTACCTCGACATGCAACAAGCTTCAACATTATTTGCTTATACTCTTCATATTATGCAACATACTTAACATGAATACATTCTTCCTTTGATTTCCATCATACAACTGATTGTTCCTTTCCGTCTATGATTCGTTTTTCATAAACTTTACCGATATGCTTTTCTATAGTGCCAAGCTTTAGCTACAACTTCTTGTCTCTTTTACATTTCCAACTACAAATTGTACACATGCATTTTGTTGCAGTTTCAACTTTGTTTTCTTTCCCCAATGGTACAATGAATGGGTACTTTGACAACCAACCAAGTTGAAAATTCCTTGTCATTTCCCACTCACGCACCACTTTTGATTTTCCTTTTCTTTTCTTGCTACCAACATAATCTTGATCCAAGTCAATTATCTCATTCTAGCTAACTAGGGTATCCCTTAGAACATCTTATGCAATATTTCCATCCTCATTTGACTCATTTAACTCAATGACAATCTCACCTTGACCTTTCAGTGGCGATGAGGTATTGTGAATGCCTTCTTCATTAATATTTGGTGGAAGAGTTGATGATGTAGCTCCATCTTGATCTGATGGATCAAAAGCATTGCTAATTCCAAAGTAAGACTATATGGTACCTCTAAGTTTTGGGAGTTTGGATGGCCTCCCAATCCATTCACCACCCTGAGGAGTGTTACTCTTGATGCTTGACATATTGATCTCTCACTTCGAATAAAAGCTGGAAAAAAATGTCTTCTTGTTTAAGAAGGATAGAGAATATAGATCCCATTCCCTACTCAATATCATCTTTAAGATTGAAGCAAGAATGGAAAAGATATAAAGAAATCTTATAACACTATGAAGAAATGATCACTCACCTTTAAGTTTAGGTTTTCACTGACTTTCTATTCATTAATGCAGGAATGCCTGTGTTGTAAACTTGTAAGTTTGTAACTTGCCTATGATCAACTTCAAGGTTCCAAGTCCAACTTCTGAATTGAGAACTGAACAAAATGTATAAGAATAAATGAAAATTTTGATTGTATTTATATTAATCCATATTTGGTGAATTCCGCGAGGTTTTTAAATGGTATATTAAAAATTTGGTGAAACCCGCGTGCTTATACAACGATACGTTATAATTTTCAAGGAGATTATGGGTCTACAATTAGCATGGAGGTGTCACGACAATTGGTGAAATGTGTCCTAAAATGTAATTATTTTTTAATGTTATTGGCAAAATAGGTCCTCATAAGCAACTATTTTTAAATTTTAATTAGCAAAATGGATCTTGATACAATGTTGTTTTAATAATATTGGTGAATATGTAGGTGTTTTATTACATGATTTTGGGATTCCAAGCGAAAATATTAATCAATCCATTTGAAATGTGTAGTTTGTTATGGCTAATTTGTTACTTAAATATGCATCATAAAAAATCAATGGCGAATAGACATGCATTGGACTGATAATTCATTAAATTCGAGCAGTTTTTACACCTTGTTGGGTGTGATTAATTCACCAATCTCGGCTTGGACGATTTCTAAAATTTGCCAATTGGAAAAGATTTGCCACTAAAGTTTTCCTTGGCATTGAGGTTTTGAAAAGAGGACAGGAGTGTCTGCATGTGCTCAAACTGGAAAAGCTTGGACTAAATCAAATTAATGATCAATGGAGCTATGACCTAGAAAGATGTATAGTTGCTCTAAAAACTACTACCCATTTTGTCCATGAGCCTTGACCATACTTTGATGAGAGGAATTTTCCAATGAAGGATATAAAATATTTTGTTTAGTTATCAAAAATTCCAATAGTGGGAGTCTTTCTACAAGCTAGTTCGAGATTTTGATCTTGCAAAGAAAACCAAAAAAAAAAAAGTCACAACTTGAAGTGCCAGATTGGGCTACAGGAAAAATGGAAGCCTATTGGAAATATCGGTAGAAGATCAACCAGAAAGATCCCAATGTTGACATGGTTGACTCCAATGAGTAATTGGAGAGGATTTGGGACAAGCACCAAAAAGATGAGGTTCGAGCTAAGGAGATGGATCCAACAAAAGAAGAAGATAACCCCTTAGATAGGGAGGAGGATACATACAAAATTTAGAGGCATCTAAAGGCCTCTTCCCCTCCATGTGGAATCCTAATAGTAGTAGTAGGCCACTCAAGGGAAACAAAGAGATAGGGCCACCTGGCTCGGTGTTGAAGCACAACCCTTCAGTTCCCCCTTTGAGCCCCAATGGAAAAGGATGAAAGTTATTGAGAAAGGAGGGGGAAAAGCATAAAATAAAATTGATATAGAAGATGTAGGAAATATGCCACTCCCAGTTCACATTGCCACATGGTTTGAGTGAAACCTTAAAGAAAAAATACACTTCAGAAATAGTCATAGCTAAAAAGATGGGCTATGAAGGTGGCGGTTTGGGGTCACAAGGACAAGGAATATAAGTGCCACCTCAAGTGGACCATAGAAGACCCAATGATTTTTTGGGCCTTGGAGCTGATAAAGAAATCCCAGGGCATACAAGGACATGAGAATCAATTCAATTGTTTGCAACTTCTAAACCTCCTAGTCAAACATTGCCACCTCCTATTGTGACACAATAACCTCCTGTCCCTACACAACCACCCCTAGTCTTTGGTCATGAGGTATGTTTTTCTTACCCTACTCTTTCCCTTGCATCTTCTTTTTACACTCCACCACTTTCCACCCCTTTTTCTCCATCCACCACATAAACATCCATCATGGCACAATCGCCCACCATCCCTCTTTGCGGTATCTCATCCTTCTCTCCCATATTTCTCACCTACCAGATCATCCCTAGATGAGTAACATCTACTACTTCACAACAAGTGACCATTCCTTTCGGATTGCCACAACGATCCCTCTTTGTGAGGGAAATTATTCAATCTCAAGAGAATTTCCACCAAAAATTAAAGATTGCAAAGAAATCCTAAGAGGATCGGGTAGAGAAAAATAAAGCAAAAGCAACCAAGGCCATGGAAGTGCCACATATGTAGACTTTCTATTATCAAACATAGTAGGCTTTGATGATTGCACATCAGACACCCACGGTAGTCAAGCCTCAAGAGCAAATGCCACCTAGGGATTACTCAACCTACACCATCAACCTAAATCTCAGCCAAGTAAGGCCACTTGATAGAGTGGAATTAATTGAGGAAACATAGAAGGTTGTCGCAATAGACTACATCAAGTCAGGTCATCAATTGGAGAAGAAAGATCAAGAGATCACAACAATGAAAGCCACGATCAAACGCCTCAATACAAAGGCCAAAGACAAAGATGTGGAGCTCACAAAAAATGAGATCTAATCTGCAAAGCCACATAACTACTAAGAGCTTCCAATTGGAAGCTAACCACAGAGCCCAGTTGCAAGTTTAGGTAGCAGAGCTGAGGGATAAAATTGAGGGCCTAAAAAATGAAAAATAAGCGACAAAAATTAAGGTGTAGCAAAAAGAAGTGGAGCTAGCGTAGGCCTAAAGGAGTCTTTCAAACTCCATGAGCATAAAACAACAAATGTAGTAAGAGTCTTAGTCTAGGGACAAGGAGATTAAACAACTAAAGAGTGACCTCAATGCCCGCTCCTAGACCATGAACATCCTCTCAATGATCCAACAACTATATGTTTCATATTGGGTGAGAATAAAAAATGTGGCTTCACACTTGAAGCCAACGCTTGGATTTATTGTTGACTCACGATGACTAAATGCACAAGTGAGGACATCTATGGAGAAAGCCCTCAACTTCATCTCCCCTAAGGTCCAAGATTCATAGCTATTAGTTTAGAAGCTGTATAGTGCAACAAATGAGACACTCTAGGTAGCAGGGGTCTCCAACCAGGAAATGATTAAGGTCAATGAATTTATGAGTTGCATCAATGCAAAATCTAAATACAAGGAATACCTTGATGCCTTACGTAATTAGTTTGAGAAAAGAAGGGACACATCGAATAATTTCCGGTTAGGAATCCCCTCCCCATTCCTCTCTAACAACCAAACTATCTTTGCAAGCTTGAGTCAAATATCAAATGTCTCTAAAGTGGAGGCTATTAGACAACCCCTCACCCAACTCAAGTTTCAGATATAGGCTATTGTGCAAGGTTTGGGTACCTTCTCCTTTAAGGAGATAATAGACCTGGATAGAGCTTTTGAAGCTCTAAAGAAGAAGGCTGAACCTTTAGAATAAGAATGAATTCCTCTAAAGGCCACCCTTCAAAATTTATAAGTGTTGTAGGCTTTCCCTTCTGTAGTTTTTCTTCTTTCTGTAAAACCAAAGATTTAGGTTCTTCATTTGCAAGTGGATTCCCCCTGTAAGTCACCAAAACTATGGTTTACATCCACACTTTGTAATTTAGGTGTATTATATTGGCCTTCTCTTTTCCTCTAGGCCCTTTGTAAAATTTGGCTAAGTATCAGCTTCCCCCCACTTGCGAAACTTGGAGCCCCTGCACTCATCTACCATAAGCAATGCTTGGTGCTCTCCAGAGACAACACCAAGATGGCACATGGTGGATCCAACACTATTGACACATAAGAAATGGATGGAGCTTAAAAGGTGAGTGTGAACTTCTACATGACATCAATGCGTAACTCAAGATTAGGAGGCTACCCTTTTCAAATAAATGATGCACCATTAGTTGAGGGGGATGGGAATCCCCGCTCCCAATAGGAACTTCAAGAACAACTTGAATAAGGCACGTGTCGATATTAGGAGATTATTGAGCATTAAGGTTGCACCATATCTAGGATCCATAGATCATAAATTTATGTGAGTTCAAGCACTCCATTTTCAATTATTACAGTCTCATTATGAGAATGAGTGCTAGGCTCCAGGTGTTCTGCATGGATCCATATGTCATTTTTCCTATGCCTTGTGAACTTTGCCACACCAGTGCCTCTCGGCCTATATATTCAGGAGTTTCATATTTTTGTAGTTCCTCGGTAGTTTATTTTGATAACTGTTACCTGAGGGAACAACATTGTATTAATTTGTTTTGAATAGAGATATCAACAATTTTTATTTTTGTTCTAAGACCTTAACAAGTGCCTCTCGAGAGAAGGATTGAATGGCTTATACTGTGCCTTTGGTCCTTTGTATTTTGTTCTCCACCCAACAATGAAGAGGATGTGGTGTTCCATGTCAAATAGTTTGGAATTAATAGTCATCTCTTATTTATGTTCTTTGCTTCTATAGTGTAAGATTTTGTTAGTGTTGTAGACTTTAAATCATGGAGATTGGTGTCTCAAATAGGTTCGTTCCTATAAATTTCCTTTGGGGATTTTCATCTCCTATAGGTTGGTACTTGAAAATCAATTGTAATATATGTTATTTCTTTGTGAGGTTGGATTTGGGAAATAGATCCAAGAAAATCTTCTCACCGTGGTTTTTTCCTTTAGAGTTTCCACATAAATTTGGTGTTGTATTGTGCGATTGAGTTCATTACTACTTATGATGTGTTGTGATGTTTTAATGATCATTGTATAAAGTTAAATTTTAAGAATATATTGATTCACCCCCTTCTCAGTATACTTGTGTGTTCAACAATTGGTATCAGACCTAAGTTCCTTAGTGCAACTTAACAAATGAAGGTAGATCTTGGATTTGGACACATGGGTGGTCATGATGGATCACACTCAAGCGAGGCACCACAATTTGATGGCAAAAATTATGCCTTATGGAATATAAGGATAGAAGCATACCTGTAGATGAGGAAATTCACTACTCTTGAGTCTCTAGGACAAAGAAGAGTCTATAGGGAGCAAATGGTCCTCAACTACCTCAAGGGATAATGCTCAAGTGACAAGATAAAAATGTGAGAGTTCTAGAAATAAAAGAGTAGGTCATAGAGGTCTTTTGAATAGACTAGTGAGTCCTTGGCCAAGAATGACAGTGTGGCACACAGACGAAAACACGACGTGATGGTGTCTCGTACAGATAAGAAACTAAGACTATCATAGAAAAAAAAAAGATGACTACTATTATTTTGACTTATTAGGAGCTCTTGAAATATAGGAAAATAATAGACAATAATATAAATAAAATAAAGTAAATTAAACTAAGATGTAAATGATGGAATGAGAGAATAAGAGAAATAAAATGTTCACAATAAACCAAGCAATGAAGCCTCTAGCAAAGAAATATCTCCAACACCTGCACACATAAGATTGAGAGAAAATGTTTGGGCTGTTTAAGGGTTTGCCTCAATCAAACCCTCATTTCAATGTTTCCACCTCCACAAGCAACTAGATAGAAGGATAGAGAAAATAATAGATAGTGAAATAGGTAAATAGATGAGATAGACAATGCATATGTCACAAGGGATGTGATAAATCCCAAGATGCTCAAATACATAAGAAAAGAAATAGATATCACTTGCAAGGAGTAGAGAGCTATGCAAGCTTCAGAGAAAGAGAATAGGGAATGAGAGATACAAAGAGAAAAGACTAAGAGAGAGATTTAGAGAGAGAAAAAGAGGGAAAAGAAGGTTCTTGAGCCATTACAAGGCATCTTGAGCCATTTCCATCGACAAAGGTAGGTGACAAGTGGAAACATGCTAAAAAATGGCCATTTGAACATTGAAATGTTGCAGGATGCTAGCATGGCACATGAACGTCCATACAACGTGCTAGTGTCTAGATAAATCATAACCAAAAATGACGAGAATGAGGAAAACACAAGGTTTGACGCAAAGCTGGCATAAGAAGGTAGCTCCTAAAAAGGGGTCTTGAGAATCCTAAGAGGGAAAAAGGTTGATGCAAGGACTAAGATGAGCCTACACAAATACTAAGAGAGTGGACACTAAAGTGGATACAAAAGTGCAGGTGAAATTGCCACATGGTACAATTTTATGACACTACATTTTTCCCCCACTTTAGTGGGCTTATGAATTTACATGAATATGCATGCTAAGGAAATATAATAAACATAAATAACATCATTGTGCTAAAAGGATATTGTAGAGGAAGCAGATAGCCCTTCAAACCAAGGAAGCATGCCTCCAGGGTGAACACCTATAAAACAAACATATTAGATAGGAAAGAAGATAGGAAAGATTTGCACAAGGCAACAAGGTTAGAAGATAAAAAAGCTACCAAATCACAAGGTTAGAATATATAGGTATTTTACTAATAAAGACACGAATATCACATTCAAAAAGGTACATAACAAATAAACTAGCATTTTTGAGTCAATAAAGTAAAAGTGACCTCGATGGGGAAGGTTGTCTCAATACTATGCATCATTCCCAAAATAATAAGAAATAACATATAGAAGAATTTTGAAACAAAGAGAGGAATTTAAGGATTGATTGCTTCAAGAGAGGAATGCATCCAAAAGATAGGGAACTAACCAATGTCAAAGAGAAAAAGAGAGATAAATAAATATATACTTAGGATGAAGAATTTGTAGGTCTTCTATATGGTATATATGTTGTCATGAGGATTGCACCCTAGATGCTAAGCTCGAAGCTCAACAATCTTGTGAAACATGGAAACACCTTTGAGCCTATGGGTATACTCATAGAAAAGATGAATCTCCAGATAAAGGGTTGGTTCCCTGTGTTACCTCCTGTAAAATACTTCTTTGATAGGAAAAAGGATAGAAAGAAACTTGGAATTGAAACCTATCCTAGGAGGCGATGCACCAGATGTTCTAGATCTACTTGCTTATTTGAACTCACAATGTATTCAACAAATAAGCTTAAATATTTTCACAACTCAACTAAGCATGTAACACATAAGTATTTCATTAGAAAGGGACTAAATTTAGAGCATGCATGAAGGAAAACAAAGTATTTTCACAACTTCAAACTACTAAAATCAACTTACTCAATCCATGACCTACATTACCTATGCATCTCCCTACATTCATACTATTTGAATGAGACAAAGTCCAAGGATTATAAGAATGAATCACAAAAATATCATCAGATCACTCATACACTATAACACAGGAAGTATTAAGAAGGAAAAATTGTTGCTTTCTTTATTGAAAATAAAGGAATTGCTGCTACAAGTGGATCAATCTGAGTTACAAGATCAACTTCTCTTTACAAAATGCAAAGGAAAAGAAGCAAGAACTAAGGAAAAATACTAAGTCTTTTCCAATATATACAAAAGATGGTAACTCCAAGATGCCAAGAGGTGGAACAAACAACTAACTAGAAGTGAAAAGTATCACCAAAATATCTCCTCACGAGCAAAGATGAAAACCCATAGAAAGAGGTCCCATAACTGAAGAAAACTGAACTCAAATAGTTGAAAACTCCTCCCCTCAATGTGCATGATCAAAAGAAATCCAAAACTGATATAAAACTAAGGTTATGCCTCAAAAACCTCCATGAATAATGGCCTCAACCAATGAGATCTCCAAAAGACAGAAATTTGACTCCAAGTCAAAGAAAACACAATACTCCAGATGACTCCTACTGACTTCAATTCTACTTCACTTGTGTTTCTTGCATGATTTTGGGGAAAAGGTAACTATTTGATTAAATATTAAAGATAACCAGTTATGATTATTTTAATATTTAACATGTGATAGTCCTCCTTTTTTGCATTACATGGAAAATATTAAGGTAATTAAATAAATATTACCTTTAATATTTAATTACATAGTTTGTTTTTGTCTAAAATCATGTAAGAAACACACAAGTGACCACTCATTCATTAGAGCATGCAATAATATAGAATGGTTTTTCAGAAGCTTTGAAAAATAATTACAAAATCCTATAACTCCCTAGATCCAAATATCTCCTCATGGGCTCCTTTTTCTGACCATTAGGTCAATTGACTTAAAAGTCAAGACCATGGCATAACAATGTGAAATGATTTTTATTAACATAGTCAAAATATCAAATAATTACAAAACCATATAACTCCCTAGCTCCAAATATCTCCTCACGAGATCCTTTTTCTGATCATTAGGTCGATTGACTTAAAAGTCAAGACCATGGCATAACAATGTGAAATGATTTTTATTAACATAATCAGTTTAAACAAGAGCAATCTCAATCAATTGTTCCACAAGAAAATGCTGCCCTGTGAAGGAAAAATGACTTGCAAAATGATTCAATACCATTGCACAGTACGGGTATCATTGAAAACCCTACACATCTTTTCCATTCCTTCATGAACATTACCTTTTCCACTATCTCAACTATTGGATCCATCCATTCCTCTAGTCAGCAATAAGAATCAGGGCAACCCGATTATTATTGTCATTGTATGGTGGTATGAGTTAGTTGCATGGTGGTACCTCTTATGATATATGATTAAATACATTGATATTGTTGTTATTGGGTATGTGCAGGTTAATGGTGGGCCAAAAAGTGGCAATGAGGGAAAAAACATGTCTTTCATCGACCGAAAAAAATGCAAAAAGAACGTGTTGACTTTTTTTAGGCTCGGGTGTCACTATACCAAACACCAAACCTACGTTTACAAATCGGATATCCGATTTGTAAAAAGCATATATTAAAAACTTCTGTCGCTTTTTTGAAGTCATTCGGCTGAGAAGAACCCGTGGGCGCATAGTGCATCCATTCTTCGCGTAACGGATATCCAATTTAGGCTAAATTCAATTTGGAAAGGTAATTTTTTTTTTATTTGATTTGATTCAATTTTGATTTAGATTTGAATAATTTCATATGGTTTTTTGTTGATTTTTTTTAAAAATAGGGTTTTTGATTGAGTTTTTGTGAAAAAATTGAGTTTAGAATAGATTTTGATAAAAAAATGAATGTTTTTTGTGGATTTTTTTTCACAATAGGGTTTTTGATTGAATTTTTATGAAAAAATTGAATTGAGAATGGATTTTGATAAAAAATGAATGTTTTTTGTGGATTTTTTTTCAAAATAGGGTTTTTGATTGAATTTTTATGAAACAATTGAGTTCAAAATAGATTTTGATAAAAAAATGAATGTTTTTAATGGATTTTGATTTAAAAATAGTGTTTCATTTATATTGTCTAATTTTAGATGAATTATTTTTTAAATTTAATTAGGCATTATAGCTGCCAAAAATGAGAATGCACAAATTCCACCAGTTGAGAATGAAAATTTACCAGCTGAGAATCAAAATGCAGAAATGCCAAATGCTCCACCACCTCCGCAGCCATCAATTGAAGACTTAATTCATGAAAAATTGGAGCAATTGAGGGGAATTTGTGATGTTTATAAGAAAATCCCTCGATTATCCCATATGTCAAACACATTGATAGGAATAATTACAAATGTAGAAACCCTCTCCACCCAACATAATGCCTTTCATTCGTGGTGAGAAACAATGAGGAAATATTATGCATGTGGATTGTCTTATGATGATGTGAAAGATCTCCAAATAACAAAATCCCAAATAGTCTCTTTATTTATTAACCCCAACACTGGTTTGCCAGTTAATGTTAACAAGCCAAAACTTTCTATAAAATGGTGCATGCATAGGGGCATAGTAGATAAATTTTGGGATCATTGGTGTATGGTTTTTGATAAACCACCCAACAATAATCTTGATGTACCTTTTTACTTTATTAAAAAATTATATGCTGAGTTTTTGTTAGGGCATCATGTCAATTACTTTGACATTAAACCCTTCCAGGGCATTGGTAGAGGTATGCCTCAGGATAGGCCGGGGTAGCTAGAGTAGTTAGGCACCCATATGTTCCCCGTCCTCCCCTTCCTCCGCCACATCCAGTACAACATCCAGATATTACGGAGGATGCAACCACACAAACTATCCAGGCCATTCACTCTTTGAGTGGTCTTTTGGTTTCCCATGCTTCTTCAGTAGCTCAGCCACAGTCTGGTGATCTTGGTGATGGATCCAGTGCTACTGCATCATCCTCCTCGGGTCCACATATTTGTGTGCCACATATTTGCAATACGTGCCAGTAAATATGCTTGGGTCTTATTGTACAGCCCCATGGGCATCAATTAGACACTTCTGATTATGACATCTAGGATGTGGAGATTATAGCATATGACACGCAGGGGAGTGGAGCACACCCTACAAAGTCCTCTCCTGCTAGAGAGGTGGACATTAGAGTAGTTACACAAGTAACATTTAAGGTGTAAATTCATAACTTTCATTTTTTTAAAAATGAATATTAATAAGAGATAGTATCAAGTACTAATATTTATTTACATGGTCTATTTAATAGTTAATGTCTGAGGAGGAGCTCACACAGGTGACTGATAGCACCCTTAGGGCCATTTCATTTGGCCTTGACACACACATAGTATGTATTTTCGCACTCACTCATTTACATTTTTTTACTGTATATTTGCTTGTCATTTGAATTGTCAATAATGAAATTATATATTAACTTATATGTTTATCTTACTCTTTGCTTGTAGGAAACACCTAGTGTGAGTGAGGTGCGACGCTCTCCAGACTATGGAGGCACAGTGTTAGATAAGGGAAAGGTAATTGAACTCAAATTTGATTGAATTAAAATTTATAAGATCTTTTATTGATTATACATACATTGACATAGATTCGTAGTTTCATATGTACTTGTCATTTTTATGTACAGGCGGTTGTGAGCTATACATCATTGTTGATAAGTGCCACAACACCCAAAGGAGTAGGTATTCGAACGCCTGAAGGAGGAGGTGTTGAAACACCTCAAGGAGGAGATGTTGAGACACCTAAAGGAGATACATAAAAAGATCAACCTAAAGAGGTATGTGTTTATTTTATTTTGTGCTTGGTAAATATGTTCTTATTACTCGACAATTCTATGCTAACTTGGATCAATTTCATGTTTTTGTTCACATATATAGATTGGCATTACAAAAGTTGGTTTGGTTAGTTCTTTGAGAGGGTATATTCTAGGACTCTGACCCTTCAAAGAGATGTATATTTCAGGTAATCAAGACTTCAATTTTAGAGTTCAATTATAATTTTTTTTTAAAATTGCGGGGAATCGAATTGCTTGACCCTATAAAACAACGATGCTTTGAAATAAACTTTTAGCATTGTTGTTGTGATACGCCCTCGGTACCGCGGAATGAGAGACTAGAACTTCGTGACTAGCGAGCTGCATGAAATACTTAATAGCCGAGCTAGGGTATTTGCCACGAGGATTCGATTATAATTCAATGTGTATTGATTTTTATGTTAATTATTCAATTTTTAAATATAACTAATCTCAATTGTGGTTTGACTTTTTCTTGTGTGCTACCTTGGAGCCAACGTGTGCTTCAAAGAGGCTCCATTTTGATGATCCACCAGTAGTTTAGGATGAGATAGACATTTTGGCATGTAAATTTTGAATAGATACCGAGATGGCATATGCCACATATTGTAAAACTTTGTTTGAGTTGGCGTTGATGCCATTTTTGTATATGGACATACACTTTATTATTGGATAATTTGATATATATAGAAGTTGACAATCAAAATTTAGTTTCCTCCTCATGTGCATGATTAAACTCTTTGAAGCAATGGTTAAATATCAATGTACAATAGCATAAAAAGAATGGTTAAATATTATGTAGTTTATATTCATATTGCTGATTACATTGCATTGCACATCTTTCAAACTCAAAGCATTATTTCACATTGCATAAGTAACAACTAGATACTCATATGATTAACCCTACACCATCTGATTTTCTTCTTTGTCAACTTTCCCATGCCTTAGTAAATTTGGTGGTCCATTTGTAACCATCAATTTTTTTATATAACATAAATTCACCTTTTTCAAAAAATTAATATGGCTAGACTCCCATATGAATACTAATAATATATCATATGACCATTCTTCATATACTTGCTGGCACTTTGTGTCTTCTTAGATGAGCCAAAAGTTGTTGCCCAACTACCTCTACCTTCATCAATGTTCCATATTTTAATCATTCCATCCCAAGATGTTGTGACCATTTGTTGACTAGAAGATTCAATTATTTGTAGGCATGAAATGACATCATCATGCACTTTGACCTAGAAATTTAGGAAAAGAATACTATTAAAAGTTGTGAGCTCTGTGAAAAATAGATGTTTATCTGACTGCAACACCATCTAAATATGGATTCTTTTAGAAAATAAAAAGCAAGACATAACTTTTAAACAAATAATTTAATCACAATGTATTTTTCACAAAGAAAATTTGTATAAACCGCTTCTCCATAATGGCTAGTATAGAAAATAATTGCATTGGTAGAACAAAACTCCAAAACATTTCTGATTTCCTTGATTAATTGAATCTTAAGTAGAATCCCCACAATAATTATGTTTTACATAAACCGATAGGAAAACAACATTGCTTGGAAAGTGCATCTCTAATATTTTATGTTCCTTGTACAATAATTTAAATACATTTGAAGAAGTTATATGAAAATATAGCTTCTTAAATTCTTCTTTAATTTGAAGGTTAGTTTTGATAGTGAGTAATTTATTTCATAGATGGATTTTAGCTTTTGCTTGATTGTTGTGCACTGTACTTTCTTCTATAAATAAAATGAGACATGCTAATGCACATTTTCACTATAATTTCTCTATTTTCTTCCTCAACATATCTCTCTCTTGGGCTTTGATACAACCCTGTCAGGGCCTGTCCTAATCACATTTAGCCCAAATCAAAAAGAAAATTTCATGCATTGCTTCTCCCTACACTAGCAGACCCTAGCTGGAGGTTTTATTTGATATTGTCAACAAACATACATCTGGTTGTCTGAATGAATGAGGGAGTTATAGCCTTCCCAATCAAGAGGTCATGACTTGTCAGAACTGATTAAAGCAATTCAAGACTTATGTCATAGGATGAGAACATTTGACCATAGGCTCAATGATAAATGCAATGATCCTTAACTAAATTATTCATACAAATTTCTTAGATTTGGAATAATTCAATGAAAATCAGCCAAAACATTTAAACAAGATATTTAGATCTAAAACATTCACATATGATAAATAGATCTACACATATAAGTTGGTTGGAATAGAGTATTTAATTCAAATAACTCACTTCATGATTACAATTTTTTTGCTTCAATTGTTTGCTCATAACCAAGATTACAATGATAAAAAAAAAATTTAGAAAAATATTGGGATGCTGAAATCCACTATGCTTGGCATACAGATGCAACCTTTGTGTGAAATTTCCCTCACAAATCCAAACAAGTTTCATCCTCCAAACTCTAGGAAACCAATGGGGTTTCATCGAAAAATCTCCATAACCTAAGGGTTTTTGTCCTTAGATTCAACAAGTGAACACAAGTGTCCGACTTTGCAATTTTGGATTTGTTGAGATGATGTCCAAAGATTATCCAAACTAATGAAGTTTTATTCCTTATATAGAGGTTGAAGGCCTAACATGGGTCCAAAGTTTCTTGCCATTTTCTCACATTCAAATTTGGGCTCATTAATTGCATTCTTGGTTAGTCGTGGTCATGGGTGGAGTCCATTCAAATGGTGAGGTTTTGTGAAAGTGCATGCTTGAGTGTGGAGATCTAGGGAAATGATTGCTTTAAGTTCAAGCAAATAATTATCCCAAGGTCCAACATCAAGGGTTCAGGCGATGGGATTCTTGGGTGTTAGGACACAAGACAATGGGGATCTAGGGGTTTGAGGATTAGGATACCCCATTGGCTCTTTTACAAATGTAAGACATCATCAAAAGGCCCAAAGATCCAAAGAGGAATGTATGGTTTGAGAAGTGGTGGTCAAGGTATTAGGGTGTTATGCGAATGGAAAGGAAAAATTTCAAAGGCCCACAAGAGAAGGAAGTGGGAGGTGGAGGCACAAGGAATGAAAGAAATGCATGATAGTATTAGAGAGTCTGAAATCCCACCCAAAGTAGGAAAGTGACCCATCTTTCAAACTCAAAGCATTATTTTGTATCATTGTTACATTGGTCTTGAGAGTGGTAGCTTAATATAGGTGTTTGAAGTGATTTAGAGGTCGGTTTTAGGGTAGTTAAGGTGTTTGAAGTGATTTAGAGGTTGCTTTTAGAGAAGAGAGATGTTGAAGAGTACATCAAGTCAGTGAGAACCAAAGTGTAATGTGTTTTAGTTTGTGGTACTCCTTTGTTTCTCTGCAGATGTGTGATAAATTCTTAGTTCAATGATGTTGAACAATTTTAGAAAAAAGAAAGTTGTGTCACGGTTCGCATTCAATCCAACAAGCAAAAATCAAAGCTCAGATCTTGGAATGAAAATGCTTGTTTGCAAAACAAATGAATAAGAATGAGGTAGTTAAGGTGTTTGAAGTTATTTAGAGGTCACTTTTAGGGTGGAAGGCTTAAAACTCCATTTTAAATGCACAAAAAAGAATGAAATTACTTCAAACCAAGTTTGTGAAAAAGTTAACTATGTTGCCCACTAGTTTCCCTTAAGGTCCAAAGTGCTAAAAGACAACAATATTTGAAGGTCACATTTCGAGAGGCCAAGTGATGCTTCAGACTCTTAGTCCAAAGCTATAGC
>VDFB02373365.1:331794353-331881576 GCA_007258455.2 Sequoia sempervirens | reverse complement strand
TGTAATAACAAATTGATAATTAATTATTTAATTGGAAAAAAATTACAAAAAATATGCAACATCCAACATGAATCCTCTACTTATATCTAAAATCTTATAAAAAAATATTATCATTTTATTGTGGTTAGTGGTCGATAGACACCTACTTCTTATTTTTCCCGAAATTTAAGTACTACTGCATTGAAATTTCAATTTTCACCAAATAGACTTTTAAAAAAATAAAATAAACTTAGTAGTTTAGAAACTACATTCAATTTTCCATAGATTCTATTCTTACATATTTTTGAAATAATATAGATAACTTATTCAAATTTTTATGTCAAGTTGCCTAACTCTGATTTTTCTGAATTTTCATTGGCACTTAAGGGCCTATTTTTTCCATGATGATCCTGCACATACCCTATTATGTAATCATCCAGAGATATTATTCACCGTTTCACTGTTTGGAAATTCACCTATGGTGTTCTTAAATCTGAGATCACATGAATGCCATTGCTTTTGAAGCTTTTGTTTATTGGTGACAAAGTCATCATTTGTCTCTAGTTAGTGATCTTTACAAGCATTATTTGCTGCTCCATAACATTGTATTGTTGCTCACTGTTTCTTCTATATTAATGATATCACTTTCCTTATTGTGATTTTTAAGTTTGTAATGATTCTCCATCTATTTGTTGCTTCATCATGCTCTTTGTTGTATCCAAGATCTCTGTAAAAGGAATGCCATTTTCTTGTGCTAAATTTTGCACCATCCATTATGTTTCAACTTAGCATGGCTACATTGATGATGAATATCATTGTGTGGACTGTATCTTAATTGATTGCTTTCCTTCAACTACTATGGTGAATGCTCATTGCAAATGCATTCAAATGACTATTATGGCTTCTCAATATGTAATGATGGAAATAGGCCATTTCTCCTTTCTTGTAAATGAGAGAATGTAGTATGCTAGGCTCAACCCTCGTGGGAGCCTACTGATCTCTAGATATTGAAATGATGAAAAGATGAATCATGAAATGATAAACTTGTACCTGCATAATGAGCAAACTAGTTAGAAAAATAATGAAGTTCAATGCTCTTTTGTTGATTTGACTTCCATCAGATGATCTAGATTTCCTACATACAACTATTCATTCTACTTTTCCTTGATCAGTTATAAGGTAGCAAGTATTTCCTTGATTAGATATGCATAGAATAATGAATGGAACTCTGAGCTCTAACATCAATCTTCTTTCACCCTTGCAGGTTTTCTCCTAGAGCTGCACTTGGACAACTCAATAATGCTGGCACAATCTTCAACAACAGGATTCTTCATTCACCAAGAAATGACAAGTCCCATCTCTAATTTTATGCATATCTTTTCTTGCATTTATACTTGCTATTTTATATCTTTTCAGATACAATTTTTTGTATTCCCGATAGGATTGTTTGGACTCTCCTAGTCCAAAGCTTTTCCACATAATTCTGATTTTTAATGTGGAAATTAGTATTTACAACCTTTGGAGGTAGGATCTACACACACACTTGGCGACTCCGAGAAAATCTACTTGTTTTAATAGATCAAGTGCTGGTATGTTTCAAAAAATCAAGCTTTTATTCTTATTTCCAACTCTTCATATGAGTAGAAGTGTCAAATTTTCATAGTCAATATGTATACCCACCCCCATACTATGAAACTAATGTCAAAAATCCTTCTTATCAACCATACCCAAATAGTTATGCTGCTGGTTTTATCCCAAACAACCATGCAACAACAGTATATCAGCATGATCAACATGCTTATCTCCCACCCATCCTTGCTCAACCTTCATATCAACATTTATATGTCCAAAATCAGCCTCGAGAAACATCTTTAATGTCAAATCAGTTCAAACACTCTCTTGATCACCTCCAAGATTTGGAGGTTAGGGATATGAAGAATAACATGAATGATATGAAAAATAGCATGAATGACAACAAGGACACATTGTTAGACATCACAACGCAGATTGAAGAATTTAGGAGGCAACAAGAGCTTGATTTGTACCAACAAGATTTAGATTATCAAGCCTACCTTCATGAGTAGGAGTTGGAGACACAAAGGATATAGTTTGAAGAAAAGCTCGAGAGGGAGTTAGCTACAAAAGGGGAGCATATGAAGTTTTCATTTTCTCAAACACAAAAGCATGAGATTCAAACAAATCCTTTCATTCTAGATCAACCCTTTCAAGATGAGGTTAGTAGGTATGGAATTCCAATTTTTAAACAAAATGGGCCTCTTAACCTTCCTTGTATAGTTATAGAGTAGCCCATTGATCAGGATAGCCCATTGATCATGGAGAAGATTAGAAGTATAAATCCACTGCATTTAGCTATAGAGTATTATCGATTAGAGCAACAAAAGAATGAACAAGAGGAGCAGGAAGTTGTTGCTATTTGTACTGCATCCCCAACTCAAAATAACCATAGTACATATGAAGAGGATGTTGGTTCAAACTTGCTACTGAACCCCTTGCATTTTGATTCATTTGAAAAAAATTCTAATGCTATTTATAAGATGAATGACAACAGAGTACAGGGATTACCAGTTAACAATCTTCACTTGCAGAGACAAGATGCCCAAGTTTCACTGGAGAAGGAACCACTTGAGGAAGAACAATTGGTTTATTATTTTGAACAACTACCTGGTTTTATTGAGCAAGTTGAAGAGAGCACATAGGTACCTAACTTACCAGTTGATTTGAAACACCTAGAAGATATTGCAGAACATGATGTGCTATTGGTTCAAGATGAGATTGAAGCCTCAATCCATATGAGACATCAAGAGGTCAGTCCTATTTTGGAGATTAATGAAAATGATCTGCATGAAATTTCCCAATTTGAACAAACAAGCATATCTAAACTTAAGGATGATCTTAAATATAAGGTAAGCTCTCTCATGCCACAAATTAATGAAGATTATGAAGAATCCTTGATTTGGAATGATATTGAATCCTTTGTTTCAAGCTTAGATGGAAAACATGATCAGATTGAACATGTTTATGTAAAGAAAATAGAGAGTGGTTCTCAGAATTTTTCTAACTTGTTTGATGAACTTCCTCAATTTGTTGGTGAAAATGAGGATATCACATGCATAATAGCATATGTGCCTAGTTTCGAGCAACAAAATGAAGGGAATCAGGTAGGAAAAGTGCAGATTTAGGAAGAAACAAATGAGGGCAGTCATGTTTTGGAGGGTCAAGAGGTTGATTCACAAGAAAAGGTTGTTCAAGTAGAGCGAGAAAAGCAACAAATCATAGATTTTTAAGGTGTGAGATTTGAAAACCATCATGAGGATAAGTTAGAGCATACACAACATAATGAAATTGTTCATGAAGAGCATTTGTTCTCAACTATCATTGAAGATTTTTTCTCTAACATTGTTGATAACCTTGCATCTTTCAAAGCGAAGGTTTGTGATCAACATAACCAAGTGATTAAAGAGGTTGTGGTTGAAAAAAAAATTGACAAAGGAGAAGCCAACAAAAAGAATTATCAATTTATCATCTCAAAAGGATGACCAATCAGGAATATTTCCAAGATTGAGATTCCAAGCATACTTGATGAAGTTTCAGTAAAAGGACAACATATTCAACTTGTCCATTCACTCCAAACCAACAACATGGTTGGTCATATTCAAAGGATGAGTGAGTTTTTCTACATTCTTTATGAAGCATTGTTGCAGTTTATTGAGTATCTTTTTGTGCTTCATCTAGTTTCAGCTGTTCATAAGCATGTAAATCAACATTTGTTGTTAAGGAAGGGAAACTATTTCTCACAACCAATGAATGGTCATGTCTGAGCACTACCACTACTGGGTAGTGTAGGGTAGGGTAGTTTTTAAGTTAATAAGTGCTCTAAGCACATTTCCTTTCAGTTCAGTTTTGTTTTTCAATAAAGTGCAAATGCACTATTTGTTGGTCCTATCTTAAACAAAGCCATGTTAGTCTTGTTTTGTTGCTGTATTGTTCCAACAACTAAGTTATAATGGTTTCAAGAATTTGAGGAGGGAAAAATTTGACTCCATGCCCAATGTATTATCAAGGCAACTGATTTGGCATGCTTAGAAAACAACTATTTAGCAAAAATCACTAGAAATGTTACCAAAATTTCACCTACAACTCATTTTGGTAGGGCTAGAACAACTGACTACTTTAAGGTGAAAGGTACTTCAATTAAATTCTGCTAATCATTATCATTTGCATATGAAGTCTTCAAATGAAGCTCAATTCTTATTGTGCAATATTTTACAATAGAAAGAGATTACAAAAGTTGCATGATAATTCTGTATTTCATTCATTTAGAAATGCAAATGTATACAATGTTGTTGTCTTATATACCAGGATCAAAAAGTGCTCAAAAGTCCCACACAAGCCATGGGAGTAACTGTATCTGAAAAGATATAAAATAGAAAGTATAAATGCAAGAAAAGATATGCATAAATTTTAAATGAAGTTCAGTTCTTATTGTGCAATATTTTACAACAGAAAGAGATTACAAAAGTTGCATGATAATTTTGTATTTCATTCATTTAGAAATGCAAATGTATACAATGTTGTTGTCTTATATAACAAGATCAAAAAGTGCTCAAAAGTCCCACACAAGCTGTGGGAGTAACTGTATCTGAAAAGATATAAAATAGCAAGTATAAATGCAAGAAAAGATATGCATAAAATTAGAGATGGGACATGTTATTACCTGGTGAATGACAAATCATGTTGTTGAAGATTGTGCCAACATTGTTGAGTTTTCCAGGTGTAGCTCCAGGAGAAAACCTGCAAGGGTGAAAGAAGATTGATGTTAGAGCTTAGGGTTCCATTCATTATTCTATGCATATCTAATCAAGGAAATACTTGCTACCTTATAACTGATCAAGGAAAAGTAGAATGAATATTTGTATGCAGGAAAGCCAGATCATCTAATGGAAGTCAAATCATCAAGAGAGCATTGAACTTCATTATTTTTCTAACTAGTTTTCTCATTGTGCAGGTACATGTTTATCATTTTATGATTCATCTTTTCAACATTTTAGTATGTGGAGATCAATGGGCTCCCACAAGGGTTGATCCCAACATATTGCATTCTCTCATTTACAAGAAGGGAGAAAGGGTCTATTTCCATCATTGCATATTAAGAAGCCATAATAGTCATTTGCATGCATTTGCAATGAGCATTCACCATAATAGTTGAAAGAAAGCAGTCAATTAAGATACAATCCACACAATGATATTCATTATCAATGTAGCCATGCTGAGTTGAAACATAGTGGATGGTGCAGTAATTAGCACAAGAAAATGACATTCCTTTTATAGAGATCTTGGATACAACAAAGAGCATGATGAAGCAACAAATAGATGGAGAATCATTACAAACTTGCAAATCACAATAAGGATAGTGATATCATTAATATAGAATAAACAGTGAGAAATATAGTGTTATGGAGCAACAAATAATGCTTGCAAAGATCACCAACTAGAGACAAATGATGACTTTGTCACCAAAAACATAAGCTTCAAAAGCAATGGCATTCATGTGATCTCAGATTTAAGAAAACCATAGGTGAATTTCCAAATAGTGAAATAGTGAATAATATCTCTGGATTATTACATAAGAACATCAATATCAATGTATGTAATCATATATCATAAGAGGTACCACCATGAAACTAACTCATACCACCATACAATGAAAGAAAGAATCGGGTTGCCTTAGTTCTTGTTGCTGACCAAAGGAATGGAGGGATCCAATAGTTGAGACAATTAGTGTAAAAGGTAATGTTCATGAAGGAATGGAAAAGATGTGTAGGGTTTTCAATTATACTCATACTGTGCAATGGTATTGAATCATTTTGCAAGCCATTTTTCCTTTGCAGGGCAACATTTTCTTGTGGAGCAGTTGACTGAGATTGCTCTTGTTTAAATTGACCACCCTTTCATGAAATATCATTCATATTATGATCTTGCACGATCTTATCATAGCAAAGGTGATTATGACATTGTTGGCCCCTATTACATGGTATTATAGGGATGAAACAAGTACCTAGTAAGAGTATAGCCGCGACTTGCAAATAAGTGAAAACCCAAAATGCTAGTTTGCAACCGTGGCTTTAAAGAGCAAGTGAGACTTTCATAAAACAAAGAATCTTCAAATCATAAATGTACAAAGAATGAGATCTCTATTATTTTGTTCACAGTAAGCTCAAATCGAGCATCTATTTTATAGAAAATATTGAAAAGAATGCAAGATTCAACGATAGAAGGATTACCCACAAGCTTGCTATTTAAAATACACTTAAAACCGTAGTATAGAAAGCTTCAAAGACTCCTCAATGGCGGCATCAAACACAAAGGAGATATTTAACAGATACGATAAAGAGAATACATCAGAAATTTAAGTAAAGTTGTGGCCTTAAAAACCTAAAATGTGTTTCAGAATGGAATTCAATCACTAGATTTGTAAGCAAGAAACACTTACCATGTATTTTTCTGTAGAATCCCTCATAAAATCACTTAGAAACAACATGTAAATGAAGGGATTTGAGCTCCAAACCCTACTCATCATGGCTACTAATGGCATAAGTTTCTCCAAACAATTATAAAGTGCAAAATGAAAGAGACATTAGCGTTTGAGAGTTTTTACTTGATGCCCTAATGATGGGTGATATTTTGACTATGTTAATAAAAATCATTTCACATTGTTATGCCATGGTCTTGAATTTTAAGTCAATCAACCTAATGATCAGAAAAAGGATCCCGTGAAGAGATATTTGGAGCTAGGGAGTTATAGGGTTTTGTAATTATTTTTCAGAGCTTTTGAAAAACCCTTCTATATTATTGCATGCTCTAATGAAGGAGTGGTCGCTTGTGTGTTTCTTGCATGATTTCATACAAAAAAAAACTATATAATTAAATATTAAAGGTAATATTTATTTAATTACCTCAATATTTAAAATGTAATGCAAAAAAGGACTATCACATGTTAAATATTAAAATAATCATAATTGGTTATCTTTAATATTTAATCAAATAGTTACCTTTTCCCCAGAATCATGTAAGAAACACAAGTGAAGTAGAATTGAAGTCAACATGAGTCATCTGGAGTAATGTATTTTATTTGACTTGGAGTCAAATTTCTATATTTTGGAGATCTCATTGGTTGAGGCTATTATTCATGGAGGTTTTTGAGGTATAACCTCAGTTTTGGAGTTCTTTTGATCATGCACTTTGAGGGCAGGACTATTTGAGTTCAGTTTGCTTCAGTTGTGGACCCCCTTTCCATGGATTTTCATCTTTGCTCATGAGGAGATATTTCAGTGATATTTTTCACTTCCAATTAGTTATTTGTTCCACCTCTTGGCACCTTGGAGTTACCATCTTTTGTATATATTAGAAAAGACTTAGTATTTTTCCTTAGTTCTTGCCTCTTTTCCTTTGCATTCTACAAAGAGAAGTTGATCTTGTAACTCAGATTGATCCCCTTGTAGCAGCAATTCCTTCATTTTCAATAAAGAAATCAACAAAATTTCCTTCTTAATACTTCCTGTGTTATAGTGTATGAGTGATCTGATGGTATTTTTGTGATTCATTCTTATAATCCTTGGATTTTGTCTCATTCAAATGGTATGAATGTAGGGAGATGCATAGTTAATGCAGGTCATGGATTGAGTAAGCCAATTTTAGTAGTTTGAAGTTGTGAAAATACTTATTTTCCCTTCTTGCATGCTCTAAATTCAATCCCTTTCCAATGAAATACTTATGTGTTACATGCTTAGTTGAGTTGTGAAAAGATTTAAGCTTATTTGTTGAATACATCATGAGTTTGAATAAGCAAGTAGATGTAGAATGTCTGGTGCATCACCTCCTAGGATAGGTTTCAATTCCAAGTTTCTTTCTATCCTTTTTCCTATCAAAGAAGTAGTTTAGAGGAGGTATCACAGGGAACCAACCCTTTATTTGGAGATTCATCTTCATATGAGCATACCCACATGCTTGAAGGTGTTTCCATGTTTCACGAGATTGTTGAGCTTCAAGCTTAGCATCTAGGGTGCAATCCTCATGACAAAAATATACCATTTGTAAAGCTAATCCAATACACAAAGAGGACATGAGTCTTCTATCTTACAAAGATGACTACAAATTCACCACATTAATGTTCACTACAAACAAACATGTTGGGTAAAAGAGTGAAAAATATGATAAAATTCATAGACATGTCATGACATAATCTGATCAGATAAAAAATCACAGATAAGTATGAATAGAAAGGCTAGAGACCATATGGCAAGCAAATAAAGATAACGTTGATAAGTATGGCTAGGAAGCTAGAGACCATATGACAAGCACACAAAGAGAATGCTAATAAGTATGAATAGCAAGCTAGGGACCATATGAAAAGCACATAGGCATGTGACTATTACAAGCTGCATTGCAGGAGAGTAAAAAAAAAAGACAAGTCTAGTTAGGCTACCCCCAAGTTAGATGGCGAGACATAAGACATCAAGACATATTTTTTTAAGATAAATTTTTGAAAAATTAAAATAAGCGAATATGATTCCCCCCTTAGAATGATGTGTGCTACATAAAGGAGCACATGTCATTCTAAGGAGAAGAGAAAGACAAAGAGATGAGAGGGGGTCCTCAAGAAGGACACACACCTCCAGAACAAGTTACCCATGCCCCCAGCGTATAAGGGATAGTAACCATGCTAGATACTATTGTGTCGTTACCATAGAAAAATTATGATTGCACACAATAGTGTACTACCACGAATGGCAATGAGAAAGGAAAGCTATGAATGCCACATAGTGGGCAATGACACCATAGAAGAGAGTTGTAAGAACCTCATGATAAGATGCTTAGAATGGACAAGACAAAGGTAAACCTTAATATCACTTGTCATGTAAATAAAATATAGGTGCATCAACAGATGGAAGAGTGATTGCACCAAAATCAAGAACTTGTATTTTATCCTTCAAGGCTCGACATTCACTAGTAGAATGGCCAGGTACTCAATGGTATACACAAAGAATGTTTTTATTTGTCATGCTTGTGAAATTTCTTGTGTGTAGGAGGAAGACTAATTGATTCGGCTTTGAGAAGCCTCAACAAAATATTCTCTTTCTCAAATAAAGAATGAGGATAAGGAAGCAACCCTTTCTCTTGGGAAGAAGGGTTTGACTACTCACAAGAAGTTTACATAAGGACAATAGACAATGGAGGAGGGGATGGGGACAAACGAGAAGGCTTGTAACCTGAACCCCTTACAAAAGAGTGAGGTGTCAGTTCCAAAGGGACCTTAATTGCTTGTTCCATGTGCCCAAGACCATTTCCTTTGTACCCATGCTTAGAAAGAATACTAAATTCACATCCTTATTGTGATTGCAACTCCTCAGAAGGGGGAGGATCAACATTAAGGACATTATAATTATTGTTCATATTATCCTGCAATACAAAATAATAATCATATTTGATAGCAGGTGTAAATGATATTTTTAGGATGTCTAAGTGGATCGGGTTAACTTTATATTCCCGAATGAAGGATGTTGTAAAGTCTAAAGAACCCCAATAATCACCAAGACATGCATTTTCTTGAGAATAAGTAGAAGGATCTTCTTCAAGGACATTTGTCTCAAGAGTATCCTTTGTAATAGGTATTTCTAGAGTAGATGTTAACGCATCAGAAGATATTGAAGGGATACTATTTTTAAGAGTAGGTGCAACCGAAGCTTGACCAGTTGCTACCATCCCACATAAAGTGTACAACATTAGGGTCAACCTTGATTGTGATTGTAGACACCTAAAATTGTCTTGACTGGAAAACAACACTATTTAACTAACTCTCACCCTTCTAATTAAATAATACATTATTATTTAATATTCATCTATTAATTAAGTGATTTAACATTATTTAATTAATTCATCCTCAAATCAACATTTCACATCAATTGCATCCAAAACCCTAAATTCCTATATTTAATTGAATAATACTATATCATTTAATTAATTCACTTTTTCATCATTTTTGACTAATTAAATAAATTTTATTTATTTAATAAAGTCCTAATCTAACTTTGTTCCTCTTGATTAATTAAATAACATCAATTATTTAACTATGTCGCTAATTCACCTTATTCCCTAAATCAATTGAATTATTAATACTTAATAGTTTAATTAAACACTTTCCCCTAAAGTTGAATAATTGAATTATTATTCAAAGACATCATCAAAATTCAAATCAAACAAATACCACTTTGTTTGCAAAAGTCAAACTTGATTTGCATGTTCAACTCCAAAAAGGATTAATTAATTAAATCAATTAATTAATTATCCTCACCCACTTTCATGATTGAGAAAATTGCTCAAACATAATTTCCTCAATCCCATTGAAGGCTCAAATTGATTTCATCAATTTCATGAATTGCTCCACCTATTTCCTCAATCCCATTGAAGGCTCAAATTGATTTCTTCAATTCCATAGATTATTCAATCTATTTCTTCAATTACACTGATTATGTAATCAATTTGCATAGATTATTCCCATATAAATCCTCTCAACATCTTTCGACCATCGATCAAGATATTCTACTACATGATCCTGATCATCCATTTCAAATCACAAATTCTATATAATAAACCTATTTCCTCTCAAAAAAGGATTAGAGAATCAACCTATTTTATGAAACAAAGTAATGCCAATATCTTAATTGACATTTGACAAAGGTTCACACACATCTTCAATCAATACACACATTTTCTTCAAGCTTTCACACACACAAATGGAGGCTTCATATTGAATTGAACAATCCAACATACGTCAATACAGATACACTTCGACATGGGATGGTAAAGTTTCCTTTGTCTTTGAATTCATGTTTTTATCTTAGGATTTCATTTGTTGTTTTCAATAGCTTAGAACACTTCATTTCATGTGTAATGGGCATAGATCTTGATTCTTATTTTGAATTAGATTAGGTTCAATTCATTACATTTATCTTATTTGACACCATCAATTTCCCTCTTACACATTTTGGGCCACTTTTGCTCTATCAGTTTTTATTCAAAATCTGCAAGTCAAATTTTGATTTCTAACATTAATGATCATTTGATTTGGATGTTTGATAGGTGCTAATGTTGTTTATGCAATATTTGTAGAAGTATAGCATGTATTTATCCAAGAACAATTAACATGTTTATTGCAAAGAAGGCGAACAATTGAAGATTTTAAAATTTCAAAGCTTTCATAGTTAGAAAAATTTAAATTGGTGCAATAAAAAGAACCCCACAAACAAAACACTTTCAATTGGTGCATCTAAAAAGAATCTTTCAAAGCTTTCTTAGCTTAGCAAATGTTCTTATTTGGTGCAATAACAAGAACCCCACAAAGAAAACACTTTCAATTGGTGCATCTAAAAAGAATCTTTCAAAGCTTTCTTAGCTTAGCAAATGTTCTCATTTGGTGCAACAAAAAGAAACTTACAAAAAAAATGCTTTCAATTTGTGCTCTAAAAAGGATTATTCTTTTCAAAGCTTGTAGAACAAACAATTCCTTTTGGTGCTCTAAAAAAATGTTTGATTTTTGTTGACCAACACTTTCATTTTTTTTGACAAATGCACAATTTATTTTGTTGACCATTAAGACAATGATTTAGAAAAAACACTTTGGTTGGTGCTTAAAATGAACAAATCAAATTCTTGTCTTGCACATTGTGATATCTTTGTCTGAAATCTAAAACATCACATTTTGGTGCACGTAAAAAAGAACAAAATTACTATCTTGTACACACGTTATTTCATTTTTTGGATAACACCGATTGAGGGGCTTAAAAATAAAATTGCAATGAAGTGTATACTATTTATTTTTTGTTTGGAAAGCTAGGTGTCTATCCTCTCCCCTCGTGCTTTTCAACAATCTTGGGTAACATAAAGCATCTTGAGTTTCACACATTGTTTTCATTTCAAAGCACTACCTTTAGAGGGCTTGCCTTTTGAGACACATCCCATGTTGGAGAACTCAAAGGTGACCCAAGAGGTACTTTTTTTGGTTCGCTATATAAATTATTGTGGGTGTGAGGAAATTTCATCACCCACCTGGTGTAGATGCTTTATACTGACGAATGTCTCCCTCAGTGTCCATGTGATACATAAAAACACGCAAGGGATAGGAGGCCTCTTAATTGAGTGAATCATCACATGTATAGACACCAGTTATCTTGAAACATGACTAAGAACCAATGTTTTTAGAAGCTAACCCTTTTTAACCAAAACATTCTCTGAAGTGGTGCATTGGAACTTTGATTCTGAGAAGTTACTTACCAAGTTCGACTTATGGTTTAGCTTAAAAACCTCTCCATTCATTGCATGTAAAATCATCCATTCGAGGCATGAGGTAATCCCATCTAGGAGGAAGTGTCTATCCCTAGGGTGTACTTTGTCTTCTCAGAAAATTGCTAAATCTATTCGGTTACTTTGAAACATCAAACTTTGTGCTTGAATTAAAAATGAACACATGAAAACAAACACTCAACATGTTTATCAAAATCACAAACCCTTTGAATTAGTGTATGCTTTTAAGATAAGCCCTATATTTGCACTCCTTCAGGATCTCCTTAAAGGTTTCCGAATATTCAACCTTTAATTTCAAGCTACATTGGCTCAAAGTAAACGTTGGAAACTATGGATTGGGTGCCATGATTTCACAAATTAAAGCCATAAACATGCAGGTCACACAAGTGTATGCTTTTTGAGTTAGTAAAATACTATTGTACCACTTGCCATACTCCAACCATAGAGAATTTAAAGTAAAAACAAGCCCAAACTTGCAAAAATTTGGAGAAAATTTGCTCAAATTGGAAACAAATTACAAAGAGGTCACTTTTACACAAAATTTTGCTATAATTGACCCATTTTTTGTTGAAGTTTCCAAAAATATAATGCTTTTTCTCTTTGTCTGCAAACAATCACTGGTAAACATTCACCACAGTTGTACCCCTTTGCGTAGTTGACTTTGAAATTTGCAAATTTGCAAAATTTTAACACTTTTTCCATATAATTCTTGCATAGTTGACATTATTTCTATCACAATCAACCCAAAAAACCAATGCTTTTGATAGAATTTGTGCTTTTTCTCTCATTGATTACACAATCTCAGAAATAAAAAGTTCGCTTTTGCAATTCATTTCCATACTTGTCTTAAAAAATTTCCCAGTGGACAAGATTCCTATCGCATTTGCTAGTTTGGCCGCTATTGCTAGCTTTCTTTGCTTCTTTTGAGAAACTGGAACACATTTGCACTTCATCATTGGCACAGTTGCACCCCTCTACCACAATTGGCATTCAAATTTGCACATTTGAAATTTTTAACGATTTTCCCTAAACTCTACTGCAGCTGCCCAAAATTCTATCACAGTTGACCCAAAGTTTGTTGCAGTTGCCTTATTTTTTGGTGAAAATTAGAAACAGATCCAAAAATTGATTAAAGCTTTCACCGTTAGGAAACCAAACACACCACATCACTTTTTATACATCATTTTACCAAAAAAAAATCTCATCCATGGGGACATCAATCTATTACTTGAATCACTCTTATCAAGGGCCACAACAACATCAAGGGTTTCAAAATCACCATCAATATCAAAATCTACAACATCAACTTTCCCTAAATGCACTTGAAAATAGAATTGGAAAACTTTATCAACAATGCTTTGAAAACCATCAAAAGAGAGTCACAATATCAACAACATCTTGACAATCCTAAAAACACATATTCATATCATCAACAACATGTTCAACATCAAGACACCTCATACCAACAACCCCCATCCTATGATCCTTCATACAATGCAAAAAATCAACAAGGGTTACAACAACAAAATAAGGATCGTAATGTTATGCAAAATCAATATGGATCTTCCTTCATTCAAAACCCCCAACAACAAACAAACACACATCCTCAAACATCTCAATATCCATATCAACAACATTTCCAACATCATCAAAACATTGATTCATATCAACAACAAAGTCTATTTCCACAACATCAAGTGAATCAACAACATCAATTTCCAAAATAAATCCACAACACCAAGGTGTACCACAAATGCAATATCAATATGTACCTCAATTTCAATATCAAGGAGTTCCACAACACCAAGATGTACCTCAAATGCAATATCAAGGAGTTTCACAACATCAAGGCACACCACAAACTCAAGATCAAAGGATTCCTCAAGTTCAATATCAAGGTGCACCCCACCCTCAAGGTACCTAGAACACACAAAAAGGACTTAATCCTTCTTATACACAACATGGTTATCAAGGGTCCACACCTTCACAAAAACCCACCTATGATCAAACAAACGTCATCAAACAACAAGGTTATAACATCCTACCAAACCAAATGAACACACCTACTGATGATATAATCTTGTAGTTGCAAAATAACAATCAAATCGGTTACCAAAATAATCAATCAAACAACCAACAACAAAATCAAGAATAGAACAATCAAGAGAAGCTACAGAGGCAATATTACCAACCAAGAAGGAAATTCACCCCTTTGGGACATACTTTAGAGGTAATCATGCACAAACTAGTACAACAAGACCTTATCAAAATCAACAAAATTCCAACTTATGGTGAATAAAACAATAAACTCCCTTGGTATAACGAGTACGAATGACGTGAGTTCCACAAAATCAAGGGTCACACAATGAACAAATGCATAGAACTCAAAAATCTCATCCAAGAAAAAAAGAGATAGCTATTGAAGGCAATATTCAAGGTTCAACCACTATGGAAAACATTAACAATATCTCAACCTCAAAAGTTGAAAAAAAAGATCAAGAGCCATCTACCAATGAAAAAATCAACAATATCTCTCCCTCAAATGTTGTAGATAATGATCAAAATCCATCTATCAATGATAACATTGACAATACCTCAAAAGTTGAAAACAAAGATCAAGAGCCATCTACCAATGAAAAAATCAACAATATCTCTACCTCAAATGTTGTAGATAATGATCAAAATCTATCTATCAATGATAACATTGACAATACGTCAAAAGTTGAAAACAAAGATCAAGAGCCATCTGCCAATGACAACACCAACAATATCTCTACTTCAAATGTTATAGATAATGATCAAGAGCCATCTATCAATGATAACATTGAAAATATCTTAAAAGTTGAAAACAACAGTCAAGATCCATCTACCATTGATCACGTTGACAATGTCTCTACATCATCCAATGAGAAAAAGGACATGAATCAAGAAGTTATTCCCAAGCATGATCAAAATCAATCACCAAAGTCTAGCAATGATCCAGTCCAACATATATTGACATCATCCAACCTCATGGCGGCACATATTGATGAAGAAGACACTCTTAATCCAACACTTATACCCAATGCAAAAAATCTAAGCCAAGAGTTATCACTCATATGTCCACGTTTCGAGGAAACCCAAGGATCCTATACAAAAAATCAATTCTTTGAAATTGATCCATGTTAAGAGAATGAACCAAAGCATATCAAATATAACACCACACAAAGTCAAGATCAAGAATCCCTATCTATAGACACTAAAAAATGTCCTAGGCTTGATAACACCAATTTTTTCCATTGTCTAGGGTCATATTTCTACTATTAATTAAATAAGTTATATTTATTTAATTACGTCACTAATGTCCTCTTTCCTCTATAATTAAATAAACTTTATTTATTTAATTATTACCACTTTTTACTATAATTAAACAATTATGTCAATTATTTAATTATTTATTTTAGCCTTTTCTGACACAAATTAAATCTTATTTAATTAATGACTTGCCTTTTTGCTCACCTTTTTGAATTAAATTGCCACTTAATCAAAAAGATAACTTGACTTTTCCTTTTGTAATTAAATAATGTTTCCATTATTTAATTATGTACTTTCCTCTTCGAACTAATCGATTTTGTCAAAAAATCATTCAATTTCGTCATTCTCCTTCACTTTCAATCTTATCCCATCTTGTCTTGTCTAATTTTGGCCATTGATTGAATTAATGTCTTTTTAGTCTTGACCATCCGTTTAAACTTGTCTTTTCTATAAAAGACGCATATCATTTTCATTTTAACAATCTTAGAAAATCATAATTAGGCTGAGACAATTAATCTTCGATATTTTGCTAGGCATTGACATAGAATTTTAATTGCACTTATAATATAAGGGCATTAGTTACTTAGAAATGAAGTGGAGGAGGGTAATAAAGGTGATTCAATTGAAGCATGAAGACTTTGGTAACGACGTTACATTATTTTATGTTGTATGCTTTCTTCTGTGCTCTATTACTTGATTAGGATCTTTAGGATTTAAGTTAAATGATTTGCAATCTTTAATCCTTGTTTGATTTTCTTGATCACATAATGGTGAACCCGATGTGAAATTAGTTTATGGTGTCATGATTTAATCACTTTCATTTTACAAAAAAATAGCAAAATGGAAAGTTACTATCTGAATTGTAACAGGAAAATGACTTCTATTGCCCCTGTCGATTCCTGTGTAATGGGTGACTACAAACTTAATGATGGTTCCCATTTTTTAATTCAAATCATTAATACCTTATTTGGTCATAGATTTAGATTTAGATTTAGATTAAGTTTAGATTTTTTAATTTAGATATAGATATAGATTTTTTAATTTAGTTTAGATTTAGATTTTTTAATTTAGTTTCGATTTAGATTTTAGATATAGATATAGATTTTTTAGTTTAGATTTAGATTAAGTTGTTTTTTGTTAGTTTTTAATTTTGTTAATTTAGATTAATTTTAGTAATTAATTTAGATTAATTCTTGGTCAGATGGATTAATTTGGTTAGGTTTAGATCAAATTTTAATTTTTATTAATTAGATTAATGCCATTTTTTTCTAGTTCAATTTTGATTCCAATGCTAAGTTTTATTGACTTGGATTTTGTGTAAGTTCGAATGTCTAAGAATTGAATATAAAACTTAAACTTTTGTTTGTCAAAGACTAGAGGCTTAAAAGTACTAATAATGTCTTTGTGAGGCTCTCCTGAATTTATTTTATTCTAAGTGTTTGTTTTCACATGGGATAATTAAGGGGGGGTTAATTTTCCTTGAGGTGGTAGGTGTATGCTCTCACCTTGTGCAATCTCGGTGATGAGAAACCAGACCCCTCATTTTATTTTGTTTTCATATGAGGGGTTAATGAACCAGTGTCTTATGTGCTTGAGATAGTAGGTGTATGCTCTCACCTTGTGCAAACTTGATGATCAGAAACCATACTCATCTTTTTTGTTGTGTTAATCCCTCAGAGAGCCTGCCTCCCAACTTGTGAGAGGGAATGACCCAAGCGAAACTTTGTTTCGGTCCGCTATATAAATTGTCATGATTGTTGGGAAAGTCTTCAATTTTTTGTTGCATATGTCCTATATAGACAAGTTTCACCCTTAGTATCCATGGGATACGTCAAAATCCTTTCTAACGAAAGGACTGAGAGGAATCTTTATTAAGCTAATTTCTCACCTCGTGTATAGGCACTAGTATTTCCTTGAAACACATAATAAGAACCATTTGTTTTAGCACTTGCTGGTGTAGGAACGATTGTTCTAAAGCCACCCTACATTCCACTATTCATTGTAGAGATAGAAAATCCCTCAAGGTCTCCAGATCTTCGGGGGTAAGAGAATTTAGTGTGCCCGTACTATGTAAGGGGGAGCCAGTCTCACCAAGATCTCTAGCTATCCCCTTTGTTTAAGTGTTTGGAGAAATCCAAGTAGGGACTCAACATGTAGTATTTGTTGCAAGTATGAGCTAGTTTGGTGGTGTTGTCATTGATGTCAACACAGTTCAGTATGTTGCAGATTGTACATGTATGGTTGAGATGCTGGTGAGATGTTGTGAGTACAAGGAGCTATCTTTATGGAATTTCAGATGAGTTATGTTGATGAGTTTCCAAGTTCTTTTGAGAAAATTAATAAAGAGGTGAAAGCAGAATAATAGAAGTATTCAGAATGTGCTCCGCATTTCTAATGTGTTGATCATATGCCTGTGCAGTTGTGAATTTTTAATTAAGGTGATTTGATGGTGATATATGTTGAGTTTTAGCTTCTCGTGAGATGGTACACGAAAGTTGTGTCCACTGGTATGTGTGTTCTACCAGTAGAGTCAGTGTTTTGTGGGCTGGGAGAAATTTGTTTTCTTTATAGTCCTTCACTATTTCATTTCAGATCGTGTGGATCTGGGATATGCTTTGTGAAGATCTTTTCTATGCTCAAGTGAAGAGGTTTGAAGTATGGAGATCCGAAAATCATGTTTCAGTATTTATGTGTGTTTCTACACAGTCTGGATAGATTGGTGAAAGAAATTTAGTGATTGAAGCCTGCTATTTTTGTTGTGGATGTATTTGGAAGGTTCTAAAATGTATTCTTGTGCTTTAGGAAGTGTGTTATGGTGTCCACATGTCATCTTCTTGGGAAGTGTGTGCATCATTGTTCAATTGTGTTTTCACTAGGTTTGGTCGACCGAGTGTTTACACTTCATTCAAAGAATGAAATTTAAGTGAGGAAGTGTGTAGAAGATTCAAGAAAATAATTTTATTGGTCCACTCTTATTCCTTTCCACCATGGGAATTTTGAGTTTCCAACCTAATTTGAATTTATGAAACGATGTTTTGTGGCCGACCTTGGAAAATTTCTCTAAGGTTGAGAATAGTATAAAAGAAAGTCAAATTGTGAAGAGTTGGATAAGAGAATGATGCAAAGTGAAGAAAGTGTGCCACAAATGATAAGAGAAAAAGTGTGTGTGAGTGAGTTGTAATAGCATTTTAAAAGTGTGTTGAAGGAAGTGAATTGAAAGTTTTTGTAATCCTGCGAATATGCTTTAATTGCAGTGGTGGATCTTTTGTTCTCTTTTGTATCTATAGGCAGTGAGCATCTCTGTTGGACAGTGAGTCCTTTGTAGGAAATGAGCCTTTGTATTTGGAAAATGAGTCCTCTTTTGGGAAATGAGCCCTTGGCAGTGAGCTTTTGTATTTAGTTTATAATCTTTATATTGTGAGTTAACCCTCATCATGGTTTTTTCCTTATTGGGTTTTCCACGTAAAAATCTGGTGTTCATTGTGTTGATTTACTTTCTGTTATTTGTGTCTCATGTTCATATTTAATAATAGAATGGTGTGGTTGAAGATTTGATAAGTGATAAAGTTTTTAGTTTAAATTTGAGTGACAACTGATTCACCCCCCCTCTTAGTTGTCCTACGCCTATTTAACAATTAGTATCAGAGCTTATGGTTCCTTGTGTAGAGCTTAACTACTTAAGGAAGATCCGATGGTGCACAAATTGGCGATCCCTATGTTTGATGAAATTAAATACAATGGCTAGAAGGGATAGATGAGAGAATACATTATCTCTCTTGGTTTCAAGACCTAGAAGGTTATTGAGAATAAGTATACACTTCCATCCAGTGGTGTTAATTCTACAGATGAGATCTTTGCTTATGAACAAAATGAGAAGGCGAAGTATGCAATTTGCAGTGGTTTATCTAAAACTGAGTGAGTCAAGGTTAATTCTCTAGATACTGCATATGAAGTCTGGAAGAAGTTGGAAGACATGTATGAAGGAAATAAAAAGGTGAAATTGACAAAGAGGCTAGCAGCAAAGCGTAGATTTGTGAACCTAAAGATGGAAGATGGTGAAGAATTTACAAGTTTTTTTCAGAGAGTTGAATTGGCAGCAAATGAAGTTAGAAATCAAGGAGGAAAACTAGCAGATGAAGACATAGTCGAGAAGATCCTGATCACTTTACTGGATTGTTACAACAACAAGATCTTTGTTATTGAAGAAATGTATGATCCTAAGAAGTACACTCTAGAAGATTTGTTTGGAACCTTGCAAGCATTTGAGATAAGAAAGTTCTAGAAAGATGAAAAAGATGAAAGAGAAGATAGAAACAACATTTAAGGCCTTGAAAATCTAAGAACTAGATAGCGATGATGAAGAGTTGGAAGAAAACTTCACCAAGAAATTGAAGAAAGGTACCAGAAAATATAAAGGTAAGTTGCCCTTTAAATTATTTAGTTGTGGTAACATTGGTCATTATGCTTCGAGATGTACGAATAGGGATACACATAAAAAGAACAAGGATTATAAGGATAAGGATAAGAAAGATAAGAAGTATAAGAAGTTGTACTATGTTAAGGAAGAGGCAGGTATTTTTGATGACGAATATGAAAATGAAGTTAATGAAGACATACACAGACCTATTGAGATAAATGAAGTTGAACCTTATGATCCTATCTGTAGACATATACCTGAAGAAAATAAAGAGAAGGAAGAAGAAGAAGAGAATGAACCTAAACCTGCTGCTAGGACTCCTAAATATGTACAAAAGAATCATCTGGAAGATCAGATAATTGGAGACAAGAGTAAAGGTGTGAAGACAAGAAGCAAAGTTGCAGCTGAGGTAAATTTATGTTTACTCTCTAAAATAGAACCTAAATCTATAAGAGAAGCATGTGAAGATGAAAGTTGGATGAGAGATATGAAAGAGGAACTGTAGCAGATAGAAAAGAATCAGACATGGGAAATAGTCCCTAGACTTGTGAACAAAAATGGGGTTGGCTCAAAATGGGTGTTCCAAAAAAAACTGAATGAAAATGGAGTAGTAAGGAATAAGGCAAGACTGGTATGTAAAGGATATTCACAAGTTGAAGGTATATATTTTGAAGAAACATTTTCCCCTGTGGCCAGAATGAAAGCTATCAGAATGTTTTTAGCATTCTCTACCCTCAAGGACTTCAAGGTATATCAGATGGATGTTAAGTCATCTTTTTTGAATGGTGAGTTGGAGGAAGAAGTGTACATGGAGCAACTTGAAGGGTTTCAGTTGTCTGAAAAACCAAATATGGTTTGTAAATTGAAGAAAGCATTGTATGGATTGAAGCAAGCTCCCAGAGCTTGGTATGCAAGACTGGACAAATATCTGACAAAGTAAGGATTCAACAAAGGTCCTACTAACAACGACCTCTACTTCAAAATGCAAGGTAATAAGATGTTGGTTGTAGTTGTTTATGTTGATGATATCATTTTTGGTGGAAATGATGGCATGTGTAAAAAGTTTTCTAAAGAAATGTAGATAGAATTTGAGATGTCTATGATTGGTGAATTGAATTTCTTCCTTGACCTACAAGTGAATCAAACCGATAAAGGGATATTCATTTCACAATCTAAGTATGTAAAAGAGTTGTTGAAAAAGTTTGGAATAGAGGATTCTAAACTAGTTTGTACTCCTATGGTAACCAGATGTAAGCTGAGCAAGGATGATGAATCTGCTAAGACTGATCAGGGAAAATATAGATCCATGGTTGACAGATTGTTGTATCTCACTGCTACTAGACCAGATATTATGCATGCAATGTGTTTAGTTGCTAGATTTCAAGCAGATCCTAGAGAAGCACATCTTATGGCTGTAAAAAGGATATTTAGATATCTTAAAGGCACATCGGATTATGGACTATGGTACCCTAAGAGTAATGATTTCACCCTAAGTACTTATACAGATGTTGATTGGGCTGGATGTGTAGATGATTGGAAGAGTACCAGTGGTGGTACTTTCTTTCTTGGCGAAAGACTAGTTTCATAGTTGAGTAAAAAACAAGACTCAATTTCTTTATCCACTATAGAGACATAATATATTGTTGCAGCATCCTGCTATACACAAGTTCTATGGATGAAGCAGAATCTGAAAGACATTGGTATGGTATGTAATGATCCTATTCCTATTTTCTATGATAATACAAGTGCAATAAAGTTTTTGAAGAACCCGGTTATGCATTCAAGAATGAAGCACATATCTATCAAATACCATTTCCTGAGAGAAAAAGTGTTGGAGAATGAAGTCAGATTGGAGTATGTGACTACAAAGGAACAAATTGCAGACATCTTTACTAAGGCTCTTCCAAAGGATACTTTTGAGCATCTTAGGGAGAGGTTGGGGTTCATTGGCCCTCAGAACTAAGTGCACATGAAGGTGCACCAGTCTAGTAAATTCACAAATTCTTCATTTATCTAGAATGATAGATAGGTCTACTCCGCAGGAGTAGAAAAGGTTTTCATTGTTGTAGTATGAGTTTACTCCTAAGGGGGATTAATCAGAGTAGTTGTTCCTTTCCATTGATTTCAAAGGGGGAGAAAAGGTTATGTTTTTCCATCAATGACAAAGGGGGAGATTGTTGCAAGTATGAGCTAGTTTGGTGGTGTTGTCATTGATGTGAACACAGTTCAGTATTTTGCAGATTGTACATGTATGGTTGAGATGTTGGTGAGATGTTGTGAGTACATGGAGCTATCTTTATGGTGTTTCAAATGAGTTGTGTTGATGAGTTTCCAAGTGCTTTTGAGAAAATTAATAAAGAAGTGAAAGAAGAATAATAGAAGTATTCAGAATGTGCTCCACATTTCTCCTGTGTTGATCCTATGTCTATGCAGTTGTGAAGTTTTAATTAAGGTGATTTTATGGTGATATATGTTGAGTTTCAGCTTCTGGTGGGATGGTACATGAAAGTTGTGTCCACCAGTATGTGTGTTCTACCGGTAGAGTTACTATTTTGTGGACTGGGAGAAATTTGTTTGCTTCGTAGTCCTCCACTATTTCATTTCAGATCGTGTGGATCTGGGATATGCTTTGTGAAGATCTTTTCTATGCTTAGGCGAAAAGGTTTGAAGTTTGGAGATCCAAAAATCATGTTTTAGTATTTTTGTGTGTGTCTGCACAATACAGATAGATTGGTGAAAGAAATTTAGTGATTGAAGCCTATTATTTTTGCTGCAAATGTATCTGGAAGGTTTTGAGATGTATTCTCATTATTTGGGAAGCTTGTTATGGTGTCTGCATGCAATCTTCTTGGGAAGTGTGTGCATCATTGTTCAATTGTGTTTTCATTAGGTTTGGCTGACCTGGTGTTTACCCTTCATTCGAAGAATAAAATTTAATTGAGGAAGTGTGTAGAAGATTCAAGAAAATAATTTTATTGGTCCATTCTTATTCCTTTCCACCGCAAGAATTTTGAGTTGCCGACCTAATTTGAATTTATGAAACGGTGTTTTGTGGATGACCTTAGAAAATGTCTCTAAGGTTGAGAATAGTATAAAAGCAATTCGAATTGTGAAGAGTTGGATAGGAGAATGATGAAAAGTGACAAAAGTGTGCCACAAATCATAAGAGCAGAAGTGTGTGTGAGTGAGTTGTGATAGTAGTTTTTTAGTGTGTTGAAGGCAGTGAACTAAAAGTTTCTATAATCCTATGAAAGTGCTTTAATTGCAGTGGTGGATCTTTTGTTCTCTTTTGTATCTGTAGGTAGTTAGCCTCTTTGTTGGAAAGTGAGTCCTTTGTAGGCAATGAGCCTTTGTATTTGGATAGTGATTCCTATTTTGGGCAGTGAGCCCTTGGAAGTGAGCCTTTGTATTTAGTTTATAATATTTATATTGTGATTTAACCCTCACCGTGGTTTTTCCCTTATTAGGTTTTCCGTGTAAAAATCTGGTGTTCATTGTGTTGATTTACTTTTTGTTATTTGTGTCTCATGCTCATATTTAATAACATAATAGTGTGGTTGAAGATTTGATAAGTGATAAAGTTTTTTAGTTTGAATTTGAGTGACAACTGATTCACCCCCCTCTCAGTTGTCTTGCACATGTTTAATAGTATCCACTTTCCAACTTAGGTTGTGCTTGCTTACAAGTGTTCTCAAAAATTTTCAATACGAGTGCAACAATTTTGGGACTAACATAAGCCCCTACTCAGATGTTCTTTGATTTTGTATCAGAGCCACTCAAAAACTTTATGTCTATTGTGTTTTGCGTTTGTGTTCAAACAAACATTTCCAATACAAATCAAACACCACACCCAAAACTTACAACATTTTAACCTTGAAACGAACTAGGCCTACATATCCAAAATGAGCTTAACCTTTAGTCTATTCAGACAAAGGAATTTCTCACCTCATTTTTACCACTATCCATTCATCCATCACCTCATCTTTTTGCATTATACATTCCCCATAGGTCAAAATTTTAGGTAATTTTTTAGGTTGCATAAACCTATTGCATAAACCCCTTGATTAGGAAGTCCATCAAACTTAAACTAGACCATAGCTTCAAATATGTATTCTCTTGACTTTATCTTTTAGAAAAAAATCATCATAGTCCTTCATCATTTAGGTTGGTTCCTCAACTCATCAATCTAGTTTGAGACCCCCTTGTCAACATATCCTATCAGTATTTACTATACCCAAGGTCATTAATAATCATATTAGTTGTTATACCTATCTTAGTTTGATTAGCAACCTTATCTTAGGTTTTCCATAGGTGTTAGTCTTCATACTAGATCATAGTACTCCATCCCTTCACCTCACATCTTGCATACCCTATTCATAGACATACTTCTAATTTTGATCATTGTGACATTACCTTATCCACATCTTGACTATTGTCACCTTGACTCTTAATCATGGTATCATTATTAGGCATCCCTATATCTTCAAAATAACAAAAAAAAAAACATAGCATAGGTGCATACATTCCATTGCATTGGCATCTCTTAGGCTTCATACCATCCACCACCATGTCTTCCATTCACCTTGATATGATTGCTAGTCAAGTTGAATACCAATTACTTTGAAATGGTCAAACCCAACAAGCCATAGACTTCAAAAGATAATTCATCAAATCCAAATACCAATCAACCTCAACCCATGGTCAACTACCCACATACCCTTCTTACCAAAAATCCATAAGCCCTAGTCATTCATCCATATACCCTCAATATCAAGTCATTTGGAACATCCATTAGTCATATTTATCCTAATCTTGACAAGGGAAACCAACCTTCCAAAAATCCATTCCAGGCCTCTACCTCCTATACTAGTCAACCTTCCAATAATCCATTTCAAGCCTCTACATTGTATCCTAGTCCATCGTACATCAATCCATTCCAAGCCACCATACCTTATTCTAATCCATCAACCATTAGTCCACTACCATCCACTACATCCCAATGCACCATACCATCGAATAAAAGCACATTCGTTAATGATCTCTGAGGATGACTAGAAAAGGAACTTTCTCAACTCAAACGTGAATAAATCTAGAAAATCCAATCATATCTCTAGTCCTACAACATCCAACCATTTGCACCATCTTTCCCTCCATTTTCTACCAAATCCGAAAATGAGCTTGCTATCAAAACTAAAACATTGTCTGTTAATGAAGATCCTATCATTACACAAGATCAAATCTCATTTCCTAAACCTTTGGATATATGTCAAGAGCATAGACCAAAGCATGACGAAATGAACTCCATGACAAATAAAAGTCAAACTAGCCAAAACACCCTTCTAGATGATTATAATAACAATCCAATCCTCGCTCAAGGTCTTACTCCTTTCCATGAATTCCATGACTCAACCACCTTTGTCGTGACAGATGAGATAATTTCTCCCACAGGACACATAGATGATCTTCCTCTACAACAAGAGTCTCCTACTCTAGACATATTTGCAAATGATCAAGCTATAGCTAAATTCACTGGACTCTATGATAATGACAATAAGGAATGTTTCTACATCGACTTGGAAGCATCGATATCTTTTGAAGAACCATCAGAATCTAATGTTTCACAAAATCAGACCAAAGATATTAATCAAAAATATATCCAACATGTCAATGAAGCTATGACATCTTATCAACTAGGATCATCTATCTTTGTCAGAGCAAGATTTCTTGTAGATGGGAAAATATTGAGTAATAATCTCCACATACATAATGATGGGATCACATCTTGCTTCCACAATAACAAATTCCCCATCGCAAACATAAACTATCAGAGCATGTAGTATCAAGGAAAAGGACTAGGCATACATGAGCAAGGAATTCAAGAACCAATACACTTTCATGAAAATCCTAGACATCAGGGTCTTGGCTATTCTTCAAGTAGAAAATCAAATGATGTTAGTGATACCTCCATGACATTAGGGGAAACTTTATCTAATACAAATATCAAAATGGAGGCCATGAGTAGTCCTTGTCATCAGGTTGTTACCAACACTTCTTCCATCCACACCATAAATTTTCATTCCAACATGAATAAACCTTCCATTTGGAACCGACAAAAAGAAAATTATTACAAATACAAAGTTTAAAATCAAAAGTCAAAGGTCATTGAATCAAACAAAAATTCAAATGGACAAATGAAGTTCAAATGGATCCCAAAGAAAAATGGATCAAGCAAAGAAAATATTCCAAATCCAAAAGTCAATCAAAATGTGGAGCCACAAGAAAAGAGGTCTCCCACATATAACAAATGTCCACCTCCTTCAAAATGGTCACCATGCAAGGCATATAAAAGTGTTGGTTCCAAACACTATCCTAAATCTAAACTCTATCATCCATCACCCCAAGTTTGGCAAATGAAAATTCCTACATCTGAATTGCCAAACACATCTACCATCATCCATCATAATCCTACATCACACCTAAAGTCTAAAAGACATACCTCACGAATTTTTCACATCTTCGCATAAACTCTTTATTGTAAGGAATCTCATGACAATCTTTCACGATGTGCATATTTGGATAAGGCCAACTCTAGTATCAACAAGGATCACAATGACATCGATCAATTTTATGCAAGTGCTATGATCCTGACAAGGCAACTACTTCATAAAAGTCATTATTGGGATATCATGGCCATAGTATCTACATCAACACCATCAATGGATTCATAAAATTTAGTAATTAGCTAAAATAGCAAGGCCATCCAAAAATATCAAAAATACCAAAAAAATTGAAAAATAAAAAAATCGTTATCTTGATGAAAACCTGGCAAACAGGTGTCTTGGTGACAAAAAAAAATCAAAAAAATAAAGAAAAATAGTAAAGATAAAAATTTCATCCAATAGTGAAAACCATTCTTATGGTGATTTGGATAAGTACTATGATGAAAACTTGGGAAAATAGGTGTCATGTGTAAAATAAATTATCTATGTGGATCATTACAGTTGGGGGCAAGTTGTCTCATCTACCATACCCTTTGCATGACATTTCTTATGAAATTTCTATCTATCCATCTAAGCCCTATCATTTCCATCCATTTTCCCTCCTACTTTGATCTTGATAAGGATTGGGGTACAAACATAAATCCTTCTTTTGGAAAACTCTTGACATGGAACTATCCTTGGTCATACACTATCCATGAAATATCATGTCATTACCTTCAGAGCCTCATTATCCCTATGCGACATTGTCCTTGGAGACCAAATGATAATTCTTCCATCCAATAATCCTCATGTCTCCTATATTTTACCAAAATCAATCCATTATCTTTCCATACCTATTGTTGGACTTGGCTTACCCTTGTCATTGGTTTAAGGACTCCAATCCACTTATCCAACATCCTTCCATCATTCCATTCAATCCTGAAAAGAATTCATTCCAAATGCAACAAGCCTAAGCCATACAATCTTGTTATGCAACCTAGCACATCATCCAAAACATTCTTTGGTGTTGTTCCTATCCTTGCTCTAGACCTCAATCCTTTAGTCACATTATCATCATAGGGATATTTCTTTCCCAGTACTCACATTGTTTCAGGATATGTCCTTCCCATGTCAACAATGTCATCATCATCGTCATCATCACCTGCCAATTGGTATTCAACTTGACTAGGGGCAAGATCATGTTTGTCCTTGGATTCTTTTGCATGCTTTCCCACTTGCTTGTAGGTATATTTCACATGCATTTGTCATGATCCTTATAGTTACCATCCATAACAAAATCTCACCAATCCATAATAACGCTTTGTTGTCCTTCCCATAGCTTGGAAAGATTGACATTCTACGTCTTTTTCGCCTTCCCACCATAATGCCTATCCCATCCCACCCCTAATAAATTAGTTTTATACCTGATTGGGGAAATTTCCTGACATCTGGATTCATTAGATTCTACACTTGTCATTGGAGATCAAAATATTCGAAAAAGACAAAAAGACAAAACATTCAAAAAGACAAAAAAATCAAAACATTTGAAAAAGAAAAAAAATAAAAACATTCAAAAAAGACAAAAAGAATCAAATATTCCCAAAAATCCAAAAAAATTAAAACATGTCAAAACCCAAAAACAGTCGGATAACTTTCAAAAATTCCCAAAAACAGAGTCAAAGTTAATCATCTCAGTATTTGTCATTGTCGAACTACATTGCCTCTGTGACTAGATGTAGGCAAGGCCATCTGTCGATGTGTTCCCAAGGAATTAGGTCAGTCATTTAGGTATTGTTAAATAAAATCATGATTTGGTCCTTTCTCATTGAAACAAATTCAAGGGTCATGTCGAACTATGAGGTCTTTGTGCATTGCTACGTAGGCAAGGCCATTTGTCGATGAGCCCCTGAGGCCCCCTAGGTCAGTCTTTTAGGGTTTGTTGGGTCAGTAAAAATAAATGGGACACTATCAACTCAAATACTCATCATCATCTAAACTTCAAACAAAAATACTGAATCAACAAGACAAGCAAGCCAACAAGTCTCCAAGTCAAATTAGTCATTTGTCAAATCAATCAAACCAGTCAAATCGATCAAAACCAATGGTCTTATACAAGATGTGTCCTTCCTAAAACCAAACCTTGTCATTATCACACTTTGTCATTTTTCTTATACAGGTAGTTACATGATCGAAACTAGACTTGATGTCTTATACAACATGTTTCTTCTCCTGAAACCAGGCCTTATCAAAATAGTACACCCATCACTCACTTCGTCCCTTAACACACTAGCAAACACTTATTCGAAAATAATCTGAATGACTGTTGACCTTGTTGGTCTACTTTTTCTTATCTTTTAGATTTACTTCGGTCAAGTTACTAGCTACCTCGAGGATGTCCCACAAAGGATTTAGAGGAGTGATGATGTCTCATGACTAGTCTTTTATTTGATTGTTGTCTACGGTTTGTTTTGACAAAGAGACTGGGGAAATTTTTTCCTTAGTATGAGTTAGCACATTCCTTGTATGCAACTATCTATTTTACAGATGGATGACCTTGCACACCTTGATTTATGTCATACCATGGTGTTTGTTGTCCTTTGTCACATTTTTATCACCCAATGATGATTAAATGCAAAGGTCTTGTCTAGCAAAATATATATCTGAAAATTATCTCAACTAGCATTATCTCCACATCCATGTCTTCCATGCTAAAATCTCTATCTCCCATGCTAACATTTCTTTTATTCCCCTTATCCTTTCTTCCCCTTATCCATTTCAAGAGCACACTCATGTTCTTTGAACCCACATGTCCTCTCGAGGGGGCATACCTCTACCTCCTCATCATTCTTCCTTACACTGGGGCATATCTTTTTCTTTGACACAACGTGATAAACTGCATTGTATCAAAGAGGGGAAAATGTAGACATTGAAAAATGTCCTAGGATTGATAACACCATTTTTCCATTGTTTAGGGTCATATTTATGCTATTAATTAAATAATTCTTAATTATTTAATTAATTCATTTAATTCATTTCTCCATTACTCTTGATTAATTAAATAAGTTATATTTAATCAATTATGTCACTAATGTCTTCTTTTCTCTATAATTAATAAAATTTATTTATTTAACTATTACCACTTTCTACTATAATTAAACAATTATGTCAATTATTTAATTATTCATTCTAGCCTTTTTTGACACATTAATTAAATCTTATTTAATTAATGACTTGCCTTTTCGTTTACCTTTTTGAATTAAATTGCCATTTAATCAAAAAGGTGACTTGAATTTTCCTTTTGTAATTAAATAATATTTCCATTATTTAATTATGCACTTTCCTCTTCGAACTAATTGATTTTGTCGAAAAATCATTCAATTTCGTCATTCTCCTTCACTTTCAATCTTATCCCATCTTGTCTCATCTAGTTTCGGCCATTGATCGAATTAATGTATATTTAATCTTGACCATCCATTTAAACTTCTCTTTTCTATGAAAGACATATCATTTTCATTTTAACAATCTTAGAAAATCCAGAATTAGGCTGAGACAATTAATTTCTGATATTTTTCTAGGCATCGACATAGAATTTTAATTGCACTTATAATTTGAGGGCATTAGTCACTTAGAAGCGAAGTGGAGGAGGGTAATAGAGGCGATTCAATGGAAGTATGAAGACTTTGGTAACGATGTTTCATTATTTTATGTTTTATGCTTTCTTCTATGCTCTATTACTTGATTAGGATCTTTAGGATTTAAGTTTAATGATTTCCAATATTTAATCCTGGTTTGATTTTCTTGATCACACTATCATCAAAAATACTATGATGACTTGGCAAGTATCTTCCAAAACATCCAATATTTTTCCAAAAAAAGAACAAATCCATATACCAAGCACACATACATCTACCCATGATTTTCCTACTCCTAATGGACATGTAGATGATCTTCATCCAAAACAAGAGTCCCATACTCTCGATATCATTACCAAGCAACAAGAGTCGCCTACTCTTAACATCTCTACACATGATCAAGGCATAGAAGAATCTATATACATATTAGAAATTGATCATGAGGAAGACCCTTACATAGTCAAAGAAGTACTCTTGAGCAGTAGAGCATTGGGTATACAACAATCAAAGAAGCACCGATATATCTTGAAGAACCATCAAAATCTGATATTTCACAAGATCAAGCCAAAGATACCAATCAAGAGGTTATCCCACATATTGAGGAACCTATCACTTATAAAATTGGATCACTTACCTTTGTTAGAGAAAGCTATCTTACCAATGAAGAAGCTATCACTTTTGAAGATCCACAACAAAGCAGAGAAGGATTAGCACCTTGTTTCCAAGGAAAATTATATCCTATTGCAAATAAAAAATTTCAGTAGATGAATTAACAAGGAAGAGGATTAGGCCAACATGAACAGGGTATCCTAGAACCAGTGCAGATTATTGGAACTCCTAAGCATCAAGGTCTTGGTTATTTAGAAATTAAGGAAGCTAAACATATCAATGATACCTCTATAATACCTGGGGTAACTTTATCTAATGCAAACATCAACATAGAGATCAACACAAAGAGTCCTTATGATGACATTGCCACCAATGCTACAACTAGCCATATTATGAATCATCATCCACACATATTTCAACCCTCCAATTGGGACCAACAACAAGGGAGAAAGTTATATCAAAGAAAAGAGGAAACCATTGAAGCAAAAAAATCAGTAAAGCAAAATGGACAAAGCAAATACAAATGAATACCAAAGAAAAAGAAAGAAAATCATCCCTGTCAAACTCTATCAGTCAAAGAAACTATGGGGAAAAATTAGAAAGGGAAGTTCGTCCATAAAAGATGTCCAACGATGCAAAAGAGAGCTTCACGAGTGACCTACAAGGTATATCAAGGAATTGGTCCCAATCGAATCTCCATATCTACCCATCATTTCTTATCATCCCAAGTTTGGAGAGTTAAAAATTCTAAACTATCAATCAATCCATTTGAATTTCAATGCATTTCACCACCCATGATATCCAAATATCACATTGACCATGTGTTGGTTGCAACTCTTTATCATAAGGACTCTAAAGGAATCCTATCCCGATGTGCACATCAAGGTAAGTTTGACTTTGGTATCGACAAAGAAGACAAGAATTATCAGGGGTTACAGTCAAGCACCTGCATCTTATCAAAACAACTCCTCTAGGTAGGATATTGTTGGCATGTCATGACAACAACACACTAATATTAGCACCAACAATATCTACATCAGCACCACTAGGTGGTTCAACATAAGCAAAAATAAAAAAGAAATGTCACCATGATGAAAACCTAGTAATCAGGCATCTTGTGTGACATCAAAAAAATTTAAGAAAAAAAATCAGTAAAATAGTCAAGAGAAAAATCATCCTCTAGTGAAAACCAATATGGTGGCACTTTGGACAAGTACCATGGTGAAAACCTTGCAAATAGGCATCATGTGTAGAACCGAGCATCTACATGCACCATTTTAGGTGGAAGCATCTCAGCATATCCACAATAAGTCCAATCTATTTTTATCCAGAATCCAACTTACCTTGATCTTGACAAATGTTTGGTGTACACTTTACACTTGCTTATGGAAAACATCTTGACATGGGTCACTATCATTGACCCTATCTTATCCAACATTATCTAAGCCTCGAGGCATTGTCCAAAGGGAAAACTCTATCCAAACATACTACCTATCACAAGTCAATCCATCATTGCTAGACACTGGGGGCAAATACTTACATCTTGCTTCAGAATAAATCTTGATCTATGTCTTCTAACTCATTGTGTGATCTAGCCATTCATCCCAACAACAAGGTATACCACTAACGCACTACCAGGGTAACCTTCAAAACAATTCATCCCAACAACAAGGTATACCGCCAATGCACTGCCAAGGTAACCTTTAAAACAATTTGTCCCAACAACAAGGTGTACCACCAATGCACTACCAGGGTATCCTTCAAAACTATCAAACAAAATAAAAAAAAATCTGAAAAACAACAAAATCAAAATAACTTTGGATTATTCCTTCACTCAAAACTCTAAGATATCAACATTTGCTTAAACTTGATAGCTAGTTCAAGTAGATTTCCTGCAACATATCCTCTAGAAATAGAAGTGGAATATCAATCCAAGTTATCAACATTATTTAAATCCCAAAAAAAATGTATGCTTTGAGTCAACGTTGGTCAAACTACGTGGTCTCTACATGTACAACGTAGGAAAGGCTTATCTTTGATTAGCCCCTGAGGCCTTAGGTCAATTCCCTTAGGTTTCTATCATGCTTTCTTTCAACTTAGTCAAAAAATGCAAAATCCAAAAACATTCACAAAAAAATACAAAATCCAAAAATATTCACAAAACATCAAAATCCAAAAATATTCATAGAAAATTCAAAATCCAAAAAACATTCACAGAAAATGCAAAATCCAAAAACATTCACAAAAATAAAAAATTCAAAAACATTCACAAATTGTCAAAAGGCACAAAAACATTTGAAAAGCTCCAAAAATACTATCTTTTTCATCGCCTATTCGCAATAAAACATCATTCATAATAAATAAATTGTCACACTCACTCTTTGATGAAACAAACAACAAACAAAGCAACATCAAAAGTTAGAACATTCAAGCAAACAATCATAAATATTTGATCACAATTGGAGAACAACAAAGTCGACGTATCAATTACTTATCTTTTGATAGTTCACCGACATCCTGAGATGTGTCTTAACGAATCTGTTCCTACGATAGACATGATCAACACCGGATAATAGCCCTACCCCCAAACAAATATGGCAAGTGATATAACAATATTGTTTTTTTTTTGTTATCTTATCTTTTCAATTTACATTATTGTGTCATTCCCAGGATCTCTTGAGGATGTCCATAAGGATTTAGAGAGGAAGGAATGAGGGTAATTGAGCATCATTTCAGTTTGCTATGTTTGTGGATATTTTTGTTATACTACCATGACGAATACTTGATTTGTTCTATGTATGAATTTTTTTTTGAATCATTTCATGTAGCAGTGGCATATTAGGTGCTTAATACCTCTTGTGTTACTAGTATGACATGTTTTAAAGCTTCTCACTGATACACTCTACTAGAGTTTCTATATGTCTAGTATGAGCAAGAAAATTCTTTGTTTGTCGAGTCAAATTCCACGCGATGGATACAATGCCACCATGGTCATCAATACCTTGGTGCATTGTGTCTATTTGCTACATCAATAAGGATTGTTTAAGATACAAAGCCTCCATGAAAGCAAAAACAAATTCATCAATGAATAACATCAACTATTCTTCACTTCTTATTAACATTTTCTTCTTGTAACCATTTCTTCTATCAATCCTTGCACTTAAACTCATCACATCAGCTTATTAGAAAATTTGGTTCATTATCTAAAATTTTCACCAAATTTCCCGAGGGGGCACCATGCACGCTATCTCGTATGGGGCATAGTGGGGAAACTCTGGGGCATACTGGGGTAACTCTTGAGCAAGAATTTTTTATTTTTCTTTGACACAATGCTCAAAATTGCATTGTATCAAAGAGGGGCAAAACATAGACACCTAAAATTGTCCTAACTAGCAAACAACACTATTTAACTAACTCTCACCCTTCTGATTAAATAATGTATTATTATTTAATGTTCGTCTATTAATGAAGTGATTTAACATTGTTTAATTAATTCATCCTTAAATCAACATTCCACATCAATTGCATCAAAAACACTAAATTCCTCTATTTAATTGAATAATACTACATTATTTTATTAATTCAATTTTTTTATCATTTTCAACTATTAAATAAATTTCATTTATTTAATAAAGTCCTAATCTAACTTTGTTCCTCTTGATTAATTAAATAACACTGATTATTTAATTATGTCGCTAATTCACCTTATTCCCTAAATCAATTGAATTATTAATACTTGATAGTTTAATTAAATACTTTCCCCTAAAGTTGAATAATTGAATTATTATTCAAAGACATCATCAAAATTTAAATAGAACAAATACCACTTTGTTTCTAAAAGTCAAACTCGATTTGCACGTTCAACTCCAAAAAGGATTAATTAATTAAATCAATTAATTAATTATCCTCACCCACTTTCATGATTGAGCAAATTGCTCAAACATAATTTCCTCAATCCCATTGAAGGCTCAAATTGATTTCATCAATTTCACGAATTTCTCCACCTATTTCCTCAATTCCATTGAAGGCTCAAATTGATTTCTTTAATTCCATAGATTATTCAATCTATTTCTTCAATTACACCGATTACGTAATAAATTTGTACATATTATGCCCATCTAAATCCTCTCAACATCTTTTGATCGTCGATCAAGATATTCTACTATGTGATCCTGATCATCCATTTCGAATCACAAATTCTATATAACAAACCTCTTTCCTCTCAAAAAAGGATCAAAGAATCAACCTATTTTATGCAACAAATTAATGCCAAGATCTTAAGCAACATTTGAAAAAGCTTCACACACGTCTTTGATTAACACACACACGTTCTTCAAGATTTCAAACGCACAAATGGAGGCTTCATATTGAATTGAACAATCCAACATATGTCAATACAAATACACTTCGACATGGGATGGTAAAGTTTCCTCTGTCTTTGAATTCATGTTGTTATCTTAAGATTTCATTTGTTGTTTTCAATAGCTTAGAACACTTTATTTCATGAGTAATGGGCATAGATCTTGATTCTTGTTTTGAATTAGATTAGGTTCGATTCATTACATTTGTCTTATTTAACACCATCGATTTCCCCCTTACACAATGATTACCTGATTATTATGAATAAATTTGATAGATTTATGCAAGGTAGATGGGATTGCACCCAGAGCATGAATCCACAGTCTACCAAGAAGAATATTATATGGTAATTTTATTGACATAATACATACCAAGGTGGGTACAATAACAGTTCCCAACCTTAAAGGAAATATTATCGTGCTTAAGGCTTATCAATCGGTGTTATTGAATCCACAAATATACAAGGAAGAAACAACAAGAGAGGCCAAATCAATTTTAATTTTAGGAAATAGATCAATGCTGCATATGTTGAGTTTTGAACCGATGTTAATTAGAGTACATCTAATGCAAATATTGTTAATGTTAATTATTATCATTAAGGGATCTGCTTGCTTCTGTACTTCTAGAGGTGAGGGTTCCTGTGGATAGAACGTAATATTTGATGAATCTACACAAATATGATCTATCAACGCATTAACGTCCATCAGCCTAGTAGAAGAAGGTAAGAGAATATTTTGCAAGCCTTCCTAAAGCATACCTTCGTAAACATGAGCAGTTTGAAGCAAATCCCAAAGTGAGATCTTAACAGGAGTAACACAAAGTTACTCGACAAGATCATACTCACTCGGTTGCTTAACCACATGTCTAAGTGCTTGAGGAAGGCTTGCTTGAGAAGGTGGTAAACAAGTAGGTTGACCAAAATTTAGTTTATTCCTTCTAGTGTTATAAGTGTGAGCTACTGTATTATAAGAAGAAGATCTAAAGGGAACACCATGAATAGAATGAATCCTTTTGGGAGAAGGACTAGTCAGAGTCACATAAATGAATGATCTCTTAGGCCTTTGAGGAGCGGTAGAGAATACAATTACATTTGCGGATTCATCATTACTTTATAATAATTATTTGAAGAAAAAATCCTAACATTGATCTGTGGGGGGTCAGATGTGGAACAAGATTTCTCATTCGCCAATGCATCATCTCTAGAAGACAACACATTGGAATAAAGAGAAGGTTCATCATTCATTGATACAATGTCTCTAGAAGAGAGTGCATTGGAATGAAGAGAAGCTAGGGTAACATAAGAAAGGTATCAATGATTTCATCTTCTTTCAATAAAATATCCTTTGAAACAAGATGAATTTTATGAGAAGGATCAAAGATACTGAATGACATAGGCAAAGCCAAGTCACCATCACATGCATGGAATGGAACATCATTCATACTTTGAATAAAATTAGAAATTGAAATAATAAAAGAAGATATTAAATGAATTTTGAGAATTATAAGATAAATATAATAAATCATGCATAGACAAGTCAACTAAAGGCCAATGTATTAGTTCTACTTTAATTGCATGGAATGGGGTTCGAGGCAATGCCCCAAATTTTTTTCTTAGAAGGATAAATCTTGGATTTATCCTTTTTTTTAGTGGAAGGAGTGTTCACATCAAGTTCACCAAAATGTAGAGGAGGAAATTTTCTACTCTCGAGTCTCTAGGACAAAGAAGAATCTACAAGGAGCAAATGGTCCTCAACTGCCTCAAGGAATAATACTCAAGTGATAGGATAAAAATGTGAGAGTTCTAGAAACAAAAGATTAGGTCACAAAGGTCTTCTGGATAGACTGACGAGCCCTTGACCAAGGACAAAAACATGACACATGGACAACGTCACGACGTGCTAGCATCCTAGAGGCACGTTGGTGTCTCATATGGACCCAAAATTGAGACTATCACAAAAACAACAAGATGACTACTACTATTCTAACTTACTAGGAAATCTTTAAATATAGGAAAATAATAGACAACAACATAACTAAAATAAAGTAAATTAAACTAAGTAATATGTAAATGATGGAATGAGAGAATAAGAGAAATAAAATTCTCACAACAAACCAAGCAATGAAGCCTCCAACAAAGAAATATCTCCAACACCTGCACGCATAAGAACAAGAGAAAATGTTAGTTCTATTTAGGGGATTGTCTCAGTCAAACCATTGTTTCAATGTTTCCACCTCCACGAACAACTTGACAAACAAATAGAGAAAATAATAGACAATAAAATAGATAAATAGATGAGATAGGCAATGCATAGACAAGGTATGTGATAAAGCCCAAGATGCTCAAAGATGTAAGATAAGAGATATATATATCACCTACAAGGCTTGAGTAAGTCAAAGAGAGGAAGAGAAGAAGAAAGAGAACTATGAAATCCAAGAGAGTTGCAAAGAGTGTTGTAAGAGCTTAAGACTTTTGTCGCAAGCTGTAGAAAGCTATGCAAGATTCAGTGATAAAGAAGAGAGAATGAGAGAGCCACAGAGAAAATACCAAGAGAGAGATAGAGAGAGCAATAGGAAAGCAAATATAGACTTTAAAGAGAGAAAAGGAGGGAAAATAAGGTTCACGAGTCATTAGAAGGCATCCTGAGCCATTTCCACCAACAAAGGTAGGTGACAAGTGGAAAAGTGATAAAAAATGATCATTTAAACATTGAAAAATCTTGGGACACTAGAGTGATGCACGAAAAATTGGTGTGGTGTGCTAGTTCCTAGAAAAATCATACCAAAAAAATGGCGGGAATGAGGAAAATAAATGGTTTGACGCATAGCTAGCATAAGAAGGTAGTTGCTGAAAAGGGATCCTAAGAAACATAAGAGGGAAAAGGGATGATGTAATGGATAAGATGAGCCTACACAAATACTAAGGGAGTGGACACTAAAGTGGATATAAAAGTGTAGGTGAAATTACCACAAGGTGCAATTTTATGACACTATAATACCTAACCTCATTAGGGTTTGATATTTAGATTTTTTTTGTGGATGGTTATATTGCTCCTAGAAATCCTTCAATAGATCAAGTTGATAAGAAAGCATGTGAGTATAATGATAAAGCTACGATTGATATTTTGAGTGGACTAACAAATTTTGAATTTATAAATTAATGCATTGTAAGTTTGCTAAGGACATCTGGAAAAAAATTCATATCATCTATGAATGTGATGATAAATTCAAGCAATCCAAGCTACACACTCATAATATTAAATTTGAGATATTGAAGATGAAATAAAAGGATAATATTGTTGATTATCTACTCTGAGTGGATGAAATAGTGAGTACTATTAGAGGAATAGGTGAAGAACTAAAAGAACTAGTAATTGTCAAGAAGGTACTCAAATCTCTCTCCCCAAGGCATGATGCCAATTTTTTTGTTATTAAAGGAGCTAAAAATTTGAATAAGTTTACTATGGATGATCTATTTGGATCCCTCACTGCCAATGAAATGAGGAATGTAAATGGAGAAACATCAAAAAGAGAAGTTGCTTTCAAAGCATTCAAAAAGGAGAAGGATGAGGAATCTAATTCATGTAATGATTCTAAAGATGATGAAGCTAATTTTTTGAGGAAGCTAATGAAACACTTTAGAAAATATAAAGGTAAGTTACCTTTCAAATGTTTCAATTGTGGTAAAATAGGTCATTTTACCTCCAAGTTTCCTTTTGGAGAAAATCAAAGTAATGATCAGTACAAAAATGAGAGGAAGAAATTTCATAATCACAAGAAGAACCCCTATTCAAAAGAAGACAATAGATCATTAGAGGAAAGTAATCAATGTCTTTGCAGAAGAAAAATAAGAAATTCTACTTATGGAAATGGAAGATGAAGAAATACCTTAGCTTGATGAAGAAGAATGTGAAGTAGATCTAGAGGGAGAACTCATCTCTATATTAACTGATATGAGAGTAAAAATGAAAGAGAATAAAAAACTGAAAGGGAAACTTCAAGAGTTTTAAAATATGACCATTGATATGAAAACTCTATTAGAAAAATCAAAGAGGATAGAAGATATCTTGTCAAAAAAAAAAAATCAAAAGAGATGGACTGTGAAAGGCTTGAGGTAGAGATTGTATTTTTGAGAAAGAATTCTAAAAAGGTTAATTTTCAATTGGATAGAAACTTGAAGTTTGAAAAGAGCACAAAAATTATAGATGAGATCCTAAGCTCCTAGAGGTCACCTTTCATCAAGATCGGTCTTGGATTTGATGAAGGGTAGAATATAGTTGCAAAGCAATCTATTGAGAATATCTTTAGTAGCTCAAAGATTGACCAATACAAGGAGACTAAATATAAGAAGAAGGAAGGTGGCTTTACTAAATTCAATAATAAAAAGAGAAGATTTATAGGTCAAGCTCCTTCATGATAATCCTTGACAACTAGGTCAAACTACTCTTTCTCTGGTTATTTTCTTACTTGCAATCATTTTGTTCATAATGCAATAGATTGTAGAAGGCTTCCTACAAGAAGAAATAACTTTGTGAGTAATAATTAATTTACACCTTTAGTTTATTTCAATACATATGTTACAAGTGTAACAATTTTGGGCACAAGGCAAAGTTTTGCAGAAGTGGCTTCAAAAAGCCTAATAAACAAGAATATAAAGAGAATATGGATATTTTTGCTAGTCAGAAGGAAGAACCTAAGAAGGAATGGAAAATGAAGATTGAAAATCAAAATACTAAAAACTTAATGATTGTTCAAACTACATTTCATGCTCAAGAAAAACCATGTGGGTATTCTAGTCACATGATTGGAGAAAAAAGTAAGTTCATCAGCTTGAATAAGTGGAATGGTGGCTCTATAAAATTTGGTACTAATACTACTACAAGGATCTATGGAAAAGGATCTCTAAGCCTTGATGGAAGATCAAGGACAAATGATGCTCTATATGTTGAAGGACTAAAGGATAATCTTTTGAGTGTCAATCAAATGTGTGATGAAGGATACAATGTCACTTTCCATGCTCAAGGATGTGAAATCAAGAAAAATGAAAATAATATTCCAAAGAAAGTAGGTCTAAAGGTAATTCGTACAACCTTATTGAAGTCAAAGGAAGAAGTTCTTTGTTGGGAAAATTTGATGAGAGCTAGCTATGGCATAAAAGAATGGGTCATATCAATTTTGATAATCATGTGAAGATCTTCTCCAAGAATGTTGTGAGAGATATGAGAAAGATTATTAAGCTCGCAAACACCTTCTGCAAATGATGTCAAATATGGAAATAAATAAGAGCAAGATTCAAGATAAAGTAGCACTCTACTATAGAACTATTGGATTTGATTCATACAAACCTATGTGATCCAATGAGATCACAAGCCCTGAATGGAGAAAGGTATTTTATGTTATTTATTGATGATTTTACTATATTGACTTGGGTGGCTTTCTTAAGAGAAATTTCTAAATCCTTTAGAAAATTCAAAATCTTTAAGGCCATGGTTGAAAATGAAATAAGATCAAATATCAAATTTCTAAGGTATGATAGAGGTGGCGAGTTTACTTCTAATGAGTATGAAGGCTTTTGTGAAAAACATGGAATTATAAGATAATATTCTACAATAAGGACTCCTCAACAAAATGGGGTAGATGAAAGAAATAATAGAACAATTCAAGAGATGGCTAGGGAAATTCTCAATGAAGCCAAGTTGTCTATTATATACTAGATAGAAGCAATTCATACTACTATACATATCCTTAACTAAGGACAAATAAGAGTTAATAGTTGCAAGATACCATATGAGTTATAGTATAGTAGACCTGCATTTGGAAAGCATTTTAGAATATTTGGAAGTAGAGGCTACATTAGAAGGGATGAAGATAATTTGGGAAAATTTGAGTCTAGGTCAGATGAAGGTATCTTTCTTGGCTAATCATTAAGAACAAGGAATACAAATGTTAGAATAAGAGACTGCATAAGATTTTTGAGAGCATAAATGTGAGAATTGATGAGAATCTACATCATTTCCCATTAGTTAAAAAGGATCAATATATTGCACAATTATAAGAAGATGATGAAAGTATAGATGAAGATGATAAAAATATAGAAGAATAATCTAAAAGAGAAAATACAAAAGCTCCAAGTAAGTATGTTTAAAAAAATCATTCTAAAAAAATAGATTCTTGGAGACAAAAATGATGGAGTTATGACTAGGAGAAGGCTAGCAAGGATGGATGAACATGTAAACTTCTGCATGTTATCTATAATAGAGCCTAATAATTTTGTAGAGGCTAGAAAATATGAGAATGGGTTAATACAATGGAAGAAAAATTAAATTAGATTAAAAAGAATGATACTTGGGAGCTTGTTCCAAGACCTAAGAATGAGAATTCAATTGGCACTAAGTGGATTTTTAGAAACAAATAAAATGAATATGGGAAGGTAATGAGAAATAAAGTAATATTAGTTTGCAAAGGATATGCTTAGCTAGAAGGTATTGGTTTTGAAGAAACTTTTTCTCTTGTGGATAGATTGGAAGTAATCAAGATGTTCTTCGCATATTCAGTCTATAAGAATTTTAAGGTATATTAGATGGATGTCAAGTTAGCATTTCTCAATGGAAATATTGAAGAGGAAGTGTATATTTAGCAACCTGGAGGATTTCATTTGTCTTAGCATAAGGATTATGTCTCCAAATTTCAAAAGGCATTTTATGAACTTAAACAAGCTCCTAGTGCTTGGTATTCTAGATTGGACAAGTACCTGCAACAAGGATTCAAAAGAGGGATTATAGATAGAAATCTTTACATCAAGACAAAAGGTGAGTATAATTTGATTGTTGTTGTCTATGTTGATGACATCATTTTTGGTGGCAATCATGACAATATGTGAAAAGAGTTTACAAAAGAGATGCAAAAGGAATTTGAGATGTCTATGCTCGGTAAATTATCATTTTTTCTTAGTTTGAAAATTGCCTAGTCATATAAGGGTATTTTTATATCTCAAACCAAGTATATTAAGGAGATGTTGAGAAAGTTAAAGATGGAATATTGCAAGCCAGTTAGTACACCAATGGTGATAGGATGTAAGCTAAGCAAGGATTATGATTCACTTGAAGCAAATCAAACTCTATATAGGTCAATGATTGGAAGCTTGTTATATTTGATTGCTTCTAGATCTAACTTTATGCAAGCAGTGTGCATGGTATCAATATTTCAAGAATCACCTAAAGAAACACATGTAAAGGTAGTAAAAAGTATTTTTAGATATTTGAACAACACCATTGACTATGGTTTGTGGTATCCTAGAGGTGATGATTTTACTCTAGCAGCTTACACAAATGTTGATTGGGTAGGAAGTGTTGATGACATAAAAAGTACCAATGGTGGAGCATCATGTCTTGGTAAAAAACTTGTGTCATGACTAAGCAAGAAGCGATATTTAGTATCTTTGTCTACATAAAAGGTAGAATACATTTTTGCAACATCATGTTGTACTCAAGTGCTTTGAATGAAACAAACTTTGAAGGATATAAAGGTTGAGTATAATAAACCTATATCTATTCTCTGTGATAACACAAGTGCAATTAACATGTCAAATAATTTGGTGATGCACTCAAGGACAAATAATATATCAATAAAACACCATTTTCTGAGAGAAAAGGTTGTAGATTAGGAGGTCAAGTTAGAATATGTGGTTACTCAATATCAAATTACAAATATCTTTACAAGACCTCTTCCCAAGGAAATATTTGAGTATCTCAGGCTAAAGCTAGGAATGACAACTCCTTTCTTTTAGTAAACATTTAGATGAAGCACAAATTAAGGGGGAGTACTTATTTACTATGCCCTTAGAGGATTTCCCTTAGGGGGAGTGTTGTAGAGAATTGTTGTGGCCAACACTACTAAACAAAGGGGAGTATTGTTAATCCTTTGCCATTGATATCAAAGAGGGAGTATTATAAGAAAAATTGGAAATATGAATAAGCAGGAGAGTTATAGGAAAGGGGGAAAAAACTTAGTGTGCAATTTAGTATGTGTTTCCATCAATGAAAAAGGGGGATATTGTTACAAAGTATTTTCATTGATGTTAAAAGGTCAAATGGTTGTCATTGATGTCAAGTTCTTTGAGATATAGATTGTTGTTTTGATATGATTTTGTCATGTCTGCTCATGTTTGTTCATGGCCTAGGAGAATCTCTACATGGTATTTTGGACTAGATTGGTGATCATATCTCATATTTAGTTAGGGTTTTGTGCTCTTGGTAGGGTTTTATCCCTAATTCATTTAAACCCTAAGAATTTTGCTCAATTGTGCACTTCATATTCTAATATGTCATTAAATGGCTATCGATTGTTCTCGGTTGCTTAAGTTATTACTTAAGTCATTCAACAATATTGGTTATTAGCCCCACTCACCACTTGCCTTAGTTCCAAAATATTTTCTTAAGTCTAAAGTTAATACTTTAGTGGTGCAAAGAGTGGCATCAATGAGACATATGTCATGCTAGTACACGAGCCCATTTGAATTCTATCTGGACAATGGGAAGTTTGTGGTGAAGTGCTATGCTGACCCATGTTCAGTAGATCAACAACCAACATAAAAGTGTGTCAAATCAACGATTAGCACAATAGTACATTTTGAATCCATTCTGACTTAGTCAAATTTTTAGTTGTATAAAATATTGACAGATTTCATGTTTATGCATGAGAAAATTTTAGGCCTGACTTGACCATGATGAATTTGTGATGAATAGATACATTGATGCATGTCTTGGGTGATGTCAGGGGGGCATGTGTAACGATAGCATGAAAGAGCATTTTGGGTCTACTCCAACAATGGTGAAATTGCAATGAAGTAGTCAGTTGACATGGGTCTATAATGACGTATGCCAAAATACTTTTCTCCATGGGGACTACTAACCAATCAGGGATTGGAACTAAAAATGGATATTGGATCACTTTCCAAAATGTCCAATCATTTTTTAAAATATTGCGAGGATCATCGACGTGTTGGAGATCAGAATTGAAAATGGATATTGGACATTTATCAAATATGTTTGATCGAGTTTAGAAAACTAGAATGACTATTGGAAATTTTAATGCAGTATCTCCATTCCTATTGGGTGCAGTATATTTATTTGTTAGAGGGATCCTTTTTTTTTTATTGATGCATGCTTTTGACTGGAGCTATGAACTAGTGAGGCCACAGATGGGGGACCTCATCCTCGACATGAATACAAGAGTGTGTTGTTGTCAAATCCACACAATGGAATGGTAGCCCCCTCCCACAAGCACAACAACCTAGAGAGGGAAGAGGGAATAAAAATGGGCTCAAGTATGGAGACTTGAACTTGGGTGGCTAAGGGTACAACACCACCACTTAACTATCGCACAATGGGATCAACCCCTTGTTAGAGGGATCTTGATTTCAATGTGCCCCTTTCATTTTTTCCACAAATATTGAAGATTGATGACTCAAATTCAAAAGTGCTCAATGACTAGTTCCTGGTTAAAATTTTGAATTTTTCTCTACACAGGCCGATAGGGTAGCGATATGATATTTTATAGGTTGCCTTACACTTCACAAAATATGCTAATTTTTGGTCTGGGCCGATATTGCAATATTTTCTATCAACCCAAATTAGTATTTATGTAAATTATTTTTGCATTGTGAATTATAGTGTGATAGTATAACCTATATTTTTGTACATGTGTCTAAGATCTATCCGAGCAATTTATGATAAATATTTCAAGGTGGAGGATGGTTATGTGAAGCAAAGAAAGGTATAAAAGCAAAGTTATCAAATTGAAAAAGAATAATTGCAATATCAGTATGTAAGTTCTATATGTCAAACAATTATCTATAAGTGTTTGTATTCATGTGAAGTTGGTGCCTCTTTTTCCTTGAGTTAGTGCTCATTTTGTGAGATTGGTGTCTCAAATAGGTTGGTTCCTATAAAGTTGCTTTGGAGATTGGTGTCTCCAGTGGGTTGGTGCCTACAAATCAATTATAATATTTGATATTTCTTTGTGAGGCTAAATTTGGATAATAGATCCAAGCATCACTTCTCACTAGGGGTTTTTTCCTTTATGGTTTCCATGTAAATCTAGTGTTCTTGTGTGATTGAGTTCATTGTTGCTTCTGATGTGTTGTGATGTTTTAATGATCATTAAATAAAGTTTAAGTTTAAGGATATACTAATTCACCCCCCCTCTCAGTATACTCGTGTGTTCAACATAATTAACATGATCCTCTTCTAATTATTGTTTCTATTAATTTAATTTACATCAAGTGTACTCTCATTGACCTTGGGTCTAGTCTCAATAATTCTGGTGTAGACTTGTTGAATTGCATCAATATAGGCATGCCTTGTCTTTCTCATGCAACTCTATCTTTTTTGTGGCTTTAATATCATTGGTAGGAAAGTTCTTAGCATAGTAACATTTCTTATTAATTTGGGCCCTACTATATTTCCCACTATGATATACGTGATGCTAAGAGCCTTACCATATAATCTTCTTCTTGATAGACTATGGATTCATTCCATGAGAATATTTCCATCTACTTTGTATCAATATATAATTTTTTTCCATGGTAAGAAATCATATATAATTAAAGTCAATCAAATTCCCTTTCAATAATATTCACAAGTGGATCTTCGTTATTAACCTAGTTCTTCTTTAGCACTTTGCAATCTAATTTTTTCATCTTCTATAAATCTAGTTACACCATTATAAACTTATATTGATGATGTTATTGATGTCTTTCTTTATTCATATATCTCTAATGCATGTCCTAGTGATGATTGGGGATATTTAGAACTAACACCCTCCTTTGTTAGTGAGTACAAATTCAATCCATCTCACTTTGACATTCCAAAAATTTCATTTAAAATAGTTAACACTTCCAATACTTATTTTGATGACTCTTTTGAATATACATCTCATATTAGCTATGTCGCTAATGGCCATCCTCCACCTTTAATAAATTTACAATAATTTTAATGTCACGGTTTTAGTTTTCTTTCAAAAATCAGGTATAAAGGCAATGGTTGTGGCTAGAAGGAATAAGGTATCAAGATATTTATAGAGACTAATCCACATTACTCTAATGTGAGTCTTGGATACCAACCTCACTCTTTCAAATATAAATACCTTAATTTTATGGATGTAAACATGGTTTATGCCTCTCTTGATTCTTCGTCTCTTTCTTTGTTGTATCTTCAACTTGTTATGGATAACATAAATATAAATACACCCCCTCTAGATTATTTTTCTATATACGAGGATCTTGCATATTTCATTGATGCATATGTATATTTTCCTTTCTATAATCATGATAATAGACTTCCTTATTTTTTAAATACTAATGGACACTTTGGGGAGTATGTCATGATTTTTGACAATTCTAGTTCTCTCTAAAATATCTCTTAAGCCTTTCCACACATTTCATATCCTTACCATAGTAAGTGATACTATCTATGTTCCCATAGATCCTAATAATATTGAGAAATTTATTCAAATTAAACAATGTCTCTCTTCTTAAGAATGTTCTTTCCATTATGAATTTCTACATAATTTTATTGATCTCTTCATCTAGATGTACAAGGATATGCCTAGTATTGATCCAAAAGTGGTGGTTCATAACAAAGTGATTTATCATGATGCCTAGCATATTAAATATAAAACATAAAAAATACATCCAAAGTTCACTTTAATGGTTAAGGTTGAGATAAAGAAGCTCTTAAACTAACTTTATTTTCCCCACTATTCACCTTGCATATCAAATTTCATTATTGTTGCTAAACCTAATTGTCATATTTGAGTATGCATTGATTTTTGATATCTAAAGAAAGAATCTCTAAAAGATGAATTTCCTCTTCTTGATAACACAATTTATTATTTTGTAATTCCTTTAGTGTTTTTCTTTATAATGGTTCATCATTTTAGAACAAACTTGTGAAGCAATTACTTAAGGAATTCCAAATCCAACATCACTTCTTTACACCTAATTACCCTCAATCTAATGGTGAACTTGAGTTTTTAAAAAAAAAAATTGAATAAATTCTTCATAAAATTATTAATAAACATGGTAAATATTGGTAGACACAACTTTCATATGAATAATAGGCCTATTGCATGAGTTTTCATATGGATACTAATACTACCCTATACAATTTTGTGTATGACACTCATGTCATCATGCCTTTTGAGATGAAGATTCTATCTTTGTGGTTTTCACTTCAAGGGCATATTGATGATAATAAATATTGTGAACAAAACTTACAACAAATTAAAATTCTTAATGAACATCACATTAATTCTTTCAAACATCTCTAAAAGGATTAAAAATATCTTAATCGTAGCTAAAATTAGCATGTTCTTTTTCATTCCTTCCAAATATATGATTTAGTGAGAATTAGTGTAATATAAACACCCCAACTAGTTCTAAGGGAAAAATTATCACTAATTGGCTAGGTCCTTACATTTTTTTGGGAAAGGTGTCTCAACCTTGCTCCTATTGTTAATATTACAAAATGTACAATTTTTAGGTATAAAATGGAAAAAAAATAATTTATGGGCTATAGGCTTAGTTTTAGGCCAAAATAAAAATTCTTGGTTGCTTAAGATAACCTTCAATGATGCCCATTTCATATATATATCTTTGAGTACTTTAGCTTTTAAAAAATGGGCTCAATCAATCCTCTAGATCAAAAGTTATGGCCCTTGATTTTTTTTGTAGGAAATGTAAAATTTGTTGGATGCATAAAAGAGATATAAATGGGAGTTACACATGTCAACTAACCTATGATGTGTATTATGACACATCATAAGGAATATTTGATTGGGGGGTAATTTGGGCACCACCTTTGGGTGGTTTCTTCTAATGGGTTTCAAAATAACATTTGATGGTTTTATGTTATGTATCTCCTATATATTAGGTGCTTGATATGGAGGTGGGGTGTAGAGTTTTGTAGATATTATATAAGATATGAGAATTCATACAAATCTATGATTAATGATACTCTTATCAAGGCTTGCTCTGCAAGTGTATTGTAATCATGATTTACTAAATAATACATTGAATTTCTTTCGAGTATGTGATTTTTCTCCTAAAATGTTTTCCCCACGTACATATGTCATGTTATTTATTATTTATTTTCTTTTAAATGTATTTTTATTTATGTAATTGTTAAAATATTTGATTTGCACAATAATCTCCTCAAATATTAGTGTAGGAAGTGTTTTTACATACCTCGCTTCCTTTCAACACTATCACCTTTATTATGGTTCTAGAGCTTATGAATTCTATACAATGGATAATAAGCCTTAAATAACTCATAAATGCAATACATCTTCATCATTTTTTAAATTTTTTTCTCCCTTTCATGTGATATTCAATTATAATGTTACTCCTTACAAGATTGGTGTTGTTTATCTTATGTCATTCTATAATGGGCATAACACTTTTGTGCTATGATCTTCCTAGGAATTTTATATTCCATAAGAATATAAGATCCTTATTCTCAAAACACAGTGCATTGGATTGTTTAGTGTTTTCAAAACTTACAACTTGTTACATGGTTGTTTTTCTATTCTCAACATGATTTCTAATATCTTGAATTGTGTTTGTAGTTTTCATTTAGTTATGGAAATTACTTAGGTTCTTTACCATGTTCATTTTAAAAATATTTAATTAGGTCATCATAGTATTTAGTTAACAAAATTAATTTTATTGTTTAGTTAGATCTTAGTTATATTTAATTAAGAAATTTAATTTAATTATTTGATTAGATCTTTATTGCATTTAGTTGATAAATTTATTTTCTAATTGTTTAATTATCTAATTATTGTATTTAAATAAATAAATCTATCTAATTTTATTTAATTAAATTATAATTGCATTTAATTAAATAATTTAAATCACATCATAATGTAAAAATAGAAACATCCATAATGGGTTTAGGTAAATTCATCGTCAACAAGTCACCGCCAACAATTCATCATCGTGACATATTCATTATGTATACAATTCACCACCAGTAATTCATCGTTGTGTTATGTTCACTACGTATACCTTTTTTATGCGTTCAACAAAATCTCTATACTTTTTTCTTTTTGGGTGCTTTTGACTACTTAAATATTGAAAAATGTATACGCGGTGAATATACCACAATGACGAATTGTTGGAGGTGAACTGTATACGTGATGAATTGTTGGTGGTGAATTTTTGGGCAATGATTTTTCCTAGAGCCATCCATAACATAGATACATTGATAAAAACATAAAAATATCATATATATATAATGGTAATTTTTCTCACATCAAACATTTGGTATATATATATATATACACCAAATGTTTGATGTGTACAAAATTACCACTATAATATATATATCAAATGTTTCATTTGTACAATTTACCACTATATAAAAATGTGGTGTGAGTGTACATGTATAATTATAAGAGTATAAAAATATATATCATGGTAGGGTATGGTTGCTTGAACCCTTAGGTGTAGGTGGCTAGTTTGGCTATGCAAGTGTCTATTGTATAGAGGCTATAGATTGAGAATAGGCCTGAGAATGACACCCACTTTGTGTTTTTAAAAATCTAAACACCTCTCTTAGCTCCACTTCCTCCTCTATTAGTTATAACTCTCACTCTCACATCCTCAATATTTGGTCCTTGAGGTCAAAAACCCTGGGATGATCTAGGTTTGTTGGTGTAGTTGCTCAAATCCTCTTTAGCTCTATTTAACTCTACTTTACTTTTCTCTAAAGAGAATCACATAAAAACTTTTCACTCTCTACTTTTGTCACTACCAAGTCTCATGTATCTAGAGCATTATCACCTAGGCCATCACCTAGTCTCACTCTGTATTGAGGGATATCACCTCTACATCTCTTTGATAGATCTATATACCTTGGCCTCCTCATAAGAAACTCATAGTTACACAATGGGGTCAAAGATATGAACATGTTTACCCATGTTTTGTTGTGGTTGAAAATTGGCTTGCATACCCTACTCAAATTATACATTGGGGGCCATATTTATAATGACCCGACCAATAAATTTGAGTCACTTTCATGTGCATTTTATAAAAAAATAAACTATTTATCATCCCATAATCATATTATACAATAAAACATACTCGTATAGTATTTTTCTAAAATAAAAAATGATGTTATTATCTAGTTCCCTGACCTTCAAGTTGGGATCTAATGGAGTAGAAGGCCTAGTTGATTTCATTTCCATAGTCACCATTGGCATGGTGGATACCTCACAATAGCAACACTACTCAACTTTTCCCACACAATCTAGCTCAAGATGCCACTTGCATTCAATAGTGGCCTTATGGCTTGAGGTCAATCCCTATACCTCTCCTTCGATCTAACTCTATCCTCCTCCCCCCATCATCATGGTCCCACCATCAATGTCAATGTAGTGTTCTCCTCACTCTCCTCCTATTCACTCTCATTACTACTCTACTCATCTCTTGTGTAAGATTTGGCTATGGAGATATCCACCCAAGATCTAGAGGCCAAATGGAAAGCATAATGAAAGAGAAGATTACTATGATAAGAACATTTTGTATTCACATCAAACAATGCAAATAGAATGGATATATAATGTATGAGAGACCATTGGTTATATAGCCAAGGTGAGACATAGAATTATACAATATCATGACAAATGTCTTAATCCCATGTCATGAGACAACTAACTCATTAAATACTAAATGACCTTGGAAACAAGTATTAAATGACATGATATAAGATAAGATCTAATTCCAACTAAAATTTCTAGAAATATTCCTAGGACCTACTAGGTGAACTAGTTAGATAGAAAGACTTATTTACACCAACACCCCCTTAAGTGAAACTTCAAGAGTAGTAAATTATTATGCAAATGATGCAAAGATGATGATGGGTCCTAGCTAGTAGGACATGTTAGGTAACCATGTAAAAATGCAATCTCTCAAAAATATATAAAAGGATAAAACCCAGTGGGACAAAACTCTTCCCCAAAAGAGATGAAAAAAATGTTATAATTGAATGATGAGAAAGAGAAAACTCCATGTGAGGAAAAAGACCCCCCAATAAGAGAGAAGAAGAAGACATAGTATGAAACCCCCTCAATATAGTGTCTCCTAAAATGATGGTATATTCTCTCCAATGAATGTTGTAGATGATCCAATATCATTGAACAACATTCCTCCCCTTAGGAAGAAACAAAACCAAGAATGTATGCATGATTTCTTTCCATTCTTGAAAGGAATATGAGGGAAGATGAATGATGGGTGATGTCTCTAAATAATTTGCAAGTGTATCCATGTTGATGCCAAAATCTAACACACTCCAAACAATAATTATAGGCCACACCGATGAAGAGGAAAATCCATAATCTCCTGGAAATGATTGTAGAACACAATCCAAAGACAAATATATCCCCTATGAAGATAAAGAAGCCTCATCCAAATACTAGTCAAAAGTATCCACACTCACGTCAGACTATGAAGAATGATCATGTAGAGAATGAACAAGAGGGTAAGAGTGTTCCCTCACAACAAATGAAGAAGGATTATCTTCATCAAAGAGAAGATGTATGGAATCAATCGTGTATCCTAAATCTGAAAAGTAGGACTTTGCAAAAAAACTTGTAATGTCTATCAAGTACTCATCCCAAGAAACCATATCTAAAATACAATGAATATCCTACTACATTGAATCACAAGAAGCCATATATTTAGCCACAAAAGCATCATCAAATACAACAAAAGATGAATATGTGATCTCAATAGGAGGAAGAGAAGAAATAAGAGAAGTCTCTTTGTTAAATGGACATTCAAAATATTCACTATAGTCAAGCTCCTCTAAAATGTCATCATCATAGGGTATAATATCAACATCATTAAGGGAAATTAGGAAATATGCAATAGGATCATATAGGAATGGAGAGATATGAGGGTCTCCAAAGATCTCCTAAATCTTGTTCCAAAGGATGCATGGGCACTCAATATTTGAGATCTCCATGAGAATATCAACACCAATAGTTGTACCAATCAATCCTATAATATGATCAATATTATTATGCCAAATTGATTTCTTCCATGTTGTTTCTAGTTCAAGTAAGAATCCATAAAGATATGGAAAAATATTAAGCCACCTGAGATGTGTTAGGATACCTTTCTACCATGACTCATAATTGTACTTTTTCAGAATTACCACAAAAGGATGAATAGAAAAACCCATGATACATCCTCAAAGATTAATACAAATAAATCAACCACAAGAAGATTCCTACCAAATTCACTTAATCAAAGAACCCCCAAGAAATATATGAGCCTAACACTTTATCATTAGTGCAATTATAGATGACACTTGCCAAAAACAATGAAGTGGTCTTGATCTTGGTACATGAAAATGTCAAAATTGGCCACATAATCAAAGTACAATTTTTTTGACAAAATGAGATTAATTTGATAACACCACTAAAAAGTACACAAAAAATTATGCACTTTAAAAAATAATTGCACACAAAAATGTTACCATAGGATCAAGAACAAAGCCTTGAAAGTTCCCAAAATGAGAACAACTTAGCAACACCTATGAGAATCTACAATTTATAGAAAATACATATACCAAAATTAAAAACCATCTACGCCACTGTAAATATCATGAAATTCTTCCCCAAATAAAAAATAGCTCATAAAATGAAGGTCTTGAGCTCGAGTTATGAGCGTTTGAAAATCACTCTCCAAAACCAAAAATTTAATGGAGAGGGGGAGAAATTAAAAAGGCCTTGCTAATGTCATGTTGATGTCAATAGGGAGTATTCCCAAAATATTTTTTGGAACATGTAATTAAATTTGATGTCCTCTTAACTATCACAGGTCAGTCCAACTATGGATGAAATATTCCTCTGAAGGTTGGAATATTCTAAAAATGATGTCAAAATATTTTTACGACATCTAGAATATTCTTTATTATTCCTATCGATTTTCACCCAACTATCCACCTACGGGTGTCAGTGGCGGGCCCTCCTGCCCATGCCATGTGGTGTTGTAGGAGCACCCATGTACCCTGCAAGTCTACAAGGTACAGTGTGTAGACTGTACAATATATTTTTATTTTTAAAATATTTTCTTAGGAAAAACTATTAAAAAACCTAAAATAATTATTTTAAAGATTTTTTTTCTACCAAACCATACCATACTGTTGACTTGTGCAAGCAATCGTACAATCATACAAATGACTAAGGAGGGGAACATTTTTCTTTAATGGCCTCGAACAAAGTTGTCTGATTTTGATAAATTAACAATTGATCTTGGAGTTTTTGGGCCTTTTGGACATGATGGAAAGGTTGGATTTTAATCAAAATTCTCCAAAATTGTAGCTACCTCTTGGATTTTCTAACCATTTTCCAACTTCAAACCCTCATAGATCTAGCCTCATATATACAATTTGGACCCAAAAAAAGGAAAAAATGACTTTCTCGAACACCTTGAACTCAATGGTGAGCTCAAATTTTCACCAACAAGCTCCAAAGTGAACCTTCAATACAAAGACACAAAGAGGAACCCCCTAGAATCTAGTTTTTCTATCAAGTTTTCTTGATTCTCTAGGTCATCATTTGATGCAAGAGAAGAGCATACTCAAATTTTCAAGATCCACCAAGATCTCTCAAAAAGGAAACCAAAGGCACTTGACTTGCTCTGATACCATGTAAGAATTGGCTATGGAGATACCCACCCAAGATCTAGAGGCCAAATGGAAAGCATAATGAAAGAGATCAATATGAAAAAAATAAATTGTATTCCTATCAAGCAATGCAAATAGAATGGATATAAAATTTATGAGAGGCCCTTGGTTATATAGCCAAGGAAAGACATAGGATTATACAAAATCATGACAAGTGTCTTAATCCTATGTCATGAGACAACTAACTCATCAAATATTAAATGAATTAGGAAACAAGTATTAAATGACATTAGATAAGATAAGATCTAATTATAAATAATACTTCTAAAAGTATTCCTAGGACCTACTAGGTGAACTAGTTAGGTAAAAAATATTATTCATACCAACATCTTGGTTATAATTGCCTATGCTCTCATGTAGGGACATTTTTTGGAAAAAATAGTGCTAGTCCTGATAACTACCACCATGTATTAATCTTTGACAACACTTCAATGCCATCCTTATCCTTTGTAGGGTTTGGGCACTCCTTTGAGCTATCTAATTCACTATGAGTGATATCTAGGATGGTAGGCCAAGGCTAGTCCTTTCATATCATGATGCTATAGTGTGAGCACACATAAGTTAATACAACTAGAGGAATCTAATACAGTTAACAAAACTACTTCACCACTCACATGTGGTATAATATGGTGATGATATGGTCAAGGTTACTGACTAATAACCAACCTTATAATATTTTGGCTAGTTGGTAGCCTCCTTCATGCCACATCTACATCTATCTAGAAGGCCTCCATATAGCATTTACATTGTGTAGCCTATAAAAGGTCATCGAACTACTACCACCTTCTCAATGAGTAGGAATGTGCTCTCAACATATCCCACATAATTTCAGATGAATAGTCAATTGATTGTGCTTAGTCAATGTGCTTTAAATCTCATATGTAAAGGAGGGTGCATTCCATATACTATAGGTCTCATGGTGCACATAGCAACCTAGGTTGTGATAAATGTGTACATGCATGATCCTTCCCTATGTGAATAATGTGACAATCTCCTTCATCACTTAAATGGTATGTATGAGACCACTATGTAGGTGTGTGCTTTGCTCATTTTGTGCAATGCAAATGGTGATCATGGAAATCAAAAACTATCTAATAAGGGGAAAAAATAAAACTCCCTAATTAAGCCACCTCATATAGATATTCCCAAACTCATCCTCTAGTATGATTTGGTTAATCACATAAATTTACTTGCTTATATATAGTACATTGATAATTTCCTGATGACATAAGATGTCCTTGAATTGGTAATCTTGAAAAATGTGGTATACATTCTCTTATGTCATCATCATCTCACTAGTGGGAAGATAAAAAATTGAGGCATCTACGTCACACCTCTCAATTAACACCATAAGTATATGATCATGGAATCATATCTCTAAAATTTTGTATACCTAATAGACTCCAAATCAATGAAGTAGTGTTGTAATTCCCCAAGATGACACAATCAAAATAAAACCTAATGAAATAATTTTTTCAAACAAAGACAACAACATCGATAATTCAACAATGATATATTGCACTTGCATAACAACATGCACACAAGTGTTACAATGACACAATAACAAGGACAACAAGACAACCTCACCATTGAATAAGCAAGGTGGTAACAATGGAAGAATAACCACTCATGGGATGAATCCACCATGATGAACATACAAGAGAGAGAAAGGACAACACCTACACAATGATCGGTTACTAAACCACAACCATGTTCTCTTGCAACACCACACTAGGATAGGATGAGGGAAACACCAACCTCCAATCCATATCTAGACACACTTCACAACCCTAAACATAGTAGAATACATTCACAAGATGTTTCCTAACCAAGAGACACAACTCTCCACTAATTAGAATGGTGATGGGTCACTTCCAGACAACCAAACACTTTCCAAGATGTCCCATTGTAACATGAAAGCACACAAGTGAAAGAATACTGCTAAACAACACCCAATGACCTATGACGAATATTGAGGACAACAAAAATGCCAACCATGAAGGCTTACAACCTTCTCAAGTATTCACAATATAAGGTGCATAATCTCCCCAACCCTAAGTTTGATAACTAGATAACTTTAGAAGAAGGCATGCAAAATGAGGAAAGAGAAGCCACAAGTTCTCAATGAAAACATATAAGAACATGCTCACAAATCCACTAGATCCCTGGGACCATGAGGAATAGCTTCCATTTATATGGTATTCCTTGGATACAAGGCTTTGAAACAAATAAGAAAGATCAAGTCCCGAGACAAAGATACTTGACTAGGTTTTTGAGCGTTCCAATGACTAAAATGGATGGAATGGAAAGGATACAAGGAATATAAATTATTTTTTAGTGGTATTAGGCTTAGAAACCATTGGCTAATCAAGGTTGAGAGAGTTAAAATTTTATTTTTTGTACGGGGAATGATGTCACCCAAGTACGTGACTAGATTTCCCTATTATGCAACCTGGCCGCTACACTGGGTACAAGGTTACTCCACTAGACTTAGTTGCATTCTAAATAGTCTAGGTAAATTTTGGGAAAGACAAGGTTGCCTAGTTACAATACAAGGCCACCCAACTATGAAATGAGGTCCTTAATTTCATTTTAAATACTAATTAAATGATTCCCAAGTTCATTTTACCCTTTGCACAATAATGTAAGGAAAGCTGAGGGAGAAAACGCCTTCCTAATGCCAATTCTTAGAAGAGATATGCATATATGACACTCAATTTCAAATTATAGTTCAATAAGATGCACATTTACAAGTAAAAAAATAGATAATTTAAATAACACACAGAGAGAGAATTGAACACCAGTTTTTATGTGGGAAAACCCTTACGGGAGAAAAACCCACACACCAACCAAAATCTCTTTGTATTACAGTAAAAGAGAATTTACATACAAAGTTGTAGAACTTCTACTTCCAAGTGTTAATTCACAGTATCAATCTTAGTAGCATAACATTTCCCTAATTAACCTCACCTTAGGTCAATTTGAACAACAACCACATTCTATGTTATAGAACATACAATGTTGACACGAAATTCATTCTACATTCCAAAACCACCAAGGAACTGCTCGATTGGAATTCCTCGAGCAACTACAATAAACAGTTTAACCGTTTTCCATATCAAACCACCAAAGAGACTTTGTTCAATCTCTCTTCAAATTCTCTGAGTCACTTCAAAAATTTCACCATACGCCAAAGCATCCAGTCACCCATCCTCTGTCAACTTCATCCAATCCTGACTCTCCTTCTTAGCATGGTTGGGTCCCACCAAGGCACCCGTGGGCTGGTTGGTTACACAGCTCTACGCATATCACTATTTCAATGAGACAATCCATCATTTCTCAACGAAATAAGGATGTCACTTCGATGAGGGTAATACCACTCTATGTGGTTCCCATTGCAGCCCATCATCCTATCAAAGAGACTATCTTCAAAGTCTCAGTGAGCTCGCGAAGTCCCACTGACTAAAGTCACCAGCCTTCTATCGGCATGTCGAGGAGACATGACTCAATGTCCCAGAAAAAAAGAAAATTCACTCTAATACACTCTCATCGGAGTTTCAAGGAGACATTACGAAACTCCCTTCGAAGTGATTAACTCTTGCTAACAAAGCATACACCATGCCAAAGAAAGAAGTTATATTTACCCATCGAGGAGTCATAGAATAAGGTCTTGTTGATAAAGAAGAGTCAGCTTGATAAAGAATATTTACTCAATGTTGCGAAGATAAAACAAAAACTAGTAAGTTGAGGCACAATTTCCAACATGCTCCCACTTGACGAAGACTTACTGGCTTCTTCCAGAGTTGAACATTACTGAATATCATAGGCCTCAAGGCCCATCAAACTGGCACACCACCTGTACTTGTCTATGCTCACAAGTTTAGTCAATGCATTCACAACATTTTCCAACGTATCCAAATTTTCTAGATTAACCTTTCCATCTTCCACCATATCATGAACGAAATGATACTGAACATCAATGTACTTCATCCTGGCATGGAAAATTAGATTTTTCACCAAAAAAATAGCACTCTAACTATCACAACAGATATTAACTTTCCCTGCATTAAACCCAATATCAGAACACAAACTTCTAAGAAAAATAGCTTCCTTGCTGGCGTGTGTTGTTTCCATGTACTCTACCTCAGTAGTAGATAAAGCGACTATAGCCTGTCGCTTGCTCAATCAACTAATTGCACCACCATGTAACATGAAAATGTATCCACTGGTGGATCTTCTATTGGAAATGTCCCCTACCCAATTAGAATCCACATATCCATGAATGCTAATAGATTTATGTGAGCTAACTGAGTAACCATGATAACATAAAGCATACTTGAGCGTACCCTTCAAATACTTGAAAACTCTTCTCACAACATCCTTATGTGGTCTTCCTAGATTAGCCATAAACCGACTAAGTACTCCCACTACTTGGGAAATGCCTAGCCTTGTACAGACCATTGTGTACATTAAACTACCAATCGAACTCACATAAGGCACTTTGTTCATGTCCTCCATCTCAGTAGGAGACTCTGGACAATCTTCAACAAAGAGTTTCATTCCTTGCAACACTGGAACAACTAATTGCTTGCAATCTGCCATATTAAACCTCTCAAGGACAATTGATATACTTACTCTAACTAAGCCAAAGTTTTCTACCATCTCTATCCCTTTTGATTTCCATCCCCAGAATAAACCTAGCTGCACCTAAATCTTTCATTTCAAATTGTGCTGACAATTGGGATTTAAATAAAAAATCATGCCCTTACTATTCCCAAAGAATAACACATCATCAACATATAGGGCTGTAATAATTAAACGACCATTTTCAAATTTAAAATACACAATGATTTTATTTTGATCTTACAAAACCCAATGAAAATACAAACATGTCAAAATTCTGGTACCACATTCTAGGCAATTATTTTAAACCGTACATAGATTTCTTTAATTTGCAAACCAGATTTTCTTTACCTCTTTCAATGAAGTGCTCTAGCTAGGACATATAAATTTCTTCTTCCAAATCTCCATGAAGAAACTTTGTCTTCACATCCATCTATTCAACTTCTAAGTCATACACAGCTACAAGTGACAATAGAAATTTGATAGATGTCATCGTAGCTACATGAGAAAATATTTCTCCATAATCAATTCCCTCTACCTGGGAATATCCTTTCGCAACCAACCTAGCTTTATACTTCTCCACATTGTCATCCAAACCAATTTTCTTTTTAAATACCCATTTACAACCAATAGGTTTTCGACCTTCAAGCAAAGGTACCAAATCACAGGTTTCATTATTTTCCAATGATGCCATTTCTTCATTCATGGCATCCAGCCAAGAATTTGAATCAAACATTTTAATTTCCTCTTTCACAATCCTAGGCTCATCAGTGCTAGTAATCAAAGCATAGGCACAACTAGAATCCAACATGGAATATACATACCTTCCAGGTTGTCACTTCTCCCATGTAGACCTCCTTATAGGTTGCTTCTAAGGTTGTGGTTCTTCTTCTTGTTCAAAACTCTCAGAACTACTTGAGCTCTCCTCAGTATCAAGTACACTTTCCTTGTTCTTCTCTTCTTTCATCTTTGACTGCAGATCCATTGTAGAAGGTTTCAACTCATGAAATATTACACTTCTATTGTATACTACCTTCTTAGTAACAAGATTCCAAAGCTTGTATCCTTTCACACCAATATCGTAGCCAATGAAGATACATTTAACAACCTTGTTCTCCAATTTAGATCTTTTCTCATTCGACACATAAGCATATGTGTCACAACCAAAGACTCAAATATTTCTCAAAGAGGGATTCTTACCAAACCACACTTCCATAGGTGTTTTATCTACAAGCAGTGATGAGGGAGATTGACTTACCAAGTAACACATTGTAGCCATTGCCTCAGCCTAGAACTTCTACTCCAGACCAGCACTGCTCAACATACTTCTCACCCTTTTCATCAATTTCTTGTTTAACCTTTCAACGACTCCATTTTAATGTGAAGTGTAAGGTGTAGTTTTATGCATTTTAATCCCATGGTATTTGCAATACCTTTCAAAATTTACGGGATAGAATTCACTGCCATTATCCATTCTTAAGCATTTAATTTTCCTTCCAGTCTTATTTTGGTGCAGGTGCACCCTTGGAAGAATATTCCTCCATGAGGAAAACTTAGGATTTTGGTTTAGTATAGGTATTCTCATTTTTTAATAAGGTCTACAAGGCGTCAATAATAATGTAATAGGTCTTAGATGGTTATTTTAGGTTCATTTGGGCATAAAATGTAAAGTTGCAAAATTTGACAAATTGTTGTCATTGCAATAATGCAAAAATGCAACAAATTGTGAAAAGGGAGGAATGTGAAGAGTTAGGCAATTGAAAAGATAATTGGAGGCATTGGATATGGTTTATAAAAGCTTGTTGAAGCATCAAAAATCTATAGGAAGGCTAGAGGATAATGTAGGAACAAGAAACTCAATGAAATTCCTAGATTTTCTATTATTTTCTTATAATATAATTTCTTGATTTTAGGCCATTGTACGGCCATCTATTGTGATTAAATCCTCTCCTCCTCCTTTGGACATTAAATCACTATGATTCTATTTTATTTTTCATCTAGTTTCATTAAAATCCATGTAGGCTTGAAGATGTTATAAGCAATTTTGTCTTGGCGGGTACAACCCTGAACTAGGGTAAACAGAGGGCACTTAAAATTAAGTTTCTTCGATTTCCACTGTTAGAATCACTTGAAAATTGGTGTGAAGGAAGATTAAAGTGTATTATTAAAGTTCCTAAAGTTTCAGAGCATGAGAAGGTGGTTTTGGGCTGATTCTACAATGCCCTAGGTCTAAAAAAAAAAGTCTAAAATTTGTAAATGATAGTGTATGGAAGGGATTTAATGAGTTTTGTTAATGGTTTTTGAGTCCTTCAAGAGTTGTATTGATTAAAAAGGGTGTTAGGGTGTATATGAGTCCTTTTTTTTTTTTGGTGAATTTTAAGTTTGAATCCATTGTTTATTGACTGTCCAGTCTTATGACAGTCCTAATTTGGAGTCAAGAGTGGAGATTTAGAATATATGTTTGTTAAAATATCATGAAGATTGGGGAATGATCTAATGTGTTTGTGCAGACATAATTACACTTTCTTGTGGTATTTTTAAAGATATTTTGGCTTGGGAAGTTGGTGATGATAGTTTATGTGGTCTTAAAAGGCCTAATTGCTAGTTAAGATAGTCAACTTTTGAAAGTTCACATTATTGAGATGTTTAAGTTGTTGAATGGGTTTGGGTTAAGAATTTTTTATGTTTCTAAGTTATTTGGAGGAATCTATAGGTGGTTTGGTGCCTTTTTTTCAGTTTGGGTGCTTTGGAATCAAGAGTTTGTGAAGGAAAAGGGAGTCCTAATTGTTAGGACAACAAAAATTGGTTGAGATTTTGTCAAGTTGATTTGTGAATCCTCTATCACTGCATTAGTTTGGTATTAGAGCTAGAAGGCTCTAGGAAAAGAAATTTAGTGTTGTTTTTGTTTGTTGTGGTTTTGTGCAGGTTGGTGGCCAAGAGACTAGGTGGTGGAAAAGTGGAAAGACCTAGGTGAGGCAAAGTGAAGAGGAAGCAAGGAGAGACTTGCTTGTGAAAATGGATTTGTTGAGACGACGGTTGTAGGCAGAGAGTTCCCTGAAAGAGAGGAAGAGAAAAGAGGAAAATACAAAGCAAAAGAAGAAGGATCAAGAGAAGAGAAAATTGAGGCAAGAACAAGAGGAAATAAGTATGAGGATAGGAAGATTTGAGGCTGAGATTAAGAAGTTGTATAGACAAGCATTTAGTTGGCATTTGACAGTGAAAAGGAAAGTGGTATGGCCCATTCAGAAGATAGTCAAAAGGAGAAGAAGACAAATGAAGATGAAAGAGAAAGTAGAAGAAGAGTTTCAAGATGCAGAAGAAGAATTCAAGGACGAAGATAGTGCAGTCATTCCCAAGCATGAAGGTGGATTTAAAGCAGAGATAAAGGACCTAATTTTAGAAGAAGGAGATATTGAGTTGGTGTCAAGATTGGATGAAGAGATGATCAAAGATGAATTGATCTTGGAGACTTACAAAGAATTGAAGACAAATGGAGGTATTGTGATAGATTTAATGTATCATTTATTTTTTATGCTAATATTTTGGATAGAGAATAATTTGCAGATCAAGATGCAATAGTTTGAAGAAGGAAAAAAGGAGATTGTAACACTTTAGGGCATGAATGAGCAAATTCACAAAGACAAGACAAGATGGAATCATGTTGGCATTGACCAACTCAAATCAAAGGTAAAGATGAAGATTGCAGGGCATAAGAGACTACAAGGAGGAGAATATAATTCAAGAGGACTTGGAGTTTTTCTTTTGGCCAGGAGAATGGTGCAGGTGCACCCTTGGAAGAATATGCCTCCATGAGGAAAACTTAGGATTATGGTTTTGTATAGGTATTCTCATTTTGTAATAAGGTCTAAAAGGCCTCAATAAGCATGTAATAGGTCTTAGATGGTTATTTTAGGTTCATTTGGGCATAAAATGTAAAGTTGCAAAATTTGACAAATTGTTGTCATTGCAATAATGCAAAAATGCAACAAATTGTGAAAAGGGAGGAATGTGAAGAGTTAGTCAGTTGAAAAGGTAATTGGAGGCATTGGATCTCGTTTATAAAAGCTTTTTGAAGCATCACAAATCTAGAGGAAGGTTGGAGGATGATGTAGGAACAAGAAACTCAATGAAATTCCAAGATTTTCTATTATTTTCTTGTAATTTATTTATTCCAGGCCATTGTATGACCATCTATTGTGCTTAAATCCTCCCCTCCTCCTTTGGAAATTAAAACTCTATGACTCTGTTTTATTTTTCATATATTTTCATTAAAATCCATGTAGGCTTGAAGAAGTTATATGCAATTTTGTCTTGGCGGGTACAACCCTGAACTAGGATAAACAAAGGGCACTTAAAATTAAGTTTCTTTCATTTCCACTATTAAAATCACTTGAAAATTGGTGTGAAGGAAGATTAAATTGTATTATTAAAGTTCCTAAAGTTGCAAAGTGTGAGAAGGTGGTTTTGGGTTGATTCTACAATGCCCTAGGTCTGAAAAAAAAAGGTCTAAAATCTGTAAATGACAGTGTACAGAAGGGATTTAATGAGTTTTGTTAATGGTTTTTGAGTCCTTCAAGAGTTGTATTGATTTAAAATGGTGTTAGGGTGCATATGAGTCCATTTCTTGATTTGGTTTGGTGAATTTTAAGTTTAAATCCATTATTTTAATGACTGTCCAATCTTATGATAGTCCTAATTTGGAGTCAAGAGTGGAGGTTTAGAATATATGTTTGTTGAAATATCATGAAGTAAGATTGGGGAATGATCTAATGTGTTTGTGTAGAAATAATTACACTTTCTTGTGGTATTTGTAAAGAGATTTGGGCTTGGGAAGCTGGTGATGATAGTTTATGTGGTCTTAAAAGGCCTAATTGTTAGTTAAAACAGTCAACTTTTGAAAATTCACATTATTGAGATGTTTAAGTTGTTGAATGGGTTTGGGTTAAGCATTTTTTATGTTGCTAATGTGTTTGGAGGAATATATAGGTGGTTTGGTGCCTTGTTTTCAGTTTGGGTGCTTTTGGAATCAAGAGTTTGTGAAGGAAAAGGGAGTCCTAATTGTTAGGACAACAAAAATTGGTTGAGATTTTGTCAAGCTGAGTTGTGAATCCTCTATCACTGCATCATATTTTCTACCAAGTTTTTAAACTCCTTAAACCAACTAAAAACTTCTGATTTACTTTTTAGAAAATACACAAATTCCCTTCTTGAATAATTATCTATAAATGAAGCATAATATTTAGACTTCGATAAGGAAGGAACATTCACTGGACCAAATACATCAAAGTGAACATAATCTAGTATGCTAGAAGATTTATTAGGACTAGAGTAAAAAGAAACACGGTGTTGCTTTCCATAAATGCAATGTTCACAAAAATTGAACTCAAGGTTACAACCATCAAGCCCTTCAACCATATTTTTATTCTTCAAGGCTTTCAAGCCCTTTCCTCCTATGTGACTGAGTCTATGATGCCACAACATGGTTTTCTCTACTAGGAGTTTCACCTCCAAAGAGTTTGCACCCAGAGGAACAACATTCTCCTTCCCTACCCAAGCAGCTTTTTTTGGCCTTACAGAGACATTGTTACATTGAACAAAAAGTGTGTCCATCTTGTATAGAGTGCCAATCTGTGCACCCTTGGCCAACACTAATGAGCCTCTAGATATTTTGTAGCCACTACTCAAGAATAAAACTTGCACGGCTACATCATTCAGCTTACTAATAGAAAGAAAATTTCAAGCTAGAATTGGTATGTGCATCGTGTCATCAATTCCTTTGATTCTTCCATTAGTAAAATGAATTCTGACTCTTCCATGACTAACAATTTTGAGACATGAGTCACTTTCCAGATACACCTTTCCACTAGCATACTTTTCGTACTTCATGAAACACTCTCTGTGAGATTTCATGTGAAAAGATGCACCTAATTCAATTAGTCAGACATCATCTAATGCTTGGGTAGCCAAGGCAACAATGAAGGTATCCACATCACTCTGAGAAGAATCATTATCTAAAGAGTTTTTCTTCTTCTTCTTCTTTTTCTCCTCTTTGTAATCCTTTCAGATATGTCCAGTTTTCCCACAATTCTAGCATTTCACCTTGGAATTCTTTCCTGGAGACTTTGATCTCCCTTCAAACTTGGATTTATACTTCTTTTCTTTCTTGCTTATGTCCTTTGACCTGCCTCAAATAGCAAGGGCCTCCTTGGCCATCTCAGAAGATTTCCTTCGCATTTCTTCTGACAATAACAAAGCAACCATGTATTCCATCTTGAAAGTGGTTGTTGTACTTCCAATAGCCATCACTAGATGGTCCCACGTGTCAGGAAAGGAACACAAAATAAGCATAGAATGGTCCTCATCATCAATCTTTACACCTACATATGCCAAGTGAGTAACAATCATATTAAATGAATTAAGATGGTCTATTACAAATTCTCCTTCCTCCATCTTCAAGGAGTATAACTTCTTCCTCAAGAATAACTTATTCACCAGAGACTTCCCTTGATAAATTTCACCAAGTTTCTTCCATAATGAAGATGCATTCTTCTCCTCATGGACATTCACGAGAACATAATTTTCCAGTCAGAGTCTTATCAATCCTCTGGATTTCTTATCTGTGAGGTCCTAATCTTCTTGCTTCACACCTGATGGTTTTGTTCCAGACACAACAATCCAAAGTTCTCTATCCACCAACAAGTCTTCCATTTTGAGTTCCACAACTCAAAATTGCCACCATTGAACTTTTCAATTTCTACTCTTCCTGATGTGCTTTCCATCTCAATCTACAATCTAGACTACTTGATTCCTCTGCAAGTCTCCCACTGCAAAAATAACACAAAAAACTCATCCTACCCACAAGAATAACACAACTAGTCATGCTCTGATACCACTTGTAAGGAAAGTTGAGTGCAGAAACACCTTCCTAATATCAATTCTTAGAAGAGATATGCAGATATGAAACTCAATTTTAAATTACAGTTCATTAAGATACACATTTACAAGTAACATAATAGACAATTTAAATAACATACTCACATAATTGAACACTAGTTTTTACGTGGGAAAACCATTATAGGAGAAAAACCCACACACCAAGCAAAATCTCTTTATATTATAGTAAAAGAGAATTTACATACAAAGTTGTAGAACTTCTACTTTTAGGTGTTAATTGACAATATCAATCTTAGTAGCATAACATTTCCTCGATTAACCTCGCCTTATTTCAATTTGAACAACAACCATATTCTATATTACAGAACATACAATGTTGACACAACATTCATTCTACATTCCAAAACCACCAAGGAACTACTTGATTTGAATTCTCCGAGAAATTGCAGTAAACTATCTAATTGTTTTCCATATTGGGCCATCAAAGAGACTCTATTCAATATCTCTTCAAATTCACCAAGTCACTTTGACAATCTCACCATACACCAAAGCATCCAGTAACCCATCCTCTAACAGCTTCATTCAATCCCCTCTCTCTTGCTTATCACGACTGTTTCCCACCAAGGCACCCACAAAATGGATGGCTACACAACTCTACTCATATCACCATTTTGATGAGACAATCCATCATCTCCCACTGAAACAAGGATGTCACTCCAATGAGGGTAATACCGCTCCATCTAGTTTCCACTGTAGCCTATTGGCCTATCAAAGATACTATCTTCAAAGTCTCGGTGAACTTGTGAAGTCACACCAACTAGAGTCACCAGCCTTCCATCGACATGTCGAGGAGACATGACTCAATGTCCTAACAAAAAAACAAAGTCACTTTGATACACTCTCATCAAAGTTTCGAGGATACATTAAGAAAACTACCTTCGAAGTGATTAACTCTTGCCAAAAAAACATACACCATGCCAAAGCAAGAAGTAATATTTACCCATCGAGGAGTCATAGAATAAGGTCTCGCCAACAAAGGAGAGTTATCCCAATAAAGAAGATTTACTGAATGTTGTGAAGATAAAACTCAAACTAGTAAGTTGAGGAACAATTTCCAACAAATACAATAAGGAAAACGAAAAATAAATCATACTCGGTTCCAACATTGAGTCACACAACTAAACCAATACTTTTTTTTATTACCAAAACTTACAATCCTTCTCAATGAAAGGTTAAAAAAATATTATGTCAAATGGGAGAAAACATGAATAAGCATCATAACCTTTTTCACATTGAAGTTGTCATCAAATCCACCATGATCCTTCGATCCCAAATGGTGGTTACCACACCACTTGAACTTGTGGAATCAGAATATCTACTCCCACCATGCTAGGAGATAGTCACATGGGCCACAATCACAAGACTCACACCAAACACATGGGGAGGTGGCTTATACGCATACTATACACAAAAAATACACTAAACATACACATCATATAAAAAAACCAAAATCTCAAGATGGATCCAATACAAGTCATCACTTGGTACAATCACCATGGAATAACATAATCCATATTCAGAAAACTCGCCAATATCACATCACAATCCACATTGGGCTAACTCACCAATGCCACATCATATAAACATCATTGGATAAATCACTACTAAGATACCATAAGGATCGACATTGGGCCAACTACCAATAGAAAATCACAAACACACAAGACACTACTTAGGGTAAGATGCTAGAGAACTAGTAGGTATTATTATCATGGTGCTCACTGATATGACACACAAAAAATCTAGTACCTCTCTCATATAGATTAGAGTACTTGACCTTACAAGACCCAAGTTTCCCAAGCTCGCATGTCTTCCCAAACATCCTTAGCCTTTACAAGTGCTCAAGGCATGAGAGGGGCATCCATTATCTTAGTTTATTTATTACCCGCATTTCATTAATTATCATTTGATTAGATGACTGTACACCCGTGATCAACCTACTTGCCACTTTGGGCAAGGGACACATTGGGAGCCATTCCCACACATCCTCTAGCACCTTATTTCTTACACCCCATTATGTTATTACCTATTTATTGTTACCTTGTTGAGTTAAAATGCTTTAATATATGATTGTGTTTTGTATATTAATCTTGATGGAAATTGTGATGAATGAATGTGTAATTCAATATGATATTTTAAATGTTTAGAAGATGAAAATATATGATGCATATGAATGTAATGTTATCGGCTAACTACATTCGTGATGCACTAAGTTGGATGTAGGAATAGATTCAAACCTTTGGGAGAGAGGGGGAGTATCACTTAGGAGAAGAACTTGGTCTGGTAACCCTTAATGAGCCTAATTAATCATATACACACACTCACGCCCTAGTTTGGTCAAGTTGAGTCAAGATAGTTTAGGAAATGGTAAGAAATATTCAGCCTTGGTTTGGGAATGTTTTGTATTGGTTTATGGTTTAAGTCTTTGAATATTCTTGATTGGGGATATGTGATTGAGTCTTTATGTTAAGTGAAAGTTCTTCATCTTGTGTTCATGTTTATATATTAATTGATGAGTATATACATAGAATGTATATATGTATATATGTACATGTTTACAATAACTCATACATGTGAGTATATGTGTGCATGTGTGTACGTAGGTAGATGTATCTATGCATACTCATAAACAGATATCTCATATGCATGAGAATATTTATTGGACATATGCAACACACACACACACACACACACACACACACACATATATATATGTATAGGGTATGTTCACTTGTATACCTATACATACATGTTCATATATATATATATATATATATTATCATATATATAATTGTGAATATATTTAAATACCAAAGAATGATTTTATGTGAATATATATGCTATAATATATATATATATATATATATATATATATATATATATAATATTATTGAATGCATTTTAAATGTTTACAAAGCAAACATAGCACATGTATATAGTGTGAGTCTTCTAAAGGTAATCAGCTCAAATGAAATCCAACATAATGTAAATACTTGTTGTGCATATAAAGCACAAAAGATAGTTTAAAATCTAGTGCATATAAAGTGCTTAAATGAGTTTAAATCTGTGCATAACATAATGCAAAGCACATGAGATAGAACAAGTCAGCGCATAAAGTAATAAGTGAATACCATATGCAAATGTGAATATTATTCTTATAAGTTGAGAAGCCCATAAAGCTATGCTAATAAGAGGCGTCTCTATATATTAAAGTTGTTGTGAATGTAAAACCACGTGCATAACTTATTGATGAGGAAAAAGGAAATGCCTTAATAGGAAGAACAAAGTGAATATAAGTCTATCCAATGCTCAACTAAAAATAAGTTGCAGACTTTGTCAAAACAGAGCTGGCCAAAGCTCATAAGGGTAGTTGACTTGCTTAAATCATTAGGAAACCTGTAGATGTGTTTTTATGTGCATTGACTCAGTAAAAGAGTCATTGTGTCACTTGGATAGGGTGACTCATCCATTATAAGAAGCTCGAAACATTTGAATTGTTTATGTGTTGCACATTGACAATTTGGAGCAGCCACATCTCATTTTGAATGGTTGAGTCGATGCATTATTGTTTGTTGTTAGAGTGGTGAAAAAATGGAGAGAAAAGGTAGTGGATTTTGTAGCTCGTTTGTAGCATTAAGTTGCTCAAATTTAAGTATAAAAAGAGGCAGCTCTTCTACCTTTTGTTACACTTTTCCATTCTGATTTATTCATTCGTCATTTTGCTATAGTTTTCTGTGCAAGTGTATTTTTGAGAGCTTTTGTGAGAAAGAGAGTTGTTTTGTGAATTTGCAATTGTTGAGTGTTTTGTGAGAGGCTAGAGTTTGGAGATAGGTTGAGCTTAGAAGGAGTAGTAAGCAAGATTGTGGAAGTTGAGCTTGGGAAGTAGAAATATTAGTTGGAGCTATAATTCTAGGCATGCTAATTTTTTATTTCTCTATTCTTTTATGATGAAATGTTAGTTGTTTGAGAATGCCTTTGTTTGGAAAAGAATGATTTAAATGCATGTTAAATTTTTTGTTATGAACTTGGTGTATTTCCTACTTTGGATAAGCTTGTATTATTCTTGGAAGAGTCTTATTTTGGTGAAACCTTGTTATTGGGATATACATATATACTATATATATATATATTGGTATTTGAGTGGATATGTGGTTATTAGGAACTATACTTAGTTAATACTATATGAATGTTGCATAAGTTGTGAAGTCTGAGATGTGTTGTTGTTTTGAATTACTTTAATGGGAATGTTAGTTTGAACATGGGTGGTTAGCTCGATTATTCCTAGGGTTAGGATATCCATGGGAAAGGGTGTAAGTTAGTCAATAAGTCATGTCATCACCTTTTTAAATGGAGTGTATGTTATGTGTTAATGAGTATGAATTGTCAAATACCAAATCGAGCTAAGGGTGGGTGAACATACAACCTACAATCGAAGTATTGGGCGTTGAATTCTTTGGCCAAAGTAGTGTAAGTAGCCATTGTTTACACTGCCAGTTCACTATGATCCAGGATTGCATACTAGGAAAGGAACATCATACATGTAGGTTGTATCCAATGTATGGTAGCTCTAAATACATGTAGGACACAAAACCATGCTCAGGAAGGCTAGTATTATGAGGTTACCAAATCAATCTCTTCGTCGAAGGGTAGGGCCATCTTACCAGTTAGGTAGATGTGCAGGGGACCGTAGTAAGTCTGTGGTTGGCATAAAAGAACTTGAGTGATGCTCTCCCTCATACAATTGGCAGCTAATATTTGAGGATGTATGCCAGCAAGGACATCGAGACCATTTGCATCTATGTTTCATTAAGCTTATGGAAGCTATGTATGTAATCATGTATCTGTATTCTTATTGAGAATTTGTAAATGGAAAATGTTATCATGAAATAATGTAATATGGATTTGTTACTTGGAATTTAGTAATGTTTCTTTGTAATACAATGGGAAAGTTTGAAAGGAGATTGTATCAAATGTGCATCTTTTTATTCAATTAGAAAAGAAAATTTTATTACCTAAGTGTTAGTATCATAAACTGTTCACATGTGGGTAAAGCATGGTAAAATCAATGGGTAGAACAATGGGCATGTTACACATGGTATCAGAGCTACCGGGTTCAGCTCTGGAACCTATGTGCTCGCTATGATTTCATCCAACATTATATAAGTCTAATGTTTGGAATTCTTGTGCTAGGATTATGCATCTCAAAATGACTGCATGAAGTCAATAATCGGTAATGAATGCTACCTAAAGGCCAAGAAAGAAAGGGAAGTCGGTGTTCGAACCATATAGGGGACCAATTACAAAAATTCCATTTGGTTGAGTGACACTGAGACTTTTAGTCATGTCATATCTCGTGTCAGTCAAGAGAGAAAGAGGATGCATGAGGCTACAAACTTTGTACCTCCTATCTCTTTGACAAAATCAAATTCCTTACCACTTTCCAAGGATATTCCCTCAAAATGGAGTATTAGTCTTGTCATGATCTTTAGGGACCCTCGTGTTCTTCCAATGTCAAAAGTTATTGTAATAGCCTCTAATTGCGAATCAGGGATATGTTCCCTAAAATTATGTATCTAAGGATAGGCATGAAGGGTATGCACCTTTTGAGAATGAATGTGAACAAAAATATGAAGGGTATACCCCACTTAGTTATGTATCGGAGAGTGAATCTAAGGGATACTCTCCCCTAGAATATTTCAATAGTCATTCCATGTAAATGCAAGGATATTGAAATCCTTTTGATCGTAATAAAAAATCATCTTTTGGTAAAACTTGTGTATAATATCTTCTTTTAAATTTCTTATCTTTAAATGTTTTTTCGTTTGAAAATGTTTGAATTCTATGCAAATCTTCTTAGGATCTAATTGAAAATGAAACCTCCAGGTATAAATTTTCTTGTGAAAAATGGTTAGAACTAAAACCAACCTTGGGGGAAGCCAAGAAGTAGGCCAAGGTGTAGATAATGCAAAGGATAAATTGGATCATATTTTAGCTATGATGGATGAGACAAGAGAAAGAATTGGTAATCTTGAGCACGAGGTAAGGGGGAAAAAAAGGGAGGAACAAGAAGTTACTAATGATGAAGAAGGGGAAAATTCCCATGATCATACTCAGTCAAGTGAACATGAGGATGATGAATCACAGTTTAGATCAGAGGGAGGCAAAAGGAAATGAATTGCAAGTGAGCTATCTCAAGATATGAGGAAGATCACCCCTATGAAGTTTGAAGGTAGCACTAGTGGGGATGCGGTTGAGGCATGGCTCATAGAGATGGAAAAGTATTTTGAAATCAAGAATTACTTTGAGATAACTAAAGTATTTGGGGATATTTTTAGTTGGATGGAGAAGCATCCAACTGGTGGATGAATAAAAATATGGAGCTTGGGCTAAGTTCCTTAAATATTACTTAGAGTGAATTCATGGAAATATTTTGAAGACGGTGGTTACATCAAATTTTCTATGATTAGAAGCTTACTAATTTTCAGAACATAAGGCAAGGGGATTCCTCAGATAATGAATATTTGGAGAAATTCACTTGTCTCCTAATGTATGTGCCCATGTACTAAAAGGATGAGAATTTTCGCATAAGGAAGTTCATCATGGGCCTCAATTCCCATATTGGAGGAGAGGTAGATGTGCACGGTCCTGCTACCATGGACCTAGTGTATGAGAAAACCATTAAGAAAGAGCATAGGCTTAAATCTATCTCGAACTATCGTGAAAAGAATCAAAGGAAGTTTAAATTTTTTCAAGACAATCAAGCTTCAAAGAGGCCTAGTGAAGGGCAAGATTTTCAAAAGAAAGGGGATAAAGGATTCTGTAATATGCAGAATGAATCAAGAAGGGACCGTAGAGGGAACAACAAAAATCTTGGTAGGAATGAAGGTAGTTTTGGAAGGCCTACAATAAGGAAAGGACCATTGAGAGTATTTTTTACGTGTGGTGGAGATCACTTTTGAAATCAGTGTCCCAACAAACCACCAAGGACACAGCCACATGGGAACCCTCTACCTCCTCAATGAGCAACATTCCAACATAGGATTCATGTGGTGTTAAACAACCAGAAAATAGAGTACTAGATTACTCCATTGGAAATTCCAGGTACTTTTTTTGGTACACCCATCTCAATTTTAATTGATATAGATGCTACGATTTTTTTGTTTCTCCTAGTATAGCTAGTAAATTTTTTAGAAAAGTTCACTATATGGAAAATTCTTGGATTGTTGAGTATGTAAACCAGACAAGAGTTAAGGTGGATCAATGTTTATTTGAAGCAAGGGTTCAACTTTCGAGTTTCTCCATGGAAGTGAATTTGTATGTATCCCCCTAGGTTCTTATGATGTCATTTTAGGGATGAATTGGCTATGGAAGTGTAGGTCCAAAGTAGATTGTCATGCTAAAACAATAGAATGTTTAGATGATATAGGAAACTGGGTGTTCTCGTAAGGGATGCCTAGAGAAGTTAAGTTGTGGCAGATCTACGTCATACAAATGCATAGAGCAAAGAAGAAAGGTTTTCAACTCTTCATAGTGAAAGTGAAGAAACTTGAGGAATGAAATGAGTTCATTTCTCAAGATTATGTAGTATAGTATGGACCTCAAGACCTCCAAGAAGCCAAAGATGGCGAGGTGGTAGAATTGGGAAAGTCAGTATGGAGAAATATCCTATTCTAAGGAAATTTGTGGATGTATTTCTAGATGAATTACCTGGATTGCCTCCCAAAAGAGTGTTTGATTTCTCCATCGACATAGTTCTAGGGGTGGTTCCTATATCCAAAGTTCCATATAGGATGGCCATGATAGAATTAATGGAGCTCAAATCTCAATTGGAGGAATTGTTGTCCAAGGGACTGATAAGACCCAATGTTTCACCTCGGGGAGTGCCAGTGATCTTCATTAAGAAGAAAGATGGTGCACTACACTTGTGCATTGATTATCATTTTCTTAACAAAGAAAAAATAAAGAATAAGTATTTGTTACCACGTATCGATGATCTCTTTGATCAGATGTGAGGAGCGACAATGTTTTTGAAAATTGATCTATGATCATGTTATCATCAACTGAGGATCAAGGACAAAGACATTTTTAAAACAACTTTTAGGAGTAGGTATGGTCATTATGAGTTCATGGTCCTACCATTTAGACTAAAAAATGCACCTACATCATTCATGAACCTGATGAATAATGTGTTTAGGGACTACTTGGATAAGTTTGTGTTGGTCTTCTTGGATGATATTCTTATCTACTCCAAGAATGAAGAGGAACATCTCCAGCATGTAGAAATTGTTCTCCAACATTTAAGATAACATAAGTTGTATGGGAAACTCTCTAAGTATACCTTCTTTTAGAAGGAAGTGCAATATTTGGGTCATGTAATTTCATTTGATGGGATTGCAATTGATCCAACAAAAATAAAAGCAATGCTTGAGTGGCCAGTTCCTAAGAATGTGCCAGGAGTTAGAAGCTTTATGAGTCTGGTTGGTTACTATTGAAAGTTTTTTGTAAACTTTTCTAGAATAGATTTTCCCAAGACTTCATTGCAGAGAAAAGGGAAGAAGTTGAATGGTCTGAGAAATGCCAAGCAACATTTGACCAACTCAAGGAGAAGTTAACCACAACTTTGATACTAAAAGTACAAGATCCAGATGGTGATTTTATTGTCATCACAAATGCTTCAGGAGAATTTTTGGGTGGATTTTTAATGTAGGATGGGCGAGTCATAGCCTATGAATCAAGGAAGTTGAAGCCTTATGAGAAAAATTATTTTTCACATGATTTGGAATTTTTAATAGTTGTTCATGCATTACATATGCAGAGACACTATTTGTTGGGAAAATCATTTGAACTGAAGACTGATCATCACAATCTGAAGTATTTGTTTACCCAACCCAATATAAATGCACAAAAAAGGAGATGGTTGGAATTGATATCAAATTATGATTTTAACATCAACTATATCAAGGGAAAGGAAAATCAGGTTGTGGATGCTAAGTCATAGGAGGCATATCTCCTCGATGATATCAATTCAAATGGATTTCAAGGGTCAAGTGTTGTAGAAATCCAAGGGTGACGAGTATTATGAGTAAGTTAAGAAAGCACTCTCAGATAATCCACAAGACCCAAGGTATGAAGGATTTCACTTTGAGCCTAATGATTTATTAAGGTTTAAGGGAAGAATCTATGTACCTAACTTTGAGGAATTAAGGAATTTAGTGTGGAAAGAAGTTCATATTGCACCACATTCTAGAAATCCTAGTGTAACCAAGTTGTTGGATGATGTCAATCCATTGTATTTATGAAAAGGGATGAAAAGGGATGTTGCAAAATTTGTAGCAAGTTGCTTAGAATGTAAAAGAGTGAAGGAAGAGCATCATCACCCTATAGGTCTTTTGTATCCTCATTAAGTCCCTGAAAGTAAATGGAAAGTCATTAGCATGGATTTTGTACAAAGTATTCCAATGTCAAGGAATAAGAATAATTCCATTCTGGTAGTAGTGGATAAGCTTACAAAGGTGGCTCATTTTATTTTAGGGAATCTAATAGATGGAGCTCTTGTTATAGCTCAAAAGTTTATTCAAGAGGTATTTAGGTTACATGGAGTTCTTGAGAAGATTATCTATGATAGGGATGCTCATGTGACATCTAGGGTTTGGAAAACCATGTTTTCTTCACTTGGGACATAGTTGGACATAAGTTCAGAATATCATCTAGAAAATTATGGTCAAATTGAAAGGGTGAACTAAGTGTTAGAGGATCTACTGAGAATGTATTGCATGGATCAATAATACAAGTGGGAAGATTACTTACATTTGGTAGAATTTGTGTATAATAACTCTTATCATTCCACAATCAAGATGACTTCATTTGAAGCATTGTATGGTAGGAAGTTTTGAACTCCTATAAGTTGGGATAAGTTAGAGGATAGGATAAGCCTTGGGCCAAAAATTTTATCAAAAATGGAGGATCAAGTTGGTGTAATTAAGAAAAGGCTAGTGGAAGCTAATGACAGGCAGAAGAGTTATGCATATTCCAAGTGGGTACCTAGACCTTTCTCAGTAGGGGAGAAAGTTTTGTTGAGAGTTAAACCTCATAAGAGTTCTATAAATTTTGGAAAGTCATACAAACTAGCTCCACATTATGTAGGTCCTTTTGAGGTTCTCGAAGAAGTTAACCATGTTGCGTATAGAATAGATCTGCCACTAGCTCTTTCCAGGATGCATAATGTCTTTCATGCATTGTACCTTAAGAAGTACATGCTAGGGGATAACCATGTTATTTATTGGAACGCTTTACAGGTACATGACCCAAGAGTGGTAACAATTGAGCCTCTCAAGGTGCTCAAAACATGTAAGCTTCACTTACATAATAGAGAGGTTTTGCAATGCAAGGTCTAGTGGGATTAGTATGTAGAGGATTTTACCACTTGGGAGGACTATGCTGAGATGAAGCAAAAGTTTCCTCATATTTTTCTAGACTTTGAAAGTTCCTAAAACAATGTTGTTATGTTTTATGTTTAATGGTCTATATTTTATGTTTGATACTTAAAATCATCAGGGACAATGATTCACAGGGGGGGAATATGTTACACCCCATTGTGTTATTACCTATTTACTAATAATTTGTTAAGTTAAAATGCTTTAATATATGATTGTGTTTTGTATATGAATCTTGATGGACAATGTGATGAATGAATGTGTAATTCAATATGATATTTTAAATGTTTAGAAGATGAAAATATATGATGAATATGAATGTAATGTTATCCGCTAACTATTGTTGTGATGCACTAAGTTGGATGTAGGAACATATTCAAACCTCTGGAAGAGAGGGGGAATATGACTCGGGAGAAGAACTTGGTCTAGTAACCCTTAATGAGCCTAATTGAGCATACACACACTCACATCCTAGTTTGGTCAAGTTGAGTCAAGATAGTTCGAGAAATGGTAAGTAATCTTCAGTCTTGGTTTGGGAATGTTTTGTATTGGTTTATGGTTTAAGTCTTTAAATATTCTTGATTGGGGATATGTGATTGAGTCTTTATGTTAAGTGAAAGTTCTTTGTTGTGTGTTCATATTTATATATTAATTGATGAGTATATACATAGAATGTATATATGTATATATGTACACATTTACAATAACTCATACATGTGAGTATATATGTGCATGTGTGTACATAGGTAGATGCATCTACGCATACTCATGAACGAATATCTCATATGCATGAGAATATCAATTGGACATACGTGAAATATATATAGATATATTATATATATGTTGATCGATGAATATGTAAATATGCATGTATATTGGATACTAAAATGATGCTATATATATAAGGTACGTTCATGTGTATAGCTATACATGCATATTCATATATATACATATGCATATATATTATTATATATATAATTGTGAATATATTTAAATACCAAAGAATACTTTTATGTGAATATATATATGTTGATATATATATTATAATTATGTTATTATAGTATATATATATATATAATATTATTGAATGCATTTTAAATGTTTACAAAGTAAACATAGCGCATGTATATAGTGCGGATCTTCTAAAGGTAATCAGCTCAAATGAAAGCCAAAATAATGTAAATACTTGGCACACATATAAAGCACAAAAGATAGTTTAAAATCTAGTGCATATAAAGCACTTAAATGAGTTTAAATTTGTGCATAAAATAATGCAAAGCACATAGGATAGAACAAGTCGGCGCATGAAGTAATAAGTGAATATCATATGCAAATGTGAACTTTATTCCTATAAGTTGAGAAGCACATAAAGCTATGCTAATAAGAGGCATCTCTATATGTTAAAATTGTTGTGAATGTAAACCCACACACATAACTTGTTGATGAGGAAAAATGCAACGCCTTGATAGGAAGAACAAAGTGAATAAAAGTCTATTTGATTCTTAGCTAAAAATAAGTTGCAGACTTTGTCAAAACAGAGCTAGTTGAAGCTCATAAGGGTAGTCAACTTGCTTAAACCATTAGGAAACTTGTAGATGTGTTTTTTTGTGCTTTGACTCATTAAAAGAGTCATTGTATCACTTGGATAGGGGTGATTCATACATTCTAAGAAGCTAGAAAAATTTAAATTGTTTATGTGTTGCACATTGAGAATTTGGAGTAGCCACATATCATTTTAAATGGCTGAGTCAATTCATTTTTTGTTTGTTGTTAGAGTGGTGACATAATGGAGAGAAAAGGTGGCAGATTTTGTAGCTAGTTTGTAGCATTAAGTTGCTCAAATTCAAGTACAAAAAGAGGCAGCTCCTCTACCTTTTGCTACACTTTCATTCTGATTTATTCATTCATTATTCTATTGTAGTTTTTTGTGCAATTGTATTTTTGAGAGCTTTTGTGAAAAGAGATTTGTTTTTTTGAATTTGCAATTGTTGAGAGTTTTGTGAGGCTAGAGTTTATAGAAAGGTTGAGCTTAGAAGGAGTGGCAAACGGGATTGTGGAAGTTGAGCTTGGGAAGCATAAATATCAGTTGGAGCTATAATTCAAGGCATGTTGATTTTTATTACTCTATTCTTTTATGATAAAGTGATAGTTGTTTGAGAATTCCTTTGTTTGGAAAAGAATAATTTAAATGTATGTTAATTTTGTTGTTATGAACTTGGTTTATTTTATACTTTGGATAAGCTTGCATGATTCTTGGAAGAGTCTTGTTTTGGTGAAACCCTATTGTTGGGATATACATATATACTATATATATATATATATTGGTATTTGAGTGGATATGTGGTTATTAGGAACTATACTTAGTTAAGACTATATGAATGTTGCAAAATTTGTGAAGTATGAGGTATGTTGTTGTTTTGAGGTACTTTAATGGGAATGTCAGTTTGAAAATGAGTGGTTAACTTGGTTATTCCTAGGGTTAGGATAATCCATGGGAAAGGGTGTAACTTAGTTAGTCAATGTGTCATGTCATCACCTTTTTAAATGAAGTGTATGTTATGTGTGTAAAGAGTATGAATGGTCAAATACCAAATCAAGTTGAGGGTGGGTGAACATATGACCTACACTTGAAGTAATAGGTGTTTAATTCTTTGGCAAAAGTAGTGTAAGTAGCCACTATTTACACTATAAGTTCACTGTGATCTAGGATTGCATACTAGGCAAGGAACATCATACATGTAGGTTGTAGCCAATGTATGATAACTCTAGATATGTAGGACACAACACCATGCTCGGGAAGGCTAGTATTATGAGGTTACCAAATCAATCTCTTCATCGAAGGGTAGGGCCATCTTACCAGTTAGGTAGATGTGCGGGGGACCGCAATAAGTCTGTGGTTAGTAGAAAAGTGCTTGAGTGATGCTCTCCCTCATACAGTTGGCAACCAAGATTTGAGGATGTATGCCAACAAGGACATCTAGACAATTTGTATCTCTATTTCATTAAGTTTATGGAAGCTATGTATGTAATCATGTATCTCTATTCTTATTGAGAAATTGTAAATGGAAAATGTTATCATGAAATAGTATAATATGGATTTGTTACTTGGAATTTAGTAATGTTTATTTGTAATGCAATGGGAAAGTTTGAAATGAGATTGTATCAAATGTGCATCTTGTTATTCGATTAGAAAATAAACTTTTATTGCCTAAATGTGAGTATCATAAACTATTCACATGTGGGTAAAACATAGTAAAATCAATGGGTAGAACAATGGGCATGTTACATTATTCCTAAGCTCTTCACACTCACCAAGTGTGGCATGAAAAATAATGTACAAAATTCAATTTCATCAAAATTTTCTAACAAGTTTCCACAAGCACTAATTCAATAATTCACGAAGGATGCTTTCATTAAAACATTCAAATTCATTGTATTTCATTCAAAATGTTCAATTTTTCTCATTTTCGAATACACTAAAACCAGAAAAATTTCTCAAAACCCCATTAAAATTTTCTTCAAATTTTATTTTTCCAATTTTGAAAATTTGAAAGTACCCTTTTTCTCCAAATATGCCCAATGACATGCTTTTCACATCGAATTCACATTTCACACATTTCCCAAAAATTTGGGCATTATAGCCCCATATTTTGGAAAATTTAGAAAAATAACAAAATAATAAAACAAGCATCATATTTTATAAATTGAAACACATTGGGAGGTGTCTACACTCCCCCAATCCTATTCCAACTTTTTGAATTAAAATAAATTAACCAAATTCAAAGAAACAAACAAAATACCTCAAACTTGATCAAAATTTGGAATGAAGAGCATGCCACGCACGATAAATGAGAGCTCACAAGGACTAAAAAACACACTCCCCTCCCAATTCCTAACCCAACAAATCCAACCTCATCAAATTCCTCCTCTGATTGCACTCCTAATCAACAAAATAATTTTTCACCCAAAAGAGGGTTTTTTCTCTCTCCAATTTCTTCACAATTAAAACCATAATATGAAAATGAAGCACTTTTCCTTATTTACCCTTTTTGAAATGTTAATTAAAAAATATAAATTTATTTTCTATTTCCTCAAATTCCCATTTTCCTCAAAATCCAATTATACACATCAATCAATTTCTAAATAACCTATATCATTTCAATTTATGATTTAAATCCATATAAGCATATATTCATTTAAATTTATGTGATTCAAAGTTCAATCATGATAATTAAATCAAACATAACCTACAATTCCCTATCCAAGGAATTTTTGTAATTTAATTAAACAATAGCTTAATTTTATTTCTACTTTCATTCTATTTTTCCCTTTCTTGAAACACAAAAAATGTTTTAATAACCAATATAAGAATCATTTAAATTCCTAATATTTCATTTGTGAAAAACATATAATTTAAATCATTAATTAAATTAGATATTTACTAGTCATTCATGACACAGGGATTCCAAAATAACTCCTAACTCGGATTTGGGTTCACATAGGGTCAAACATGACACATACCATACTCAATTCAGGTACAATTGGGGAATGGATAGGGAGGCGAAATGTGAAATCTTTGAATTAACCACCATTGGGGACTAACTAAGACCTATGTAGCTAGGTGGATAAATAACCCTGTACCTATAACCATTTAATACACATCAAGGGTACCTTCTTAATGTACACCCAATGACATTCAATAGCATAAGGCATAAAATAACATCTATACATCTATCATATAAACTATTCCTCGAACATCAATAACCACATCCAAATTCAATTAGAGTATATATAATGCACATCATTGAATTGAAGAGTGTTGATAAACCAAGCATGTAAATATATAAAATACAAAAAATCGACATGTGGAGGAACCTCATCTCAAACATGCGGTGGTTCATACACACCATTTAGAGCAATAAAATAATCACCACAAAAATCACGAAGAAACAATGAATTTGAACCACCGATCCCACAACTACAAGTGCAACATCATCTTGAGACAAAGATCCGTGATAGCTTTGTAATAATGTGAGTACTCCCCCACTAATTCACTCTTGCATCAAAGGTGTGTGCTATAATAAAACAAATTAATATCAGTATTCTAGTATATAAAATTCTATTCTAAATTTGAAAACATAAAAAAAAAATTCATCAGATGCCTATACCCCTTGGATGCCACAATTTTTTTCTAGTTTTAATTGAATTCTTGTGCCCCTTGGAAATTTGTGCACCTTTTATATGCTAGCACACCTATAGAATTCTTATACTAATAGAGGATATTAGTTCCTATGCAAGATTCCTACACTTAGCATGGGCCCTATTGGGCACAAAATTGATAAAAACTAGCATACAAATTAAAATTTTATACATAACCTCTCACATGACAACACCTTGCTCAAATTTCTCTCATAACTAATCTAGTTTAGGGTGATGGAATTCTCATATGAATGTCATATTTTCTCACTTAGTGCTTAAAATTTCCAAATATTAAAAATACAATTGAACATAAATTTTAAAAAAATCTATTTATAATAAAAAAAAATCATTTTTTTTGAAGCACCTATTGTAGGGAAAACAAGTCATAACTTTATATGAGATCAGATTTATACATCACTTTATTCATACTAATCCTAGCTCCATCCTCTTCACTTTTGGTATATTTTTAATCACATCATTATTTTTTAAATAACCCTTTGGAGAGAATTTATGTAACCTTTCTCTGAACTAGATAATGGTGAATCAACCTTCTTGTTTTTCCTTCTATAGGTCAAGAAAAAACATGGAGGAGAAAACACTCACCTTTACTTATTTCTAATATTTTCTCTTTGTATCATTCTTCTTGCCAATTTAAAATAATTCTATACATACTTCTTTGACTTTTCAATTGACATACTTCTGGTCTAACATGGTGAATTTACAAGATTATAGTACCTAATGCCATGGTTTTATAAGTTCTCAGTCAAGGGGTATCATCTTTTTGTCTGAAGAATTTTTGTATCCTCTATAATATCCTTTAGGGTATTCTTTCATTTTGCTTTCGACATTCCATTTCTATATTTTAGTGTAGCTTATCATCTAGTATCATCAACCTACTAAAGTGGGGGAAAAATGTAATGTAGAAAATTATATACCCTTACAAATTTTATGTCGTATTTTTTAGTTTCTTCAATATCTAATATCCCAGCATGTTGTGTTGAAATAATGAAGAAGGAACCCTTTTTTTGTGTTGTCATTGATGCCAACAATGTTTGTTGTCAATTTTGCCTGATTCGGTAAAACAATTTTTGTGTCATCTTGACCCGGTAATTTGGTCTGGATCCGCTCATGTTTCAAGATCAGCTTATGTGGTTATAGTATGATGTTTGGGACTACTCAATACACCTATGATCAAGGTTTCAACAATTTTGGTTGATCTGGCTGAAAATTGCAAGTGACAAAAGTTTGACAAACTACATTTTGGCTTATACAGTATAAGTTGATAAAAGTTTTTTGGTTCACATTCCTCTGGTGTTTGGTTTCAGACTCTACAAATTTGGAAGAAGGCTTATAGGTGTTAGCACTACACACATTCCAAATGGCGAATGCTTATATGCCTACACAGATGATCGATGTTGATTGGATTGGCTTAATTTGTGGTTGAGTCTAATCCCTAGCCGACTTAATGCTTGAAGTTATGATATGAAGATTAATATGCAGTGTGGATGTTAATGGGATCTATTTTAGATCTGAGCCGACCTTAATTCAATTTTTGCATGCTTTTTTTGAGTGCGAAGAGTTTATTCCCATGTATGAAGCCAACAAATTATTTTGAATTGAAATAGGGCTACATCTAATTAGGTTGACCTAATTGATGTATGAAAAAGTAATAAGGTATATATGTGAAACAGTTTAGTGTCGCAAAAGGGGAGAGAGGTGTGTGATGTGAGATATATGATGTATGTGTGAGATCTGACTTTGTGCAAAATTGAAAATTCATATGTGTAAAGTCAAAATAAGTATAGAATTGAAGTATATGTTGAGTGACTGTAGAGCAAAGCAATGCTTTGTTTTCATAACTTCATTGGAACTAAATTCAACACAAGGAAGGTGCATTTTGTATCAGTTCACATTTTGGCAGTGATCCATTCTTTTGTCTTGTATCTATTTTCAAGTTGTGAGCCTTTTAAGGACAGTGAGTCTTGGCAGTGAGCCCTGTAATATCTTATAACTGGTTATAATATATTGTGAGTTAATCCTCACCGTGGTTTTTCCCTCCTTGGGTTTTCCACATAAAAATCTTGGTGTTCATTTGTTATGTTGTGTTGTGTTTTTCTTCATGTACTCTTTCACTGCTATAGTTAAATATGTTTTGATAATTGGTTGGATTATGACTAATTGGTTTAATAGAATATTGATTCACCCTCCTCTCAGTATTTTGGGTGTTCAACAATTGGTATTAGAGCTTCGTTCCTTTTGAAAAGCCTAACAACTTGAGGAAGATCTTGGAGGTTGAACACAAGGCTGATAAAAGGTACCCCATTCCTTCGAAAGAAATCTATGCAATTGAATTTGAAGAAGATGATTGCATGTTTGACAAAGAAGAACTCAAAGTTGCCCTTGAAGATCTTGACAAAGTTGAAAAGGAGACCAAAAGCTGGAAGCAAAGTCTTAGAGAAGCAAATGAATGTATCAAAAAGCTGAGAGAACAAATCAAGAAGTTCAAAGAGAGACACAAAGAAATTAATGAACAATTGAAGAAGGAAAATGAAGACATCACTAGACTAAAATACAAGTGGAAGAAAAAGGGAGAATTGAGGATTGTTTGAATGATAAAATATAAAGCAAGGCTGATGAATGTACAAAGATTGAACAAGAAGTGGTAACCCTAAGGTCTGATCTAGAGAAAGCAAGAGCTCATGAGGACAAATTCAAAAAAATTACCATAATATTTGATGAATTGATTACAATTCATAAATCCTCTAAAGATAAAGGTGGGTTGGGACTTGAAGAAGGAAAAATTTCAAAGACAAATTAGACATCTAACAAGGTTTACAATCAAAAGCAGACTCAAGGAAATGGAAGACAATTCAAGAATCAAAGAAGCAACATTGGAAGACCTCCCATTAAATAACCAAATGCTCAAAGGTACCCATCTTTCAATGGTGTTTGGTTTTCATGCAACAAATTTGGACATAAGGAAATAGAATGTAGAAGTAGAATGAATTAGAATGTTGGATCCTTTTCCAGACAATGTTTTACATGCAAGAAATTTGGACGTAGAGCTTTTGAGTGTAGAAGTTAGATGATGAATAGATTTAATACCAGTAGAATGTTTCAATCCTTCAATGGCTACTGTTACACATGCAATATATTTGGACATAAGGCTAACCAGTGAAAATCAAGGATGAATAGAACTCAGTTTGGTCAGAGAAATGTTGTGTGCTACAATTGCAATAATCCTTGACACATTTCAAGATTATGCAGAAGCACGAATGGAAGATAGACTAATCTAATTGATCCTACTGAAGTCGAGAAGGAAATGGAGAAGATTTGGAATAAAGAAGAGGAACTTGGGAAAAAGGATGAATCAAATGCATTTGTACCTACATCTTGTGTAGATACTTCTTCTAAAAAACTAAGCCCATGGCAGGCTTAGGGGGAGCAGTGATAGGAAAATATAACAACGCCCTGGAATATTGAGGTGTCAAGCAGCGACATGAAGATATGTCATGAATATTTGTATGGTTAATATTTTGGAAAAGACTGGTAGAAAATATGCAAATTTGAGATTTTGTGGAGCCCTTTAAGGTTTACAGTGTTTCAAAGAACTGTTTACCAACTTTTGGGAATTTGAGGCATTGAATGTAAATTTAGAGTAGATCGATAATGTATAAAGTGAAACCCTAGTCAATTTTTAAATCACTTTTGCACACTTGAAAGGAAGCAAAGTGAATTGAGGAGTGACTGAAGGTGATCCAAAGCAAATTGGTTCAAGCCCTAGTTCCTATTGAAGCTCACAAAAGGTATTTACTGCTATCTATTCTATGTGGGTCTATATTTGAATCAATTTTACAATAATTTGAACATAGAATTAAGGTTTATATGGCTAATCCAACCATAATTGAAGTTACTAAAAGACCTAGACCAAAGTTCAAGAGGTTTTCATGGAAAGTGTTTGAGAATGACCCCAATGGTGCATTTTCAAAAATCCTGATTAAGGTCTTGCCCATTGAAGACACAAGAATCTAAATACGGTACATATTGGATGAGTATAATCACCAAGTGCTCAAGTATTTATGGTCTGGTGAGTTAACCGGAGACAACTTTCTAGTGAAGCCAACATATGAAAACCTAGTGTGAAAGAAGTTGGATATTTGGAACTGGTTTCCTAATTTAAGTAGTGATTTATATGCAAAACATGTAAAGATAGCCCTGAGAAGAATGCATGATAAATTCATGTGGACTAATGTTCCTGGATTAATTTCAAAAGACACAATTAAGGATGTGACTGGACTGTGTGATACTGGACTCGTACCTGTGCCGAAGTATGTAAAGAATGATGTGGTTATGAAGCTAACTAGTGCCACATTTGACAGAAGAGCGTTAACTACTAAGCCTATCATCAATCTTGAAGTGAAGTATGCATCTATCATGATTGGCCACAAGATTTATTTCCAAAATAGAGACAATTCAGTATTTGCAACTGTAATTTATGTTGCCCATGATATGGTGGTAAATGGGAAGGACTATGACTTGTGTGAGTTTCTCCGGTAGCAACTTTTGGAAAATTTGTAGCAAAACAAGACTAAGAAATATGCTTTCAAGTATGGAACATTGATTGTTTTCTTGCTTTTCTAATTCTTGAGAGAGCTACCTAGAAGCAAGAACGTTATATGGGATACAAGCAGACCAGTTGGACATCAAATTTTTGACTATTTGCAAAATATTGGAAACTATGATGCACAAGCTGATGCAATGACAACATTTTTCTCTATATTTCAAGGAAACATGTATGAGAGAAAAAGGATTCCTAAGAGGTTAGAGGAAAAATACACAAATGACATAAATTTTCTTGTCTCCACTGATGAATGTATAATAGAGGCAATAGAACCCAAAACAATATGGATTGAACCTCTAGGATATGAAATTGATGAAAAAGTGGCTAAGAGATACATTGAAATGTTTTTAAGTAGCCCTAAGGATCCCTCTCTACCTAGACATTACACATATGAGGAGAAATCTAATGAAGTATACTTGGAGACCTCAGTTGTTGGATGTTGTGGATGTGTTTTTGATATGTGGTTGTCATTGATGTCAACACTATTAGAATTTGGTGTATTGAAGGTTGTATATGTCGAGGATATTGAGAAAATTGTTAAAAGAAGTGTTGCAGGTTCCCTGTGGAACTGTGAAGGTCATTAAGGTTTCTTGTTATATATGCCAAAGATAAGTTATTTTGGATTAAAGGGTTTTCTATTGAGTGTATCTAGTCCATCGTCCAGAAGTTTCAGAGGTCCGTGTGAAGATCTGTTTGTGCTGTGAATAATTATGTTCTAACAGTATTTTTGTGGGTTTTGTCAGTGTTCCTAAATAAAGTTTGTGTGTTTTTGTTGTTGCGGATGTTTCTTTGTTGTTTCTTGGATGCTTCTGGATTGTGCTCTATCTTTGTGGTACGTCCACATCGATTGGTGTGCTCGTGGTCAAATATTTTTCTTTGTATGTTTAGTTTTTCATGTTCTTGGCCGACATGATGATGGTAGCGTGTTATGGATCTTCAAGGTGAAATTATTTGAAGTCATTTTGTGTTGGAGTTGTTAATTTGGGTCTCCACTATGTTGTGGCCGACCTTGGTGGATTTGCATTGCAAATTTATTTGTAAATTTGGGCCGACATTGAAAATGTATTTTATATTTCTCACCGACTAAGTTGTTGATGTAATCTCATGTTGTGGATATATAAGAGTGATTGTTTGAGAAAATTTAGTGTGTGCATAAGAGCGTATGTATGCTAGAGAAAGTGCAGATGTGTGAAGTGTCCAAATCATTTGATTGCAGAGTACAGTGAGAAGAAGTTTGAGTGAAGAGTGAAGAAGGTTTTATGTGCTTATCTGGAACTGTAATTAGGCTTGTGTAGAAGCTATTTTCTTAGTTCATAATTTGGATGGTCTTAATCCAAACCTTTCTTTGGACAGTGAGTCCTCTTTTGTATTTGAGCAGTGAGCTCTAGGAAGTGTGTCTGAATGCATTTGCATTCCCATTATTCTTATACTTTTAATAGGGTATAATATTGTGGACTAACATCCACCGTGGTTTTTCCCCTAACAGGGTTTCCA